>VXBI01013791.1:437907-498264 GCA_013397375.1 Toxostoma redivivum
AATACATTACAAAGCAAAACAAAAATCTGATTTTTATTACATATTGCATCAACAAATACAACTTAATAAAAAAATTATCCAAGTGAAAAAAACTGCTTTACCAATGCTTTTTTCTTTCATATGGGTAAGTAATAATTACCTTTGTCTATCTGAAGTTTGAGCATTGCATCCGTTAATCACGTATTTTCTAATTGCTTTATATTGATGCAATATCCATACCTTCCTCTGAACAAACATTTAATATTTACTTTCATTCTTGGCATTAAACAATAACTATTCTCCATGGTCTTTTACTTGTCTTCAGTTCTGTGGGGAAGTTAATAATAATTTCAGTGCCTTGGTTCAGTCTTACCCCTATTTCTAAAACCAGGACACAGACAATTTTCTTAGCAATCCTATAAATCATAAATATAGATTGTACTTAAATTAAAGCCATATTGAAATAAAATGGAAAGATGAACCCTAATGAAAATTAAATGAGGTGAAGCAGAGAAGATGTGACCAGATAAGACAGCTGGAATGGGAGTCTATGTCCTTCAATACAAGAAAAATAACTTCAGCACTCATGGAAACAAAACATTAACACAGGAAAAAAATAAACAAAAAGGGCAAATAAACAAAACTAAAGACACTACCAAAACAATTACTTTAATACTCCAGTATCAGATTCTGAGATATCCCTACACATTACCTTTTTCACATGCTTTTGGAACTAGTGTTAAGTGTTCAATTATTAAAAAAAAAGAGTACCATGATATAAGTTTTGGGCCTGTCCAGTTAAATCAAAGCAGGAGCAGAAAAGAGATGATGACTGGAGGCCTGACTTAAATAGCAAAGTGCAGCAGTGGTTGATTTGCATCAGTGGGACCTCACCTGCAGTATCAATGGTAACCTACAGAACCACCTGCAGGAGCAAGGTTTCCTCCTAATCCTTATACACAAAGATCTTTATATGCTCAATCAGATTTAATTTCTTCTAGGATTGTAATTTATCTCCAGATTTTTCAGGGGTTTTTTCTTGTCTTTTAAGCTAACTTTTTTTTTTTAAGCATCATCATTCTGAATACTGCAGTATATGTATCTGGAAATTACTTGAGGACCCTTCAAAGCCAGGCTAAGTTTTTTTGCATTTGTAATATTACAGACATGTAATATTACAGACATGTATAACTGCAAAATAAGAACACCTTCTTGAGCACATTCTACATTTTATCCATATCCTTCAGTTTTAATAACAGGCAAATAATTTACTTGAAATTATACTGTGACTTCTTTACAACATAAAATCACTTAGCTTTAGAAGATGAAGACAAGCTATGAAAAAGTATTCTTGAGTATATCTTCAGCATCTCTTTCTTCAAAAAGAAATAAACTACTCTGGTTGGGACAAGGGGTGGATGTTTCTTTAACACACAGCATTGTCCCTGGAAAATTCTTTCTCAGATAAATATTGCAGCTCTTGAATGCATTTCTGGAAGGCATAGCAAAGTTGCATGAAAATTGTTAATGACATATCTTTCTTATAGCTACTCTACCACCTCTTTAAAAATTCAACAGCAACAAAAGTCTTATCCTCTCTGCTGTACATGCCGTTTCTCCAGCCACATTAATGCAACAATAATGCTGGGAAATAATATTCATAGGCATTTTAGGATAATCATAATGTAATATTTGTACATTCCAACTGTATGTGCTTTAGAGACCCTCTTGTAGAAGCAGCCCACACACTGGTGTTTAAAGATGCACAATGCTTTACTCTCAGTTGTTTGCCAAAAATAAGATATACCCTGAGATGGAACTATGAAATAAGCTCCTGTTGTGTGTAATGAAAAACAGAAGGAAAGAGGGATGAATATATTCAGTATTTGCCTCCTTGCCTTCGTCTTGTTTTCCATCTCGTGCACTGATGGTGATCTGCTTTTCACAGAGAGAACCAAAAGGAAAAGACATGAGCCATCTTCTAGAGAGTGAATGATATGATGGAAACACAGGTGATATCTCCCTGAAAAGACAGAACTTATCAGCAAAGTCTAACAATAATTTACCTCCCCAACTGACCACAAAAATGTCCTGTAGTCATCTGAGTTCAAGGGATTTCTAAGTTCTTTCCAAGTAGTTTTCATTGCCTGAAATTTATAATATTTTGGTAAAAATATCTATGAGATAGACTGTAACAAGCTTTATGATTACAGTAAATTAATGTTTTCTTGGGTTTCCCACATCAGCAGAAGCATTCCAAATTTTGTTGTGTTTCTATCTATGCAGTATCAGCCATATTGCCTTGTTAAGGTACAAGACTATTATTCTAAAGTGCACTTCTTGTTAAGTTAAAAAACCCCAAAGCTATACAAAGATCTGTTGCTGATAGCTAATTTTTGCTAGCATTTCTATCAGTAACAAATGCTTTAAAAACTGCACAACAAAGAAATGCACAATAGTAAAGGACAAAAAGAGAGGACAGGATTTGTGGATGTCAACATTGTGATGAACAACATTTTCCTTCTAACTCCAATATTTCTGATGCTTACCCAGATATCTCCAAATGGGGGTAGGTTCTGGATTGACAGAAACAACACACTGAAGTAGGTTAAAAAGTTATGATCCCTAAGAGAGAAGCCAGCCAAATAATGCTGGACCACTTGGTTCTAACCCTACTTTTCCAGTTGCATTAATGAAAATTAAACTGAGATCTCAAAGTGTTTTCCCAACAGCTACACATCCCTTGTTTTTCTCCATTCTGACCCTAAAGAGAATGCGCCATAGCATTTTTCAAAATATACCGAATACATTTTCCATTACCACTTTAAATAGGAAAGAAGTTGGCATGCAACACCTTCTACAGTAAGGATATTTTAGTTTTGCAGGGATTCTTAAGGTCTATCACTATATTTTTAATGTGAAAACAAATGTTAGCTTTATAATCCTCAGTGACTTCACAACCCTGCAAAGGGCTTTGGGAAAATCAGATTTTTCCACATTAAAAAGTTGTGTTTTCATATGCCTTTCACTTTTCAATTTTTTGGAGCAAATATTTTAAAATGTCAGAGTTTTAATAAACAGTCCTGAGACAGATCCCTGTCAGTGAATGAAAATTAACCTGTAAAGTGTAAGTATTTTTTTGGGCAACACACATGAGGAGAAGGGGGCCATTGTGCAGCAGAAAAATTATGATATAGTTGCTATTGTGGAAGGACAATGGGATGACTGGCACAACTGCAGGGCTTAGTTCAGGGTCCCTCCCTGTGAAGAAGTCATAGAGGTATTGGAGCAAGTCCAGAGAAGGGCAGTGGAGCTGGGCCAGGGTTTGAAGTGTGTGTCTTACATGCAGTACCTAGGGAGGCTCATTCTGGAGAAAAGGAGTCTCAGTGGAGACCTTGTCACTATCTACAACTCTCTGGCAGGAGACTGTAGCCAGGTGAGGGTCATTCTCTTCTACCAAGTAACAAGCAAAGGGCAAGAGTAAACAGCCTCAGGTTGAACTAGGAGAGGTGTAGATTGCACATTAGGATGCATTTATTGTAAGGACTGTTAAGCATGGTAACAGGCTGCCCTAAAGAAGTGGAGTCACCATCCTTGGAGGGATTTCAAAGATGTGTGGGTGTGTCAGCAGCAGCCACCATAAAAAAATATATGGTAAGCCATTGAAGGATGTGATGTGTATTTGATATTTTGCAAATACTACAGGATTTTTTAAAAAGTGTTCTCAAAATTACACACTATCACATGAAGATGGAAAAAACAGTGAAAAAACCTCTCAATTCAGAAGCTGAGCAGGATAAGGCAGTCTGGCCAACCCTCCCTGTGAAATGCTGAATGTGGACTTACAGCCCATATGTGAGAATAATTTAGGGTCCTGAAGATTTGCTTGTTTCTGAACAACAGCCAGAAAAGATCATGTCCACAGAATACAAACCGTGGGGATCCTTACTGTATTGATTACACCACCTTGAAACACCTTCTGCTATTGAAACAGCATTTTCTGGAGGAACAGTCTCCAGGTCATGTCAATGAGGTGATTACTGAGGTCCTTTTTGTTATGACACAAGGAACATGCCTCATGTAGTTCTTTCCTTGTGATTTGATCTCACAGTCTCCTCCTGGCCCTGAGACATTCTTGCCATCTGCTCATACAGATGGCACATTTATGTAAATTTTTAAAAAGGGTTTTCCAAACATTTTCTATTCTCTCTCTTCTCAGACAGTTCTAGACTAGCAGATGCAGTAAATGTTCTAGGAATGGCTGTTCAGAAAGAAAAAAAGCAGCAGAAAAAAAAAATTATGATCTTACACAAGTAATTTAGAGGAGAAAGAAATTCTAGTCACTGAACAGCAAGTAGAAATATCTGCACTATAGTCTAAAAATCACTCATAGGCATAGCTTTAAAGTGCTCTTTTGCAGAGGCTTACACACATCCTGGGTCTGGAGAACTCACCTGGAAGCACAAACCCCCAGACTTTCTTAGACCTTGTAACTTAGTTTCTCTCCTTCAAAGGAGGAATGAAAACTGTTCCAAGAAAAGCTCTCTTGAATTACTTTGGACATTGAAGACCACAAGAAATATCCCTTTTAAGAGAAATAAAGAAATAGTCCCAGGAGATGCAAGGAAAAAAGACCCAAACAAACCCCTTACACTTGAGGAGTTTAGGTAATTCTTACCTCTCAGAAAACATTTTACCATGCTGTAAAGTTTAATAACAAAGTAGGATAAAACATTGGGTGAACAAATGAGCAATTATCTTCCCAGAAAATGCATTAAAACATAAAAGAGATGTTTTCTGGGCAAAAAAATTTACCCAAACTGGTTATTTAACTAGCATGAAAACTAAATTCAAGTACTTACACCTTCAGATAAGACATTTGGTAGGGGGGAAAAAAATTTCATTCAAGAAACAGTATTCTACAATGTCTTACATTCAAAGAGTTAAAGAAAAGCTTTATCTGTAAAATCACAACTAGAAAGTGATTATGTGTGATCCACCAGAGGTATTACTAGTTCTACAGACAGTGTCCTTTCATTTTTCTTACACATGCAAGGACCTCAACCCTGCTCCTACTTCTGAGATTCATCTCAGATTTTACCAGTTTTAGTAAAAAAACTCCAATATGTCCTAGTAGAATTTTTATATATGCAAATATACTCTATTTATTTATAAAATATATATCATATATTTAAGCATGCATTTGTATACACACACTTAGCATCTATTCCATTATCTGAGTCTTAATCAGAGCATTCTGAGATTTTATGTATGTCCTTCCAACCGGAAAATTTCCCTTCTTGGGATCACCAACTACCAGCTCAAATGATATGGTCAAAGACATTGCAGAAGAGAAATGATAGATTGCTATAATTCTAAATTATATAAATTATTACATTTTAATTTAAGATTAAATGCTTGGTGACCTCTATTTGTTTTTGGAATATGCAATACCCTTGGAGCTACTTAAACTATTTCATGGTTCTGTAGCTGATAGGAGTTTTTCTTATTAATCAAGATTACATGCCACAGTCTATTAGGCAATAAAACTCAGAACTTTTTTCCACTTCATTGCATTGCAAATAATTTTGGATAATAGGGCTTTTAATGGAAAGGATCCCTGTGACTTAAAGCTTTTTTTTCATTAAGCTTAATTTAATTAATTATTCACATACTAATGACTTAACAGCCACTTCCTAAAAAAATAAAAGCCAAAGACCCTTCTGAATACTTATACTTAAAATCTAATAAAGGCACTGAAATAGAAAGATATCTTTGTTTTCTTTCAGATAGGGGAGATATTTAAAACACAACTACTCTCCCTCCTGCTGAGGAAGAATGGTGAAAAGATGTCATTCCAAATCCTACAGAAAAAAATTCATAATAATCTATGAGTCCTTAATTGAAAAGAGATATTTTGAGAGTCAATGATCTCCTTTTTTTCCCCAGAAACTGCATGTTTTCGAAAACTGGCTCATTTTGTGAATGGGCTGCTACACAGGAAAAGTGGAACAATGTGATTCTGAGAAAAGGAACAGATTTGTATCTATAACCCAGCCATCCCAAGGTGCACATGAGGGCTGGCATTTTACAATTCTTCATAATAATACTTGGCACTTATGTAGTGTTTTATGGGATCAAAGCACATTACAAACTAATTAATTGATCTTCACAACACCCCTGTGAGAAGGTAGGTTTTAGCATTCCAATTTATCAAGTGGAATAACTGAGCAGACAAGCTGGATGATTTGTTTCATGTCCAAGTCTTCAGTTCACAGAAACAGTGTTATTAGAAATAACAGTAGTTGCATTTCTCTGTTTAATTTCTTGGAATGTACGAAAGAACTATTTGAATGCGAAAGGAAAACAGCATCTGGGCCACACCTTGGGCCAGAGCTGATACCTTATTTATTTAAAACAACAATTAATTCACATGCTGGGATTCAAGTTCTCTCCTTATGCTGGATCTATATTGACTGTGCAAGAAAAGAGCCATGATCAGACTTGTTCTGTCCCATGATTTCAAATAATGATATTGGGGTGGAAATGTTTCCTTGTTAAGGCAGAAATTCTTTGTACTTTAAATTCTAAGTAATTGTACAGTATTCAATTTTTTTCAAGTCTTTGCAACAGCAACATGACTTCAGTTTGAAACTATGTTTTACTACATTTGCATTTATTTATGCAAGTTTCCAAAACTTTTCTTGCTTTGACTACCTGCATACAAGATTTAAGGCTTCTTACACATCTATGTACACTAACAGCCTTGAAAACCTGGGCACAGAAATTGAATTCACCTTATTTCTTTGCAAGAGTAAACAGCTGCATGTCAGACTGTGAATTAGCTTTGGCAAGTGTTGGCAAAGGAAAAGTCAATAATCGCATCTATAGGTGTGAGCACCAGCACAAAAAATTATCCACTTAACAGAATGGAGATGCTTCTTCACAGACTGATATTCTCATGTTCAAACAAGCCTTATAAAAATTACTTTTTACTTCCTCTTTGCCTATATATATCCAAAATTAAGAAAACTTGTATTTTTAATTGGAGAACAGAAAACTACTGGCATTTCAGGCATCCTAATAAAAGTATGCATAATATTTACTTATTTATTTTAACAAATGCAACACTACTCTGAGATGCTATTTGTGCTATTTATTATTTGTGCTACAGGGTACCTCATTATAATGTTTATTTCCTCTTCTTCCCAGAGGCTGGACAAGGCCCCAGTTGGTGTGAAGGGCTGCACAGCCAAGAGAGGCACGAATGTGATGGAACCAGAAACACCTGTCCCCTTGACAGGTATCACGATCAAGAACAGAGCATCCAAAATAATATCTTCTCCCCAGGAAAGAAGTCCAGGTTCTTCTTATCTCTTCTGAAATCCCCAAAGTGAGAAAGATTTTGAGAAAATCTTTTTCTTAACATGAACGTGCATTAAAAGTCCTTAAACACCTTCTGTCCAGCTTCTGGAAATATAATATTGTAGTTAAAAGGTAGGACAGGTTTCTTCCTTCTTGCAGAAGATATTTTGGAATAAAAAGGATATATGAAATATTGTAGGCAGTCCAAAGACTTAATTCTAATTCACAGAATCACACAATTTTAAGGGGTTGGAATGGATCTTAACAACCATCCAGTCATAAATCCCCTGCCATGGGCAGGGACATTTCCCACCAGGTTGCTCAAGCCCCCTCACACCTGGCCTTGAACACTTCCAGAGTTCCAGCTAGAACAAATGATTGTATGATTTTAAAACTGAAAAATGGAGCTTTACCTTCAAATTATGCTTAGGATTTAATGAAAATTAAACCCTATTGAAAAAAAAAAACCAAACCCAAGAGAAAACGAAATCCCCAGAACTCAAAAAATCCCCTCACCAAAACCTGCAAACTAAAACAAACAACCCTCTCCCAAGAAACAAACACCGCCCTCCCTCCCAAAAACCCAACCAAAAAAACACAGAAAAAAGTAGCAAAATAAAGATCAAATGCTTTACTGAAGGGTAGCTGGTGTGAACCAATTCAGCTCTAAAAGAATATGGTCTGAGAACTAAAGACATTTGCAAAGCAATTGCTTTTAAAATTGTTCGTCGGATTCCATAGACAATAAGCTGCCTATGAGGAGTTAAACTGCTGAACAAAAATCCTCAGTGTTGTTTTATCAGGGCAGAATGTGGGAGAATCTATTTTATTTGAAGAAGTGAAAATTTCCAAGCAGCTGAAACTGAGTGAACAGACAGCAGAAGGCACAGCTGAGACAACATAAAATACAGTCATCCAGGACTGTTTAAGATTCCTGTGACTCAATGCTGGTAGCAGGAAATAGAGAACAAAGCAAGGCTATCATACATATAATTCTCTCATTTGTGGGAGATTACTGTGTTCTATCAGTCGAATAGGAATTATTGCTGAGTTGGAGACTCATAGTTTGTAAGGCATTAGATAAATCTTGGCAAGTAAAACTGTTGGGCTTTCAAATGGGAAAAGTCTTTAATTTCTGAAAATAACTCCTCTGTTCTGCTTCCTTTTGTTTTCATTTGGTTAAGAAGGATGGACACATCATTACCTCACAGAACATGGTTCATACCTGCAGTTCTGTATATATTCTATTTTTCTGTAAAAAAACCCCACAAACTTCATTTACAAAAAGCATAAAACCATCCTACTGAAGAGATGCAAAAGCATACAATGCTCTTGGTCATGTAATTATCAGTTCTCTACCCACTGTCACAGAGCTCTCTTGTGAGGAATGTTGGGACAAGTGTATGCAAGGGTCAGTATCTCTGTAAACAGCCTGGTAATGGTGCAAAACCACACAAAACATCTGGGTCTTCAGCCACTTCTTCAACTATATTTAATCCTTGTAATCTAAACTAAATTTCCCCCCTTACTTTGACACATGGGATTGCAAGACTCTCTACCAGCAAGGAGGCAAGTTCCAGAAAGACACCAATTTAATTCTAAATTGGCAAATAGAAGGATCTTACTTGTCACCATTCTCAAATCTTGCTTTCTCATTCCTGGAAAATAATTCAAAAAACTTGGTGCTTTCAGAGGCTGAAAAAATCAGAGATATGATTCTTCCCCAGATTTACACAGAAGAAAGCAGAATACAGCTGAGCTTTCCATCCACATTTTAGGACAGGTTTGATGTCAAAAGTCAGGGGAAATTTTATATATGTGTTTATTTTTTATTATTATTATTTATTTATATATACAAAAATAAATCTAAGAAATAACAAATCTCATCTACTGTAGAACCCATTTCTGCTAAGTTTATTATATAAACCAGATACTTTAACATAGAGAAATTTAGTTAAAACCTTATCTTTTCCTCAGTTCTGACTACATATCTTATTGAAGCCTTACTCAACCTACTGTAAACTATTTGCTATCCTAGATTTGAATGTCTAAATTTACTGTTCTAAATGTTGTCAAATCACTAATATCCTCTTGCAAGTCATCTTAACTTCCAACATAATAAATTTCCCTATAATGACTCTTCATTTAAAACTACATGTTTCCAATTATCTACCATTTAGGTGATTTAAGTACATCATCTATTGAACATCCTGGTCTTGGCAGCAATGAATAATTTTCTTGACAGATGGAATATGAAAAAATATGAAATAAAACGTTTTCCCAAAACATAAATAGCTGGCAGTTATCCCTCAGAAATAAAAATCCTTCTTAACTTAAAAGCAACCAGCATGTCATGTTCTCTGTAAAAAAAAGTCAAGAATTTAGTTATGCCCTTAACTAATGCCCTGCTGCAGTGAAGAAGGCAGTCTATGAGGACAATATACCAACCATTTACATGGGTCCATTCATTATCAGCCATTTTTCTTTCTTCCCCTCTTTCTCTCCCCTCTTTCAGCAACAGCATAATCTAGGTGGTCACAAAACTGCTTCTTAGTCCTTCCTGAAATTTACCTTCCCAATGTCAATTCTAACCAGATGTGACATGCACACCATGTATGAGTTCTGCTCACAAAAACAGAGGACAATGTTAATGGATCACTTCTTGCTGTATGGAATAGAAATTCAACTATAGGGACACAAAAGGAAGGGATAGTTACATTTATACTGATAAGATCACTTGCAGTTCCATTAATTTGGTTACAGCAGTCAAGGTAAATGCAGCCGAATTCACAGCAACTTTTATATGTATGTATATGTGATGATTATAAATAGATGTATGGGGAGGTAAAAAAAATTCAGATTGATACTTAAAGGAATCTCAGTTTAGAAAAACAAATCCCAAAGCAAGAATGTGTGACTGCAAGTATAAACTAAAGTAAATTAATGCAGCAGTAGTGATTTTCAGAATAATAGTGCACATGGGGTTTTAGATATGTGAGAAATACAACTAAGCAGGCATTTTCAGGAGGTGGAACTTACTAATAAGCAAGAATTAAATATATCAGTACTGTGGACACTTGAAATAACAATAACTCTGAGTTGGATTTAGATTAAATAGATAGATAAAGCTACTTAAAGCTATAAAACTAAAACCTTAATATTAGAATAAGATCATTGACTGCCACTTGGTCCAGGGAAGGCAAATGCAGAATATAGCTAGACACATAACCCTGTTATGTTACCACTGGTGCATCTTCTCCATCCAGCCCAGGGTTTGAAAGATGTTTTAGCCAGAAAGCCTTTCTGAGACCAACTGAGCTGAGTCAGAGGAAGAGGAATCGATTCTACATTTCACAAGACTTGTCTGTGGTTCATTAAGAAGTAGAACTAAGTAGTATAAGAAGGCTTTTCTTACTGTGACATCTATTAGGTGTCTGTTATGTTCCATAGTCTCTCTACCCTCATAGTCCCTAGAACGCACAAGACCCAGCACTGTCCTTCACCTCTGTGCTGTTCAAGTACTCAGTTGCCATAGGAGTGAAGGCAACTGCAGTCTCCAGTCTTAGTGCTGGCTCATGCAGTACAGGGTGATAATCATTCTGCCCCTGCCCTCAGTTACAATTCATTGCAGCACAGCAACACAACAACGGCAGAATTCACATCCATCATTCATCTTGTGCCAGCTTGCAGAGCAAAGAGAACACTTGAAATGCACCAAGTAGTGTCTTAAAAGAGTTGTAAGAACTGATAATCTCAAATATGAGATTGCTAGGTATACCAGAATACTAGAAAATTATTTCCTAAAGTGAAATTTTTTACCTGGGAAAAAAAGCTATCTAAATATCTTTATCTCTGGGCTGTCCTACAACAGAAAAAATCCCGTTTTAGAATTGTTCTAAAACCATTTTGGATAACATATTGTGATTGCAAGTATTGAAGAAAATAACTCTCTGAAATAAAGGCTCAGAGCATTAGTAATTATTCCTCTAATTACATTAAACACCTTTAAGTAAAAAATAAACACCATTTTGCTTAATTGCATCTCATAAAATGCATTAAAGATTTGCTATTTACGCTGAATGAGAAGGAGGGAGGGTTTCACCCAAAGCAATGAAGCAGTACCAACACTGGTTCAGCTCAAAAAAAGAAACAGCAAAACCCTCAAAACCTTAAACAAAATATATTTTATGAAATGTTTTAAGTTTTTGAAAAACATATGAACATCAGAAAGAAACTCCCAGAAAAAAAAACTTTCTTTTACTTGATCCTTCTATGGACAATTTTTTGTGAGCTTTTCTTAGAGTTTACCAGCCTTTTTAAAAAATAGAAATTATTACTGATGGTTAAGTAGTCAGAATAAAAAATGCCACAAATAGTGA
This sequence comes from Toxostoma redivivum, assembly GCA_013397375.1. NCBI lineage: Eukaryota > Metazoa > Chordata > Aves > Passeriformes > Mimidae > Toxostoma > Toxostoma redivivum. The sequence goes on from VXBI01013791.1 coordinate 449,631, forward strand.
AAAAAAGTTAGCATTATTGAAGACATTAATTATTATTAATTAATTATTTCTAATTTATTCTAGAAGATAATAACAAAGATTATGAGTTCAAAATCTTAAATTGAAAACTACGCCAAACATTGTTATTCTTGCTCTCACTCCATTAATATAAATACGTGTTATGTAGTAGGTTTATATTTCACTTTAAACTACAACTACATTTCAAGGAACCAAGTATCTGAACTATCACAAAATCTCCAGACTTGCTCCCAGCCATAGTGCCAGAGCCTGATCTCTTCCGACAGAAAACACAATTGGACACAACAAACATTGGTAAATACATTACCCAGCTCTGCAGCATTTTCTGTGGTTAACCCAGACAATGCTTTCCTGCTATTTTGTTACCTACCCACATGGCATTGTCAGTCACCTTTTGCAGCTATATTTTAAATTTCTCAGCAATTATTGATCCTGCTAACATCACTAAACAGACAATTTCCCAAGTTTCCAGAACTTCTCAAGAGTGAAGCCTTTTTGTTGATTTCTCCAGTCACCCCTCTCCATACAGTCATACAGAACAACAGGCTGTAAAATATTTCAAGTCATACCTCATATCATATCTCAGTCATATCTCCATGAAAATCAGAAAGCTGATTAATCTGGGTAGCACACAAAACAATCCAATATTCAATCAAAAATATTTAAAAAACATATCACTTAAACTATCAGTTCAGCTGTCACATATATTTTCTGGTTTTTCCTCTAATCCTCATTTTGTATTTCATATTTCAATTCCTTTGAAGAAGCAGTTCTAAACAGGCTTTTAATCCAGAATGGGTATTTCAAATAATATTTGCAATCTTATCTGTTCTTAATACAAATCTCTGAACTGTACTAAAAATGGAAGTTTATCTCAAAAAATTGTATTAAAAAAATCCTTAGATTTAGAATACAACCTTAGAATATTTTTTTGCCTGGAATATCATCAGTTATATAGAATACAGCAATAAAAAGAAAAGCATTATAAAAAACAACCAGCAAGGAATGGTTTGTATTTTTAGCTTTCTAATCATGGTTTTAAATTAAGAGACAAAAGAGTTAGAAATGGTTCATACTGACCTGAGTCCATAAAGGACTGTTCCATCTGGATGCAAACGAATCATTCTGTTCTTCACAGTCACACCGTGAACAAATGACTTCTTGTCATTCAGGAAGTAGGTATCGGGCACCCAGAGCTGATCAGCTACTCTGTTGTCTAGAGTAAGGTTTAGAGGTATTACATTATAGGACAGCCTCTTATCCCTCCATGCTTGCTGGAAGTACATTGTCAAGGTATAGTCCTGTGATTAGAAAATACAAACAAACAACCAAAAAAAAGTTTGCATTGAAACATACATACACAAAAAAAATTACAATGCAAATACACATATATTCATCATAACAGTTCCTAAAGGCTAACATTTCTGTTCAGAATTTCCATAAGTAGATTTATTTATTTTTACAGTACTGAACATCTTGTATACACTTAATAACAGCAGTGAGAACACAAAGAAGAGGGGCATTTACATTTTATGAATGACTTGGAAGTTCTCATTTCAGTATTTTAAAATAAAGTTTTAAAAATTGTAGAAATTTAAAGCCTGCAATTTCTGTAGCACTTTACAAGCCTGCAAGTTCTAGGAAATAGGAACATTCACAGATCTAAATTTAAAGGTCTCCACAGTATTCACTAGAGTTCTAGATCAAGCCTTCTGTCTCTGAAGTTGCACCTAAAGACTTCCCTAAATTAAAATATCTTCAAAGTCTGTTAACTTCTGTCCTGGGCACTGAAACCAGTGGAATTTTCTTGAGGTTCCTATGCTATACACTCTTGGTCTTAATTGTACAGATGAAGTAACTCTGGTTATTTCAGGGGAACAATTCAGAGAGCACAATTAGCAACTCAGTAAATATTCACAGTATTATGAGACTTGCATTGTCTTGATGCAGGCCACCACTGCACAGTGTTTCAGAGATGTTGTGACCTCTTGGTGTTTTAAAGAATAATATATTTATAAAGGTTATATCTTTGTAAAAAGTGTTATACAGATACAGAATAATCATTCTATTTAGCCAATGCTAAAAAAACCTCTACAAATAATACAAAGTGTATTGAGAGCAACCCTGTGGAAAAAGACTTGCATAAATGGCAATATTAGTTCTCATTGCCTGTTTTATATTGTGAAGGAGACTCCACTATTTAAAGTATTTTTATTACAGTTGAAAAAGAAAAATTTATCTTCCTACTGAACTACTTTAAAAACAAGTGTATTTTACAAGCATTTTCATTTGAAAGAATGTTTAATATATGAACACTCTACAGAACTTCTCAGAAAATACAAAAATAAATTTTTCTTATTCTGCAGTTTCACAGACTGAACACTCCAGTAAAAAAAAAAACACTGAAATTGGGTTGCTGTAATTATTCTCTTTACAATGTACGATGTCCACCCTTGAACTAGGGAGGGCCTGTGAGAACTATGGCTATTTCAGCAGAGTTCTGTAAGCAATGACACAGCATCTTGAAACTAAGTGATCCTGCCTCTTCTGCAGAACAGTGTGCATTCAGATGAATCAGTAGAAACTAGTTTTTTGTAGAAATGTGCATTTCAGTGGTGGAAACACTCATTTTTTGCCTTATCCTTCCTCAGAAGAGTCCATGTATATGAGCTTCAAATCACCTCTTCAATTTTCAGTGAAGCAGGGGGAAATACATGTTCTGTTTTGAATAGTTACTACATTTCTTCCTTTCCTGTCCGCTCAATTGCTGCTCCTGTCTGCACTGGTTAAAGGTCAATCTCCTTTCCTTGCTGCACCCCTGGCCATGCCTGGAACCTCACATCAGCGACTCTGCAAGGACTCAAGTAGGTAAAAACCAAATAAGCTTTCCCAATTGTTTAACTACCAAATCCATTCACCTGGTAGGTGTTCTACAATCTGATCAGCTTTAACGATCTGAAACCTCTTCCCCTTCCCACCTCCCCAGGGTCAGGATGAGATTCTATTTGCAAGAACATTCCACCTACATCTGAAGAATTTTACTGTTATGCTTTATCACTGTTCTGCAGGATTTGATTCATAATCAGCTACCAGAAAATTTTCAGCAGGGAAATTTATTAGTCTTCATTATACTAATATATCATGTCATCAAGTAATGATGTGTAGCAATTTTTTTTCTATTATCCTTGGAATGCTGCATTTTATTCCTATTCCAAGGAATAACCTACATGCATTAATATACTGCATAATTACATAGAACATGTTTTCCTTTTTACACTTCAGTAAAAGATGAAAAGAAGAGGAAGAAAACCTCTAAACGTACATGGTTCATTGCATAGAAGTGAATTACATAAAACTGTAAATTTGGAGCACTGGCATTGCTGAAAGAAAAGCCAAGTCATCAGGCTGGAGTTTAAAATCAAACACATTGTGCTTCAGAAAAAGCTGGTGTTCTGACTAAAAATTATTTTTCATCTGTTGGCTCTAGTTTTCAGATGTGACTGGAGTTTCTGATGGTCAAAACAGAACTCCATTGAAATTGTTATAAAATTCTCACAGGCTTTTGAATTTAGGTTTTTATTTTTAATGATAATTTTAAAAAACCCCAAAGATGTTCCAAACTACATATTTCCAAGTGAAATTGATAAGAAAAGAAAAAAGTAAAACCTCTCACATAAACTGCAATTTATTCCTTAGAAAGGAGAGAGGCATCTCTTTTCAAAATCCCAAATTAAAGAGTAATTAAAAAAAGATGTGCAGGTACAAAGTGTCCCTAAAGTATCCCAAGACCCTTTATACTTTGAGATTAAGAACATTCTCATCTAATAGGAATACTACAAGAAAAAAGTCTGCTAAACTCATATTAAATATGGGCATTCCCCTCTATTCTAAGGATAAATATCAAAACAAACATGTAAATATCTTGTCTCTAGGAAGAGAGGCACACAAAAGTAGAGGAATAGAACTAAAGGATTATTTTAATTTGTTAAGGTTTAGCATCCTTTTAAATTCACAGGATGAGATTGTTAGAAACAGTATAAGTTTGAAAAGGAAACAGGAGCAAATTCATTTTCACAGCCTTGGACAAGGGACTAATTCTAATGAACTGAGAGAACTTCAAGCCCAAAGCTCCCGCTGATGGTGTCTGTGTAAACCATTACACAGGCAGAAACTACAAAGGTACAGACTGTTTGCAGCAAAGGCACACAGACATATTTCTCCTATAGAAATAAAGAGGTTCCTCAGTTGCCCAGTATGAAATGCTATATAAAACTGTATTAGTGTTGACAAAGTTGCAAGAAAAACCTAGAATATATAGAAGCAAACACATTTTCTGTAAATAATATCCATTTTGTAGCTTTCATTATTATTACATTGTTTGCCTAGATTTAAATTTAATAGAATTTTTTATTCTGTTCTGAGCAAAAATTTAGGCATCAGAAAATTGATCATTTACCCCTATTCTATTGTGATCAAAGACGTCTCCTCTTTTCCTCACCTCACCTTTCCACTTTTCATCTTCTTTATTTCATACAATAAATAGAAGAGCAGCAAATATAAACCAATGGTATTCTTTATGCATAATTTTTCATACGAATAAAAAAATACCAAACAGTTTCATTAGTATTAGCATACTCATGAGTAACTTTCGTCCTGCACATTAACTCTGTGCAGTGGCTGCCTGCAAACATTTTAGCTGCTGGAAGTATAAATACACAGAGGATTTAAACTTGTATTTAGATAAATGGAAGTATTACAGATAGCCATGGTGTCAGTGAATGACCATCAATTTAAATGGCACAATAGAACATACTGGACAGGAAAGCATCAAATCTGAATACTGGCATTCTTATTTATATTCTCACATTTCATTCATGCTCTCAAATAAATGCTTAAGCGAAAAAAAAAAAAAAAGAAAAATCAATTTGAGCCTATTATTAGTTTAAAAAGATTAGAACACAGGCCTTAGCTAAATCTACCCATGGGCCAATAACTGACATATTGCTGATCCTCTTTTTATATTGGAAAAAGGATCAAGGCAAAAAAGGAAATAGAGGTCATGAATATTCACAATGACAGTGGGTGTCTAATGCAAAAGATTCTACCAGATGTAAATTTTTTCAAAGCATGATAATAAGGTCCAATGTGATAAAACACATTTAAAATACAGCTCTTTCTTCTGCATTACACAAATGAGGACTGATTCACACTGCAGCTTAAAACTGTAACCAACACTTGTATTAACAGGGCTAGAAAACAGCTAAAACACTGGAAGCAATAAAGGCAGAAAACTTCAGAGAAGATAAAAATAAGCAGAAGGAATATACAATATCTAATGTAAATAATATACATTATGTATATTGTAAACATAGTGTAAGATAGCGTGAACTTGAAGAAGCTATTTATCATTGCTCCTCAGTAATGGAGAACTCATTTGTGGTTTGGCGTTAAGTCCACTCCTCATCATATTCCTGGTTATTACTAACTTGTAAAAATGCTTTACTACATTTCCACATATGGCTATTTTAAAATAAAATAATTTTCTTCTGAAAATGCTGGAAGCTGAAGATTTTGCCTGAACACTATATTTATTGAACACGTATATTTAAAAAACCGTTGATAACATTTTAAAGTGCTGATTGACAATCCTTTCAATCTTCTTTTTCTTTAAAATCAACCACTACAACATGTTTGATTGGAAATTATCTATCTCAGTCTCTTATTGAGGAAAAAATAATGTAAAAAGTCTGCTTAATGCTGGAGACATCACAAAGTGACTTTATATAAAAGTAGAAAGAACTGTTGATGGAATGGGTGATACCAAAGAAATGCCAAAATAGTCATATGCTCTTTCAAAAAAAGTATTTTTCACATTCTGTAAATCTTTACTTCAAAATAAACAAAAAACTCTCAAAACAAATAAAAAAGCCACAAACAATGACATCAGGAACTTTATGCAGAATTCAAGTTGAACCCTCTCAGTCTATCAGATCCCACTTCCCAAGCTGGCTTTAAATCTGTGAAACAGCTGTAATTAACTGAGTCTCTTAAAACTTACAAGGGGAGTTTTCCTTAATGGGAATTACATCTTCTCAAGTTTAAGATCTTTCCAAAAAGATCCTAACACCAAGCTTACCATTTATTTTGCTGCAACTCTCCTAGAATTATTCATCAAAAATTCTCATTTGTCAGCTGAACAAAGCAGCAAAGATGGGCTGTTTATCTCCCACCACAGTTCTCAGAAAAACACAGTATTACAGAATCAAGCAAGAGACTTAGTTATGAAAGTCAAACCCTGTCAGCAGAATTTGACTTCTTCGCATGAAAGTTTTGATCCCAATTATATGAAATCTGTAATAAGAGACTGTAGGATTTCAGCAACGAGAGCATGAATTTGTGTCTCCTTTGCACTACTGAGGGTAGCCAATATTTATATTGTTTCTCCATGGTGATTTAGATAATGACAGACTCACACTACAATGGATTTCACACACTGAAGTGAAATGTAGCAGTTCTAGCGGATATGTTTCCTGTGACTTTAATTAGTTTAGCCAGACATTGAAGCACTTGATTTTCGTTTTTGACAAGTCATCCAGACTGAAGCATGATACTGCACTTTTCCCAAGCCAGCAATCTACATATCACTCCAATCAATGAACATCTGGCATAGGTCTTTTAGCTCTGATTTGCTGTCTCTTGATAATAAGAGGAAGATTGATTAAAGTGAACCAGGACTGAAAACTGTAATCTAACTGCTACTTGATCAAGAAAGTCACATATCTTGAGATCCTCAGATTCTTCTCTTTTGAAAGGATCTCGTCATCCTGATACAGCACTGCAGGATTCTCAAATGAATAAAGCAAATGCAGAGTACGATGAATAAATGCAATTATGCACACTTAAAAGAAGTTATGAAAACAGTAGTTTTCTGCCTCAGACAAAATTATTCTTTAGTTGTGTCTTTGAAGTAAAAGAAAATATTTTAAAAGAAAATATTTAAGAAATATCAAAAAGTTTATTTATATTTGAATTTCAAAGATTTCTGTACCCATATATCTCAAGTTATTTCCCAGACCTCACAGATCATTCACAATGTAATTGTACAATTCCACAAATCTTCAGAAAGGTAAATACCTTCAACAGAAATCATATTTATATTGCTTTTCATTATAGCCTATTATATAATTGTCTTGCAAAATAGTAGAGAATTTGTTGAAAATAAAAAAGAACAAAAAAAATCATAATAATCATTAAGTAGAGTGGACATAAACCTGTGGTTAAGAAATGGAGATCCAGCTGAAAGGTTTGATGAGAACAGATGATGGCCTAAGATATTGTTTTTCAGAAGAGACTGAAGTAAAAAATCAGAAACAGCAACCAGAACCCTGACTGTCCGATACTTTTGTGAGGTGGGGAGGGGGAGGGTGGCACAGGCAGAAGAGGGGGAGGAATTCCAATGTAAGAATATAGTTATTGATAGACTAAATATGGTTTAAATCTGAGAATTCAAGCTTTGCAGAGATGAAGAACTAAACTGGTGTAACATTTGAATAAGTGCTCTTTTCCTTTATGCTTTACAGATTCCTAAGGTCCTTCACAAACAAACAAAGCCTTATGAATTCATTCAGAGACTGAAAGGATTAGCAAGTTAATGCTGCTCCAGATCATTGCAATTAACATCTGAAAAATGTACTAAATTAGTACCAAAACAAATAGGTTTTAATCTAAAGCACATAATACTTATTTTTAAGATAAATATTTTGCAATATTTTTCAAGGAGACTTATGAAAATGAATAAATATTTCTAGAATTTCTTTCTTTATAAGCATAGCCGTGTTTCCTTCAATTGAGGAACTGTCACTGCATAGAGGCATGGAGACTCCAATGACAAAAGTGCCATTAATATTCCTGTTATCACACTACATAGCTTCGTGTGCCTTTCCACATCTAAAAGGAAGTGTAACAATCTCTAAATTTTCAACCACAAGCTTAATACTGAAACAAGCCACAAAGTTATCTCAATTAAAAGTGTAAATGTAGTTTCAATATTGCAAAGTTAAGAGAAATAGCTGAGAAAAATTTGGATATCTGAGCTTCAGACTGAATTTTTATGCTTAGTGGTGTTGAGAAGTACAGTGTTCTAACAAAAATACTTCCCTTCTGTGCTTCCATTTTATTGGGCTGCCTGAGGATGCACTTCTTGAAAAGGAAAATTATATTAATATTTTATTGGATCATTTTTATAGGTAAAACAAGTTACTTTGTTATGTTTAGTTTGCTTTTAAAACAGATTAATGTTCTAGTATTTCCTTTAATGTAAAAAGCCAGCTGCCTCCTCAGTTAGCAATGGAGAGGTTTCTACAAGAAACAAACACACTCAAGAAAGCATATATATGTATATTCTTCATTTTCCTAGATACATTCAAGTAATTTTTCTATTCTGATAACACTGTTACCCCTATTAATTAATGAACTAATTTCTTTCCTTAGTGCTTCTTGACACTGAACGCAGTCACATTTTCTGTTCTGACTTGGAGTCTTTCTCTATAAGATACAGGCTCAGCTATTACAAGTTTTGTCAAAGTAGTTAGGATTATCTTATATTTGTAACACTTCTAAAACTAGATCAAGGATATATTTAATAAAAAATTAATCATTATTTTACAGTAAATTTTAAGATCACCTCAAAAAACAAGGTTTACACAGATTAAACAATAATCACACAGAATACTGATGAAAGAGAGAGGCAGTAAGTGAGCGAGCATGAGTTGAAGGAAAAGACTCATAAAATAATCCACAACATTTCCTTTAGTATTTAGTTCATTGCAGAATTACAAAAACAATGGGATACATAATATTTCCTTTAATAATGTGCTGTATAACTGCAACACAATTAGACTAATTAATTTTTTTAGCATATTATGATCTCTAAAAGCTGTTGATACTTCACACAAGTTTACATGACAAAACCAGCCAGGTCTGTGCATGACATTTCCTGAGTTTATTTTTGCTTTATTTTTCTTCTAAATGAGTTCAGAGTCCTTCTCCCTTTGTCTGTACGCATACATTTTCTCACATACTACTACTACTAAACATTGTAGATTTTTATGCTAATATTTTGGCTTTTTTGGTGGTTTTTTAATTGTTTTTCTTTTTCTTCTAAATCTTTGTCAAACAGGTGCACTTTGGAAATAGAAACAAAGATGTTTCTAGGCAAGGGTGATCTTGCAGTTTTCTCATGCCATTCCTCAGTCCCCTGAGGAGCACCAGCAGCAGTTCTCTCCTCTTAAACACTGTCACACTCCACACTTCATCCTCTGCCCTGATGATTTCCAGCTCTCTAAAACGGTTTGTTAATCCTGCAGTAACAAACCGACACCCTGAAACAAGCAATGTGCTCTGGAGAGCACAAATCTGCCCGGAAACATCTCGAGAAGTGTTTCTGTATCTTGGTGCAATATGCCAGAGGCTGCAAACCGATGTGTTTCCTCCCCGTTTACATATAAATCTTGTGGGAATAGACAAACCCTGATTCAGCCCTTCCTCAACCACTAATCTCTTGCATACTGCAACCTTATGTACAGATTTGAATTTGAACAGTGAAGAGTGTGAGGATGAAAAAAAGCAATAGTGTCATGTCACCTAGACCTTTTTCTGTATTTTAAATGCTCTCCTCCCTGAAGCCCAAGATGTGACAGGCTTTTTCCTCTCAAAAATGTCAGGCACTGCAGAGAACTGCCAGCACTTAAGTAAAAAGGACAATTTATTATAAATAAGTATAATTTCTTTCAGTGATGACAAGACTGTGGAAGACTGGTAGAAGGTCCAATTTGCATGACAGCACAACACTTCAGCAAAGATAATACACTTAATTGAGACACTGCAAGAGAATAAATTATGTATTCAGGTGAAAGAAAAATTAATATTATTATGCTTTAGGAAAAAAATCTGAAAAAAACGGTGGAAAAATATTGCATCTGTAATAATCATTAATTATACTCTAAATTGTTCATGGTTCAGCAAAGCCAAAACTTATTGGAATATCTCACAGCAAAAATTTCATTACAAGGGCCTCTGTTACAAAGATGTATTTTCCTCTAGTTCAACCTCACACTCCAAGCAAGATCAACTGTGAGGTCAGACCAAGTTGCTCAGGGCTTTATCCAATTTGGTGTTGGAGACCTTGAAAAGTACATTAGAACAAGTCTTTAATAACGATGAAATTGCTACTTGCATTTAGAAAAAAGCTCTCTATGCTTCAAAAAGGAAAAATCAGGATGGTCACCCTAATCTAGCAGTGACTGCAACTTAATTTCAGTTTGATTCAAAATCACCATTGTCTGATTTTTAGAGCTATTGCACACTACTGCTTTTATCTGTTCTGTTTAGTGTATTATTATTCCAGTCTTTTTGTGTCTTTTTCTCAGCAACTGCCTCCACTCTTTAATCTCACAACTATTTGAGACACTTAGAAATCAAGAGGATTCAGTTACCACTGAGGTTTTGAATGCATCTATTGTTCACTATTTCCTATATGCTTCAATTGGCACCAACAATTTCTCATTAAAATATTCCCTGTTCCTATGCAGTTACATGATTTTTGCCTTTTTTTTCTTTCTCTATTAATCTTCAAGGTTTCCATCTATGCCAGAGAACTTTCTATGCAATTAAATAATTTATTTCCCCATTTGAAACTGTTAATAGATACTTTGTAAACAATCCTGATTGTAACTTTATCACACTGAAGCTATCCTCTCATCAAGAGCTAATTATGTCTCAACACTTGTACTATCAGTTCAGAAATATACTCCAAGAATCAAAAAGAAAAAAATTAATTTGTCATTCTTTACTACCAAATGGGTTTATTATTTGTCACTGATTAAATACTTAAATCTCAACCTTCAAAATTTGTCACCTCCTTTGTGGTTCAAGTCAGACTTGTATTTCAGTGACCAAGTGGAAGTAACTGTTTTGACAGCTGGAAAGATCAAGAACAAGACCCAAGAGAACCTTTTTTCAAGGAATGAAAGATATATGGTTAATTTAAATGGCATGGAATGTATTTCTTACTTGGCATTAATGAAAATCCAGCCTATTTAAGCAAGATAAGGATAAATAAGCATACACCCCCTCCCCCCCCAGTTGCTTGTTGGGGAAATGACAAAAAAAGTATTACTGGTTCCATGCTTTTTAGCCCTTCTAGCAAATACCCATCTAAGTGCATCAGAAAATTATTCAGGAAACATGGATCACATTTTAAAGTAAGCTGTTTCATTATAATCCTACTTAAAATGTACTTGACTTGGCAGACACTCTTCTGAAAATATGGATGGTTTTTAAGCAACTTTAAGATCTTGCACAGAGCAAACTTTCAACTTACACAGCAGTTCCCTCCAGCTACTCTTACTGGAAGGCATTTACACAACCTTCTGGAACTCAGTTTGATATCATTCCTTTCATCTGGACATCCAAACCAGCAGTCTGGATACAATCTTTCCTGCCTTCTCTCTACTTCACACACTTGACATTCATTGAAATTTCTGGGAAATGAAATGCCTAAGAATCAGAACTATATGAATACTTGAGAATCTCTTGAGAAAGGGATTTGCTTTTTCTTCACAGCTGAAGGAACACTAAACCAGTGTTTCCAAAGCCAGTAGTCATTTTTTTACAGGCAAAAGAATGCAATGCATTTGGTTCATTTTTTGACATGTGGAATTGGCTTTATATATTTGGAAACAAATTAAAATTAACCATGTCATTGTGCTCTGTTAGAAAGAAGTCTTAAGGACATATTCCAATTTAAAACCTGTCACTTCTTACATTAAAAACTCTCAAAAATTTAATAAAGATATGGAAACCAACTAATCCATGAATCAGAAACAAACACTAAATTTGCAGGAGAAACTATAATCAAAAATCCCTTAAAATATACACAAAATATGTTTTCATTCATAAGACGACCTGGCAAAAGAGCTTCAATTCCTGTTTATGACAGAACCATTATTTCCCTTTCCCTCCAATGGTCAGTAGATATCAAACATATTTTGCAGCCCTACTATTGGAATCTTGGAGAGAAATGAAAATAAAAAAAAACATCCATACAAAGACACACAAATAATCAAAAAGGTCTGTGATGACTCCACTGAGATTGTCCTGAAAATAATGACTCCTCTCCTGGCAGCTTCATCAGTCCTGATGAATTTGTAACACTGGATTCTGAGTTCATTTTCTACCTTCACAATAAAGATTTTGTTAAATATTTTAGTTACAATAGGTTCAAAAACACATTAGCAGAAGTGCTTTGCTTCTCTTAAAATATTAGACCACACTAAATAAGCACAGAGCCACAGCAATAAGTGCACAGCTTTATCAGGTGCAAAACAAGCAAAACCTCCAGTACCTCATATATTTCTAGCCATGACCTCATGTACTGGATATAGTACTTCTGCTCGAGCACATTCCATATTAGCTGGGAAGCAGCACACATCGATTTGATATCTACTAGCTAGTAGCTGGTTGATTCATGTATGAAAGGCATTTATATAGCAGTTCACTGGTTTCATTAATGACACAGCTATTCTTTTAAAATAACAGCATACTCTCTCAAGAATCATGGAAGTGCTTTACAACATATTCTTATGTTGCTACATACTACTTGAAATTTAGGATTTTTTTAAAAGAAACTCTTCTTTGAGATGCATTCTCCATCATGTCCAAATGAAGCTGAAGCTCTATAATTTTTTCCCATTAAGAATGATTTTATTTTAAAAAGCGAATTCCTAAGTAATGCACGTGTCAGAAAGGGTATTTCACCAGTAATCTTTCTGTTCCTCGTTTTCCCTCCTCCCATTAAATAAGCAAGAAAAAAAGTAAGTACTAACATCTCAGCATTACATACTACATTGGTTTTACCTACTGGGCTTTAGCTATCAACACTCTGTTCTTGAATTCTGATCATCATCTTTCCCAGGAAGTCACAGGGAAAATGAAGAAGCATTCAGATCTGCATTTATAAGCAAACACAACAGAACTCAAATTTGATGCCAGCACTTTGTTTTTACAGGCAGGCCTTGTTATTTTTAATGTTTTTGTTTCCAGCTAATCCATAACCGACCATTAGGAAGTTTGAAACCTTCTTTGCTGTGAAATAATTAGAAAAGAAAGGAAACACATCTCAGAATAATAATAATAATAATAATAATAGTAAATTGGGAAGTACTGTCCCATATGCTCTGCCCTGTTCTTGAGGACAGAGTAGCAGTACAATTATTTTGAGACAAGAGTTCCATACCTAAGGGTATTTAAATTAAAGGTATAAATTTATCAGAAACTTTGTTTGGAAAATGAGATCGGTATATGGGGATTCTGCCCACAGTCCTCTCTTTTGTTGGTAGAGCTTTCCTGAAATAATTGTTATATCTCAATTCATTACAGTAAGTGACATATAGAGTAGATTAGGTAAGGGTTGTAGAGCTTAAAAAAAGGAATCATGATAGAATATTTTTACAAGAATATAACACCAGTACTTCTCACTTTCTTCCCAAATGTCTAACAATCAATTTTTAAGTACAAAGAGGATATATAGATGTGAAGTAAAGCAACACAATGACTAAAAATTGTTAGCATGGATGAAACTCTTTTTTGTTTTGACTTAAAACATAAAAAAAATTATGAGAATAAAACATGTTTTCAAACACCAATTTGAATCATAAACACACAAAAGATTTTGAAAATGCTATTTAATAGATCTTCCTGTTAGAAACAGCAATTTATATTTTCTCATGGCTCTATTATCCCAGCACCTAGGCCAATTCTAAAGTTAAGCAAAAATCTTCAAACAAACAGTAACTATTCATTCCAGACAGCATTTCAGAACCAGCACTTACACACTCCTCCCAAAAATGTCTTCATTGATTCTACTCAAAATAGCTAATTTATTGTCACCATTTGCATATAACTTGGTTTGAAGTTCTGATGTATGACAATGCAAATTTTTTGCTGTTAGCTTTCTGCTGTGTTACTTGATGCAAACATTTCTTCTTTACCTTTACCAAAGGTCTCCTCCTGTAAACTACAGAATGTTACAGATGCTTGGAGTATGTTGTATTAGCACTGATTTCACTAATGAAAATATTGCCTAGACACAGATACTTGAATTCTAACTCATGATCTTATGTAAAAAAATGGTGCACAATTTGGTGGGTTTTTTGTTTGTTTGCTGGTGAATTTTTTGGTTTGGGTTTTGTTGGCTTTTTTTTCCCTTAGTGGGTGTGAAGAGGGAAGAACAGGGAATATAAGCAAGTACATATGATCTTTCAAGGTCCTTCCCAACCTGGGCTGTTGCATGAACATTTTGAGACAAGCACACCCTAAATTAATTGCTTCATTTCTCATATTAGATAACTTGTTATTAATGTCACTAAATATTACAATTGAGTACTCCTCTTAAATTATTTCCTCATTTCTGCAGTGTTCAAAAAGTCAAGCTAGACCTCAGCTGGCCTACGGCATAACATGATTATCTACAGCAGCTCACAATTAATGAATTACATTTACAGTGCATGCGCTCTCACACAATTATTTAGGATCTCACTGAAACATGAATTTTGTATGTGTTTCTTGACCTATTCAGCAAGGAGTATTTACAACTGGAGATTCTCTCTGAGCCTGGGAAAATTAAAGACTCTTTAGATTAAATAGGAAAAAGTACCTAAAATTTATTACAGCAAAATTTGCACAAACAGAAAGCAAATACAGTCAATACTTCATGAAAGCACCTTTCCTGAGGAAAATATTAAGTGCTTAATTTTAAGCATGTAATTTGAGGTTTTACAAAAAGAGCACCTAATCAAATCAATACTGTGAAGGGCCTTAAAAAAACCAAACAAAAGCCCCAATGAAAGCCCTAAACCAAACAAGACAAACCAGGTAAATTAACAGGCAAAACCAGATCTCACTTTCAGTTTCATGCAGGATCAGAGATTTTGGGCATGAAGTTTCACACATCGGCTAATCCGGCCCCTAGTGAAATCACGGATACACTTCAGTATAGGCCTTTGAAAAAAAAACCCAAACAAAACTCCTATGGATTTTTGATGCAGACAGTGACAATGCTGAGTTTCTCAGAATTGGAGATACGTGTGATCCACTTAAAAATGGATTCTTCATTAGCTTCTGTTTGATTCTTAGATTTTATCTGGATCCTTATTTGTCTAGATCTGGCAGCAAGAAAAGCCTTTTTGTACTTTAATCCTTTTCTAGTAACTTTATTTCACTTGCTTTTTATTTACATTGCTATCATACTTTGTAAAAATGTATCCATTAATCAGTTAAATAAACAGTAAATATGTTTTTTATTCCCTAGTCAAAGTTTATTCTAAGTCCTTATGTGAGTGTGATTTCTTTGAGTCAAATATACACAATGGAATTAAAAATAAAAAAAACTACACAGCCCTGAACTTCTCTATTTTTTTCTTAGCAAGAAAAAGAAATTATCTCTGCACTTTGCTATAGAAAGGTGTGTAATTGTAAATAACTCTTTGGATTGTATAATCAAAAATGTACCTCTCCATATCACAGACCTCAACTTTCATGATCACATCACATTTATTAAATTAACATTTAACCTCCTCTTCTATCCAGATGTAGTTACAACTAAACAAACAGAAGTACTAAATTACTGAGTATCATTGTTAAAGATATCATGACACTTTAGTACCACAACATACGGGTTTCCATGGCTTTACAACATGACAATAAAACAACTGCAATGAGTGAGCTAGGAAAAGCTGGCATTTATGTGTTCTTTTTTAATTTCTATGTTCAAGAACAGTGCTATCTCACAGGAAACTCCTAGTTAATAGGGAAACCTCAGTCTATTCATTACTTCATCCTTATTTGTAGCACAATAGCAATTTTTAACATTCATCTTAGTTCAGTATAATTAACCATTCTGCTCAGAATTGAACAGACAACAAAAATGAAGGGGTAAAAGAGGATTCAAATTCCAACCACTGGATAATTTACACAATATCCACATATATTATATATTATTAACTCTGAAAGTCACATTTTAAAACTGAATATTGAAATCCGGTATTTCTGGCTGCCAGCCAAGCATGCTAAAAAACCGGAATTTTTATTCTTTTTCCTTCTGTGGGAAATTAACTGTGTAGTGAATTTTTAAGAAGATGAAAATTGTAATTCCATGCCTAATAAAGCTGAAAATTAAGGAAAAACAGATGGAAGGCTAAAAGGTTTTCTTTGTAAGTGATAAGAGGATGATTCATAAGTATTTGACATTAGTTAAAATCACTTATGGAACAAATGTTTATGCAAAATGTTCTGCTTAGGACAATGTGCCATCACACAATCAGCAGTGAATTATTCCAAATGCAATCCCTAATCAAAAAGAGAAAAGGAAATAAACTAAAAAAAGAAGACAAAAGTCAAAACTTGTTAATTTCTCCTGAACTTCAGTGACTTGTGTCTTAAAGTTCTACCTCAAGAACTGAGGGCACTATCAGAAGCATTGTAGATCACAGTAATTCTATTAATTTGCAGTTTTAAGACCACTTTATGGTGTCACTAAATAGTAGTTAACTTCCTACGGTCAGCTCAACAGAATGTGGGGAAAAATAGGTGGCATGTAAGTGCAGGACACTCACAGTGAACTTATCACACATTGTTGCTATAGCTCCAGGGAAACACTATTTTTAAGTCTCCATCTACTACTTCTGAACAAAAATTGAAAGGAAAGCCAATGATCTTATCCACACTTACATGGTTGCATATGAGTTGAAATATATTAAGTGAACATTTTCACATACAGCTAAATACTTAAAGTAGCAGAAATAATTATAAAATACAGAGATTATTTTCTTTTCATTGTTTTTCTAATACTATATCATAAAAAATGCAGCTACCATACAGATGATGGTTTTGTTCAAAGTAAATAGGCCAGCACTTTGATTATGCAGTCAAGAGTTCTCCTTGACATTAACAGATTATTTGTAGGCAGTGCAGCACCAGCCTTGCTGCAGGAGTGGATAGCGCAGAACAAGACACAGGTGGGTTGCTGTGGAGCAGAGAGTAGTTGCCTAGTTGCCTTTTCATTCCAGTGTCAGCAGTAATCATGCTGCAACCATGATCCAAATCTGCCGGTAAAATCCAAATTATTTCTGGAGCCAATAATGCAATAAAGCACATCTTAATTAATTTATTAATCTTTTAGTTTAAAATATCAGCTGAGTGCTGCTGTCTCTTCACAGGACATCCTCTTCCAGGTCACTTTCTCAATCACTCATAGATATATTGCTATGCATAGGTATTTATAAAATAATTTAATCATTTGATCAATTGATTGTTGTTAATACAATAAGACCGATTTGCTCTTCAGTGTTCTTTGAAGACAGACTATAAATGGCAAAATGAAAATTTCTGTCACCATTTACTCCAACCAGCCACTCAAGTTTTGCTTTGGTTTAAAAACTAGATGGGAGTGTCACATGAATTATTATTTATTTTTTTGACATGGCCATTAGAAATTCTGCATTGCTAGTTTGACCACAGATATTTTCAGATCTCCTATAGAAGTGTACAACCCCAACACAAGTTTGCAAGATTCTGCAGCCAAACAGGCAGAAGGTCGGTTTGAGCAGGGGAGCTTTGATTCTGGTCTTGTTCCCCATTGCACGCTTGGTCCAATATACCAATTACAGCAGTCAGGGTCACCTGTCAGCTGCTTCCAATTTTTCCTTATTTTTTATTCTGTCAATATGTTGCATATAGTTACCTCATCAATACAGAAACTCTGAGAGGTTAAGTTACTCTAATAGTAATGATACTAAGGGGAGAAAAACAGCTTTGCCCTTTTTTCTGTGGTTGTCTGGGTTAGTGTACAATAACTCTTCGGTCTATTTTGCTTAAGGTAGGTCTTTGCTATCAGAGAACAGCAACAGCAGAACCTACATACCATAATGCATCACACTTACACAACAGGCAGACTCAAGCTCCCAGGAATTTTTTTAAAAATTACAATATTAAGTGCACAACTTGTGATGTACTTGAAGGGCCAGAAAGTCTTTCAAATACGTAAAAGAAACATACCTAACACCAAATTACTTGTCTGTTAAAGTATCCAAACTTTAGGAATTTCTGGTTCTGCAAGACAGCATTTTCTCTGTACTCTTATGGACCATGAGTAACATTATTATGCATTGAAAATATCTAAGTGAAGCACATATGTCAAATAAAAGCTAAACTTTTCTTGTGACAAAGCAACTGAAATGGATACTTTTTAATACCATGGGAAATTGACCATGAGTCAGTTTAATTTTTTGCCTAGAGGGGTTCAAGGATATTAAGCAATTTCTTCACACGTACTGATGTTTGGATGTTTCTATGCATTTGTTTCAATTAGCTATTCACATTTTGATTTTTA
This sequence comes from Toxostoma redivivum, assembly GCA_013397375.1. NCBI lineage: Eukaryota > Metazoa > Chordata > Aves > Passeriformes > Mimidae > Toxostoma > Toxostoma redivivum. The sequence goes on from VXBI01013791.1 coordinate 468,094, forward strand.
TTTGTTCTTGCAATGATCCATTTGCTTACATAATCTCGTTGTTTTTTCTATCTTCCCATAAAATGGGATTTCAATTACTATATCTTACTCTAACTGAACAGGTTATTGAAACCAGGATCACAATATCCCACACCATATTTACAAAATCAGTATAAGAAAATTGAGGAAATTTCCCAGACTCCAGCACAGAATACAAAATCTGAAACAGCAACAATCCAAAGCATTTTAAATGCAAGTTTCAAAATGTCAATTAAAACACCTAAAACCCCCATCCTGTTATATGTCTGATGAAGAAGAACCAAACATCACACCTAAAAGCAAGAGGTGCCATTGTTACACATGAACAACAAGCTTAAACATGGACTTAATAAAGTTTTAAGAAATCACTTTGGTACCTCGAATTGACAGATTGCTTCCAATCTTTCGCTGGTGGATTTTAGTGCATGTACTGAGGACTTACCACTTCATGTTCTGCTTGGCTATTCTTTAAAGATATAATTTTTTTATGCTAATTACAGTTATCTGCAACTAGCTAAGGGTGCCCCACATCTGGGAAAAGCCCAATAGTGATAGGACATTAACGATAGTAATTCCACAAAAATAAACCACATATTTGCATGTTCAAGGAAGAAAAATTGCAACTAGGCAAATACAGGAATTGATGAGCACAAATTGTGGGGTTTGAGAATATAGGTCATTCTACAGAGATCTCCAGATACAAATATAATTTCAGCCATAGAACAGGCTAAGAAGTTTATTCTCTCTCTTTTTTTTTTCCTAAATTTCCAAATCTAGTAGAATATTTTGTACCGATCACTTCAAGTTTGGCGAAAAAGAGAAATAAATAGGCAAGAAAATTACTGCAGAACACGTAGCATAATTCAGGACTTGATGCAGTGAGGAATGACATCTCTGCCAAAAGCCTGGCTGTTACCAAGGCTGAAGTAAAAAAAAAAATCAAAAACAGAAAACAACCAACAGAACCAGACAACCACATATCATAATGCAGCTTTCAAAAAAGTAAAAGGTTAGTTGCATGGCTTTCTAATTAAAGCTTTAAGATCCCACACACTCTTCCAAAAGCATAATAAAAAAAAATTTCCTTCTTCATTTGTTCATGCCTTAAGAAAGTCTTAACACAAATGTATCTCGGTGAAGGGAAAAAGCAGAACAGAAATTAGCTGCACAAACAACCATAAACACTTTGTGCTCTGTATAGAAGGAAACACACCTGGAAAAATTTTTTCTGCAATATGTGTTACTTAAGAGATAATGTCAATGAAATAGTGCACTGTTAGAGGATAATGGTCTCCTGCTGCTATTAAATGCCAAGGCACAGCTAAGCCATTTGCAAAGCAATGGACATTATTTCAATGGTAATATACTGGTAGAAATGGCATTTTTTCTGCACTGAATAAGGTACATTGAGTCAATCATTTGATCTGATACTGCTATCGCGACAGAGCAACAGTTGCTTAAAAGTGCTGCTCTATAATTGCAGTATTTGAACTGACCATAAGTTCTACAGAACCTATATCGTGTACAACATTTAATCCAAGCACATAAGCATCAGCCAAGCCTTAAATAACATTAGATTTATATTTTTATGGCCATTTTGCACAGAGAGAAACTAAGACTTGCCCTACCTTATAGTACAGCTTAGCAGAACAACTAGAAACAAAATGGAGAAATACTTAACCTTACAGGAGAGGTACACCCTTCTGCTGGGGTTTGCAACCATTTGCTAGCACATAAAAATTTGGATGTGTTTTATACCAGCAGCATGAAGGCTTTCAATCCTTTCAGCCTTTCAAATGAAGTATTCTGGATGCCAAAAAGAGGGCATGGAGGGCATGTGAACATTTCCAAGATTTCACATATCTAAAGAAAGGAGATTGCTCTTGCCTTCAAGTTGGCATTCATTCCTCACTCCTGCACAGGAGGGGCTTCAAAGCACTCATAACTCAGATTTAGTCTCAGAAGCACAACTCTACTATAAAAGTGTTTCTTTTCTGAATTTCTATGTTGAGATGAACAAGCAACTTCTTGAAAAGGTTCTGCAACCCTTCTTCACCTAAGGGCAAAGCAGATGATTGGAATGAGGCTTCACATGTCCATGAAGTGGTTGTACCTTCAGACATGTTTTTGATTTTCTTTAGGTGGATGGAGATTTTGGGATGGCCTGTGGGGAAGTCTAGCGCAGAAGAGAGAACTGTGATGACAGGGCTTATAGGTGATTTTCTTCATGCCTGCCTGTGGCTATTACTAAGACTATACCACAGCAGTAGGTAGAAAGAGCAACTGCAGCCAGTGTCAGCTCATTAAGAGCCATCCTGAAACATACAGAGCATGGGCAAACAGGGAGAGCAACAGCTGGATAATGCTACTGAATAAAGAAGCACTTATTCTGTATTTAAAAATTGTTCAAAAGACTCTTCATATGAAAATGGAAACCCATCAGGGATTCCAGAGCCACACAGGGCAGGACCTCAGTGATAGCAGAGGCACCTTGACTCTCCTTGCACAAATGACTGCTACTGAAGAAGGTCTGCCCAGTGCAGCTGCTGGCTCCTGGCACACAGATGAGGGGGCAACAGCATCCCTTCTGACACACACAATGGCCTGTGGGCTGGCAGGGCAGCTGGGGCCAAGAGACTTAGCAATGTCACACAATCAGGAGCTGTGAGCTGAAGAACCCAAGCCTTCCTTATGCACCAGTTCATAGCCCAGTATTTCCATTCTGAATAAACACCTCCAGATTTCAGAAAGAACTGCCAACTGGCTGCTTTTCTTCCCTAACAGCTGGCAAGCTGGTTTCCTAACACAAACTTGACAGAGTGGATAAGCACCACAATGCAATGCAAACTCAACCATGATTGGTTGTGTAAAACTGAATAATTGAAAAATAATTGTATAACTGAAAAGCAATTTACTAATTAAAGCAAGGATTCTTCTGTGGTCCAGCTGAATAGAGAAAAAATTAAACTTGACTATAACTCAGACCAGACACTTGAGAACAAAGGCACAAAAGTTTTGTTTCACATTTTAATGACTAAAAATATCTTAAAATTTGGGAGCTTAGATCACATTCATATTCACATCAAAACACATATACAGACAGTCATGGGAAGGAAAAACAAGACTGTTCTAAGGATAATCATGTTCATTACAGCAACTGATAGAAGAGTGCATCATTATTAACTTCATGAAAGTATCGATTTTTATAAGCTTGCTTTCAATTGTTCATTTTATTTGGTACAATTGTCATTCAGCTACCTCTAATCAACTGCCACAGATTTCATGTTTAGAATTACATATTACTGTATAGCTTAAATTCTCCCTATTAGTACCTATTAGGTACTTCAAGCTCCATTACATTGCACAGAACTCTATTTATTCCATTATTTTTCTTCTTTCAGTTTGTATTTGAATTATGAATAATTTCTCAGTGAACTTACACAATAAGTGAAAGCACTGGATTTGTCACAAGTAAAATCATTCATATTAATCAGTTATTCAGAGGCAACTTATGTCATCACCATCCATCCAGTTCAGACCAGGAAGTGGTACTGTGAAGACAATATGACATAAAATCTTAAAATGGTTCTCTCAAGGAACTCCAAAGCATACAGCCCTGATAATTTTTAATCTTCCTTTCATTCTTTAATATGGGATTAAAGATTAGGCCCAGGGCATTTTTACCCTCTTCTCTTTTCATGCAGACCTCATTTTATGGTCTAATGTTCATCCGGTGACTTGGGCATTAAACCCCAGTTATGTTCCTCTGCCTTCTACAAACTTCTTCTGTGATCAGGAAGAAACCATTTAAGAAATTCTGTAAATTCACCATACTTCTCTGCTAGGCAAAGTGTCTTAAGTACATTATATGACCTAGACATGCCAAAATTTGCTAGAATTTGACCAGAAATCTATCAATATTTAAATTTATCTCAGCAGACACCAATATACCAGTAATGTTTTGGAAGTAAACTAAAATTGCACATGCTGCATGTTTGTGGTTTTGCTTGTCTCAATAAAGGATGTTTGTTTCCTTTTTTATACTCCCTGTGGCATAAGGTAATGTGGCAACTAAAGTAAACAACACCATACAGACTTAAAAATTGATCCTACAGTTCATTCTATGTGTTCCTAAGGGCTTTTCATTAATAGCACCCAAAGAGTAAAAGCATAATTTACCTTATGTAAGGTAAAGTTAATTATCTCACATTAAAGCCCCAGTGACCAATCTCTAAAACAGCTGGAAGCATCTATTTTCAATTGCAAAACCACTGTCTATCTATCTTTTTTATTCCCAGAACACTACATGCAATTTTTCTTGGTATTTTTTGCCTCATAAAAAGTTGACCTGACTATCTTCTGATAATACTGCATTACTAGTGTCATAGGTAAATAGGTAAGTTCTAGTATGTGCAAAAAGCACCTCCTATGGTTCTTACCAAACCATATCAGATAGTTCTGAGCATCATCTATCCATAAAATACACTTTTCTTTTCAGGTCTGTATCACTTTTTAAAAAAATTCCTTGTGCATATAGTACCAAAACAGATAGAAATCTTTCCTGATATAAATACATTAATACCAAGAGCCAAAGAAAACTCTTCTGTTTGAAGATGTATAATAATGTTACTACTGCATTACTACATTTAAGGCAAAGCTTACCAAAATTATTTTCTCACTCATATTTCTATGGATAAGAAGAGAGATTTCATGAGAACAGAACTTTTTCTAAAAATGCAATGTAACACCTTTCTTTTATTTTTCTGTCTCATGTACTTGGAAAAGTACATGCACTTCTGAAAAGCATAACTTAAAACCTGCCATTGCTGCATAAATGTTTAAGTGATATTACTGGTATACTACAGAAAGAATTCCCATAGTAGTAGCAATATCTAATAGTCACAAAGGGTGAGAGACAATGGCAAGTTTTAATTTCAAAACATGGTGATATATATTAATGAGGTACTGTGAAAAAATCCAAGTGCATAAACTCGGGGATGATCACATACCAAAGAGAAAAAAAAAAGTCAGAAAAGGACATATGAAAAGAAATTGGTGACCACATTTATGTAGTCATAAATAAGCTCCTTTAATCCTAAACTCCAATTAAATAGCAATGAACTTATCAGTGTAAAACAGTGCAGGATAGTGAACTAGCAAAGACCCTCAACACAGGTATTACAGTACCACCAACTCAAATGCCTTCCCTCTGCTAAAACTGCTCTTAAACCACAGATAGTTCCCTCTTTTCTTCTGACCATTTTGGATCATTCCCCCACAACACAGATGTGTTTTTCAGAATACATAAAACTGTTCAGATTCTCTTATTCAAATTAGGTGTGAAATTAATATTCAGCATATACACGATAATTTGGCCACTGAGAATTTACAGAGGTGAATAGGGAAGTGTTCTGCAGTATTCTTAGTAATGCACAAAATGTCATTTATTTTTGTATTATGCTTAAAAGATATCTTTTAAAGAAAATTATCTCTTGAGCAATGCAAATCCAAATTCTGAAACAAATATTTACAGAAAAATAGCAATCAAAAAGTCTTTTACCTGTCAAAGTTAACAGCCTTTCAGTTACTGCCTCCCGTTAAAAGAAGCCTTGCAGGGCAATGCAAATCTCTAAATAACATGATTTTGTTTTCCCCAAAACCAGATGCTCACATGACTACCTTGAAGCTAAACAACTCTCCACCTCATTTTTACATAACTGCAAATGCTCTCAGAAGTAAGTCAATTGAAAAACAAAGAAAAAACCCCAAAACCAGAACCAAACCCCAAGTCCCTTAAAAATGGTGCTCAAGTAGTTCTTGAGGTCCAGACTTCATCTTGACCACTCTTGTGTAGCTAATGAGTGCTTCTCTGGCTTGACAGAATATTTGCCTTTTTGTATCTCCTACCCTATAAGCAAGACCACCCAAAAGCCACTTCATAGCATTTATTACATAAATTACTCTTCTTTGAAAAAGGTTTTGCTAAAACTCTGAATGGGATAGATTTTCCCAACTGTAATTATTTGCCTTAGAACATTCCCAGGGATTCAGGTAAAATTACCAGTTTCTCATCTTGTTGAATGAGTTAGGAAGGGAGGATGATGCATAAAGGAGGGAAACAAAAACAAAGAAAGGCCAACATCTTTATTGCTACTGAGGTGAAAAGTTAATTTACTTTTATCTGAGGCTTTGGGTTTGTAAATACTGCTATTCAATGCTTTCTAACACTTCTGAAAGCATGGAAGAAGAATATTGGTTCCACTAAAATTTCTAATCTCAATGTTCTTCCAGACAAGCAGCAACTTTGGCTGCCTGAAAATTTATCATGAGACAACAAAGAATACTATAGTGAGAAGAATGTAAATAGTTGCAAAAACTGTATCGCTTTCTCAGCAAGTTTGGACAGAGCTAAAACTGCCAAACTACCCAGCTTTGGGCTACGCAAAAAGATTACTTCCACACATCCAAAAAATAAAAACTACTATGAAATATAAACTGTTATAGTCTTTAAGAGAGTGAAATCAAATGGTAGATAAACTTGAATAAATCTCCTGTCATTGGTTTCACTTGGGTAACATCATTAAAGTCCAGTTTTTTTAATCACAAATTTCACATAGTTGTGTTCTTCCTCTACTGCAGGAACTCTGAAAAATTACTGTTTTCTTCCTCCATAATAGTTCTTCATCCCTTAACCAAAAGGATCCATTAAATATTTTCTTTGTTCTTGCTCAAGCTGTCTTTTTTTGTTTCACACCTCCTGAAGTGCCTCCCTATACAGGTCCACTCATTTCCATATAGCTACTGGGTATCTTCAGCAAGGTGTCTTGCATTCCTTACCTCCTACCTTCTAGTAATGGAATGCCTCTTTGCATCCCTGCTGCTTTAACTAATGACTGCATAGAAATGTTTCAGCATCTATTTAAACTCCTCAGTATTACAGGTTAAATTGTGATATATAATGATAGCTCTGAAAATAAATCTGCCTGTAATTAACAGCTTTATCCATACAATTATAGAGTCATGCCTTCTTCCAAAGTCCACAAAGTCAGATTCTTAGTGTAACAGCAGTAACTGCACAAATGTTATTGCATGTGGATCGTACTCTCAAACTCTCAGTGCAAATTAAAGCCCCAATAGGCTTGGACTGGGCCAAACACATAACAAAAGAATGGCCTATGCCTTAAAATGTCAGTTGCATATCACACCATTCAACTGTTCCAAATTTCCAAAGCTGTATCTTCACAGACTTTGACCTCAAAAACCAGAAGTATTGTGCTCTTCAATTACACACAGCTTTTTCTACCTAATAGAGTTATCAGTAATGTCTGAGTCCCTACAGGCTACCTGCTTGGCCTCCTCATGTTGTGGTCCTCAGTTAAGTACCTATATGTACCTTCTAAAATAGGTCTGACTCCCTCATTTGAATCACTCTTGAAACCAACCTCCTTGGTATAATTTTGCACTTTTCAGCATTGGCCAGCTGACTTCTTTCCTATTGTAGTGCTTCTGAATTAAAATTCAAATTCACCAACAGGAACACATACAATTATGTGCACAACAGAACGCTCCAGAAATTACTGTTTCCCTCAGTAGAATTTTATATTTTAAAATCAATATTTTGTCTCAACATGCATTTTATGCAACAAGTTTCAGAATACGGCAGGTAGATGAGAATAACACACTTTAAAAGAAGAAACCCTCAAACTCTGTGTGGTTCTGACACAAATAACTGTGTCACCACTCACCTGCTTCTAAGAATGTTGCAAACTTGAAAAGACACGTGCTCATGAAACCACAGCTCTCATTCCCATCAGAAAATCCTCAACAATCTCTCTACTAAAAGGTATGAGAAGTCACAAGTAAGAAATGAGGAATATTCTGGAAAGTGAATTCCCTGCAAACAGGAGACAGCAGCTGTCGGTCACAAGCCCACACAAAAGGGTGGGGGAGCAAAAGCAGGTGACCTTCAGAAGCAGAGTATGTCAGAAGCTCAAAGCAAAATCCAACTCTTTCTTTTTTACAGAGGTTAGCAAGAACAAATGAAGAACCTGAACCTTGTTTTAGAGTACTTAATTCCTCCTATACACCCCCCAATTTATAAACTAAACACCTGATCAGAGAATGAAAGGTGGAATTTCCCAAAAACGGAATAGATCCACAATCAACACTGAAAAAAAGTCATCTCCAAAATGTCCAATAAAATAAAATGTGAGGACAGAAAGGTAACACAGTTGATATGGCCAGTAAAATCAATTATTAATTCATAGAGATTGCAGACAAAACTGAGATCTTTCTCCTTACTCTCATCACATCATGAATCAGTTATACATTGCTCACAGCAACAACATGATGTCACTAATTTGAGTTTATGTTGTTAAACTTCATTCACTGTTGGGGAAGATGAAACAGGAAAACCTTATAAATATTATTGTCTAATCAAAGATTTTGAGAATATGGAAACTATAAGCGAGATTGAAATGAAAGCCATCTTTGAAATACCAAACCTTAGTTAGTGAACAACAGGAAAACAATAGCATGGCCAGCTGAAAATAATCCCCTCTTAAATGAACAATCCCTTCTGCTTGCAGACAGGTCCAAGGGTCAGAGAAGACCCTACTAGCTTGGCAGAATGGGTCCAAAGAGTAGTTTTTAGGGTTTAAAGTGTAACACAGTATGGTAATGTAATGATTCTTATAAGCTGTATGTAAATGCTATAGGATTTGTATCTTGTATTAAATTAGTTAGTGAAAATTAGAATATTCAATACAGAAGAAGGTTTATTGTATTGTAATGGGAACCTAGCTCTCTTACCCTAGCTCTCTTGCCTCTTTCTTCTTACCCCCCTACCTCTCACGCTTTTATCTCTCACGGGCCTGCTCCGAGCTGTGGCTGGCAGCTCCAAGCAGGGCCCTTCCACCCACACTCTATGCAATAAACCACAAGTTCCAAGACCTGGCTTTAGAGATCTCTCTTCTTTGTCAATCCTGACCATCCAGCCCGAAGCTGCTCCTACAATTCACTTCTTTAGTTCTTGGTTCACTTGACTTCTTGTCATAAAAATTAAAAGCAGAATTAAGAAACAAAGCACTTTTCTGACTACTAAACATCAGTTAAAAAAAAACTGACAACATGAAATATAATGGCTTCTGCTCTAAAATGAGTATTTCAAAGTTTTCAGACTCCAATGTTTTCATGCTTATCTCAACTGAAAACATTTCCACTGAGATATTATGCAAACGAAGTGTAGAAATAAAGACAAGATTTTTTACCATGAGGACTATTTATAGAATGGAACCAGTCCACACGGATGCTGAAGAGGGGATTAAGGCATGCAGCTGTAGTCTAGAGGAACCATCCATCACTAAGAGCCTTCTAGATTTGTGTGAGTAGCTCACATATAGATTTTTTTTTTTTTAACATTAAATCCAAAGTCAATTACCAAGATATTGAACCTTTCTTGAACACACTTTTTCATATAATTAAGGTGCTCTGAAATGACAGTGATTTTTAATTGCATTGCAAATACTAGTTTGGATCGTGTGCCCAAAAACAAAGGTGACGATTTCTAATACAGTACATGCTTCTGACTTTCATCATTACTCTCAATCTCCAATTTAGACTTGAGAGATAAGAAGTAATTCCTGGGAAGCCCAGGAAGCGCAATTCACATCAGTTCTAACACATACCATAAGAATGCTACAGAGCTCTTGGTCCCTGAATACAAGCCCACAGAGTGATTTACTAAAATATGGCTATTCATCTAATATCAATACCCAACTGTGATGGGCAAAAGACTCTCTAACAGTTTAGAGTTAGAAAGCATATATTTAAATTCAGTGCTGGGCCGTTGTGTGTAAAATCACAAGCGATTACAGAGTTTATTTATTTACAAATTTTGAATGATTACATATTCATAACTACATATTCATAATAGCTATTAAGCATGCGTGGTTTGTTTTCTCAATTGGGTCTGTGGTCTCTTTTTATGGGGAAGGGTCATGAAAAGAGGAAGGTGAGTCTTCCTTACCCTGAACTTTCAACCTCTCCCATAGATGACAATACAAATGATCTCTGGGAGATCTTCAATTTACTCCCTTCATGACTTTTGAATTTGTTTTGAGATGTAAAAGATTTACAATTGTTTGTGTTTCTTTAGATCTACTTACTAGTTTCTCCTTTTCTCATTGCAAACCCAGCTGAGCAAACATACAGATGACAAGCAATTAGCCATTTAAATTTCAGATAACTATCTCAAGTTCGGTTTCTTTTAACTAACTACTAACTCTTAATTATTTCCAGCAAGACTTGTCTATCTATCTGCTTTAATTAATTCTAGCGAATTTATCTTTTAGCTAAAATCCTAATTTTTTTCTAAAATTAGTGTCTCAAGAACTTAAAGCACAGATTGACAAAAACAAATCTGTTTTCAGTAAAAGTGACAATTTCATCAGGAGTATAGATCTGGAATTATGTGACAACTCTAAAGTGCCAAAAGAGGTTTGGAGTGCAAGATTTTTTCTGGAGATTGTTATATATGTTATCCTCAAGTTTTCATAATACATAAGCCAAATATTTCCTTTACAGAATAACAGAATATTCTGGTTTGGAAGGGACCCACGAGGATAACCAATATCTGACTCCTGACCTTGCACGGGACATCCCAAGAGTCACACTGTGTGCCCAAGAGTGCTGTCCAAACCCTCCTTGACATCCGTCAGGTTGGTGCTGTGACCTCCTCCCTCGGGAGCCTGTTCAGTGCCCAACCACCCTCTGGGTGAAGAGCCTTTTCCTGATATCCAGGGTATACCTCCCCTGACACAGCTTCAGGCCATCCCTTCAGGTCCTGTCACTAGTCACCTGTGCTTTCCCTCATGAGGAAGTTGCAGATTGCTTCAACTTTGTGTGGACTTCTAATGGAAATTGGCTGCAGTCTGCCAGCACATCTCTCAACAAGCAGGCCATTAGCTGGTTACTAATTTTAGCTTACAATCTCTTTTTTTTTTTTCCCCTTTATTTTTTGTTACAAAAAAGTTAATTAAAAAGTTTTAAAGAGGCTTCTTTCTAATAATTTAGGAATGCATAAAGAATGAGCTGTGTTTTAGGTAAGCAGAGCACAGATCCACTGCTGACTTATTTCTTGCATTGCTTTCTACAGAGTACACTACATGCTTATACAAACATGCAAAGCTATGCCAGCTTTTTGACATTGCAGTTAACAGAGATAATCAGCTGGGGCAGAATATATTCAAAGAAACACATTTCTCAGCTCAGTGAAAATGCTATGGATTATAAATGTGTTAGGCAGGAATAAGGCATACATGTTGTACCTCGAAAACAGAATTAGATGCTTACTTCTGAAAATGCTTTGTCATAAATAAAATTCTACATAAAATAAGGTACTCCCCAATGTAAGGACAGCTACAGTGCACAGTTCTAAGTTAAATTTTGTATTTAAAATTTCCTTATCTATGGTCCTGCACATATTCTTTCTCCATCAGAACGTAATGACTCTAAAGGCTGGTTATAGTGTATGCGTGTATGATTCAAAACCCAAACTGAATTATTTTAAAAGTGCATCTTTATTTTCTATTTGGAGGATAAGACTGAGATAAGAGCAATGCACTTTTCAATATACTTAAAGAAGAGCAGGTGTGATTCTGCTGCAGGCAATTACATTCATTTTAGACATATTAATTTCAAATTTTGAAAGCACATTAACTCCAGACAAACTGCTAAAAATAACATGGCATTGTACAACTAGAATATTGACAGCAAAAGACTGACATATTGGTCAAACTACTTTTACGTGTCCATTATTACTCAATTGAATTCCCCATTCACATCACCACTTTGCATACAACCTAATACACTTACACATATAAGAAAGTCCTCCCAGATACATAACACATCTTCAAGGCTACTCTGACTTGCCCTCTACCAGCATGAGAATAACCCCAGGCTGTAGTGAAGAAAAAGTCTAAGGTCACAGGACTTTAACATCTCATATTTAGAGTTTTATGAAAATATAAAAGTTCTCCTATTTGGAGAAATAGCACGCAGACATCAAAGGCACATTATTCTTTATTACAAGTGTCTCTCAAGATGTTTCTTGATCCACATTACTAACAAGATCAATAAAATTACCTTGGCCGTAAAATAATAGCATGTGGAAAGCTGCTGAAGCTGAAAATTATGTTCTCCCGCAACTTGAAAGATAAATTAAATCACTGAACAAAAACAATAAAGCACGACTTTAAGATAATCCTGCAGAACTAAGGCTCAACCACTGACTATCCTTTACTTATACCATTTAAAAGCAATAACTTAACTGTAATTTGCTGACCTAGATACTTGGCTTGCACTCCAGATGTTTTCACATTCCCTGCTGCTGGATTTGCTTTCTTACAGGCAGTATGAATGGGTACTCCATTAAAATTCTCAATGCACTGGATAGTCACAGTAATACAGATGTACAGAAAGCATTCTTTCCTACTGCTCTTATCCTCCTATTTTTTTTCTTGCACTCTTTTCGTTCATCAATAGAGATTTTGAAGTGTTAGAGAAAAATTTGAAACCAGCTGTTTAAAAAAAGGGGCTAACACTACCTGGGGGAACTGTTAACAAACAATTATCTGTTGGTAGTATTTAGTACATGGTCATCTCTTCTGTGAATACAGACTATGGAACACTCAGAGCAACCTCTAACCAAAGTGCTACTGTCACTACGTTTTAGTTAAAAAACGTGCATTACATCAGTGATTCCCTTTGTGCTACAGACAGCCAAGCACCAGGACAAAAGTTCATTATTAGCCACTTAATGCTAGCCAGTCCACTCATTTAATTTGCCTTTCAAGCTCAAGGACTAAAAAGCAGAAATATGGCTAAGGGAAACGGGTTCAGCTCCTATAACCCAAGGATTTTTTTTTTTTTACAGAACTAGGAGGAACCCTTGAACAGTCTCCAGATGATCCAATAGATAAGGCACTAAAATTGCCCTCAGATTATTTTATCAGCCCAGAGAATTGCACACTGTATTCCAGCCATATTTCCTTCTCTAGGCACACACTGACATTCTATTAAAGGAGCATTTATGAAGATGCAAGAGGAAAAGGGATAGCATGAACAGTATGCAGTTGATAAAAAAAAAATTAAAAGAAACTTTATCTACATGGAAAAGACAGAAGGGTGCATTAGAAGGGTCATAAATTGAAAAGGCAGTATTTATCTGGAGCTGGTACTCAATGATATTTTAGAGTGGTTACTTCAAACATACAAATGTTCTAGCTCAATTACTACTGTATAGATGTCACTAATAAGTGATGACTTTTTAAATGCAGGTTCTGCAGAACCCATTTCAAATCTTTTAAAATAATCAAGTCAAAGTTTATGGATAAACACACATAAAGCAAAAGGTCTTATGTCCTATCTGAAGACTGTTACAGCTATCAAATTGATATCTGAATGAAAATCAAAAAAAGAATGAATGAAATAAAAAAAAGGGGCATATGCAGCCAAATTGAATAGCCCCCAGAGAAAACTGCTGACAACAGATGCCTAAAGAAGGTATTTCATAAGTCAAACCTCCTCCACTGTAGCATCATGAGGAAAGGTTTCCCATTATTACAAACACTGAAAGTACCTCCAGAAAAATACTTGGGTTAAAAAACAAAACAAAACAAAAATCACAAAAAAGGTAACAATAAACACAAACAAACAACAAAAGAAACCAGAATCAAAACCCCACAAAAATTTTTAAAAACACTAAAAGCAAGAATACTTCCTCCTAATTCTTAACTATTAATTAACTTCTGCTATTGCCACACCTTAATTCAGAAAAGAAAGAGTAAGGTGGACCCAAAAATCAGAAAAAATCTCACACAGAAACAAAAAACTGCACAGTAAACAGTGATAGAGCACCAGTCAAAGAGATCATCCTGCGGATTTTGTGTGTCACTGTCACACAGATGAATTCTCAGGAGAACTGCAGCCCACAGTTTTGGTTTGCAATGTAATGACAGAATAACCTTTCTCAGAAGAGAGGAATAATAACTAATAACTAATAATAAATAATAAATAACAACTAAATAATAACCTACAAAATTTGAGTGGTAGTAACTAAAAGAATGGTACTTTTAAATGACTACCCTCATGTGAATACCTTCGCAGGTCTGAACAATGAGAAAAGTTTGATTCGGATTAATGATTACAAGCAGAAATACTAGTTCTTTTATTTTGCTTGTGTCCAGCTAAAGGACTATTTTATAAAAATAGTGATTTTGGAGAACTGATACTGCTGATATGCTGGCTTAGCTGTGTTCCACCTGTTCACTTAAAACCTTCTCCCATCTGCTACTCTGGTTCACCTTCAGGAAAATCATTACCTTGTTCCTACTAGACCATGATTTAGGCCGAAAAAAGGGGAAGTGAAAATCTCAAAGGGAGGTGAATAATTACTGCTCTCTCAAAATTAGGTCTTAAAAAAAAGATTTTGAAACTGCTTCCACAGTTGAGTGCTATAAACAGGAGAGAAGCACAATCATTAGTATTACAAAGCCTCTTTGATAAAGCTCATTAATAATCTTGTCTTTGCTTAAAAGGGTATTTCCTTATGAAATTCTTTTTGGTTTTGCCAAATTTTGCTCACTTTAAAATAAGTGACTAATATGATATTTTATTTTCTCTAGATGTATTAATGCAGATGGCTTCAGGAACCAGACCGCTGTTGAATTATATTTAGAAAGCATGAGGGCAAACAGACAAACATAGCAATTCTTTTCTGTTGATGAAGACTTCATTTGAGACAGAAAGCAAAGTGGCAACTGTTCCTACATTCATGAATAAAGATCTATGTAAATTCCAGCTGTGAATTAGCAATCAATAATTTTAGAAGAAAAAGGGGCTGAAGGATGGGAAATTTTTCTAAGGTCACTAACAAACCGTTAAAGTTTTAAAGTTTGCAACCGTGAAATTGAAGCATTGTTGACAATGTAGCCATTTGTGCAAAATCCTGAGTCAGCGGTGCACTGAAGTAATAGAGGAACAGCAACATAGTTCCATAGCACTTAAAAATATACAAGTAGCATTTTGGAAGCCCAGGCACATAAGACAGTGAAGTTCCACCATCAGAGAAGAATCTGCTCTCACATAACTTAAAACTACTGGATGGATAACAGTCACATTGCTAAAAGTCTAGGAAAAAAAACTAATTCTGTGAAATAGGATTGAGTTCAGAAGGATGGAGAGGTCTTTCTGAAACCTACATGGGTTTTTTTCCAAGATTTTTAAAGTTGTCATCATATGTTAAGATAATGATAAGCAATGATTTTCATTATATTGATAAAAGCTAAAAGACATTATAGCTAATGCCTATTCACAATTAAAGTAATCAAATAGATTCATACTCTCTCCCATTCCTTTGTTAAGTAGTTGTAAGGGTAAATTGAAAGTAAACAAAAACACACTGCCCTCTAGCCCACCTTGGCCAGCTTTAGAAGGTCAACCAGTAATTTAGTATAAGAAATTTGAAATGGGTGCATTTGAAATTGGGAAACAACAAATTACTACAACATTGGTCTAACTCAAGAGAGAGCTCCAAGGTTTAACATATGCTCAAATTGAGAGAAAATGACTTTGAGGTCCTCAGACAGGAGGAATTAAAACCTTATTTTTCTATCACACCATTGCTTTTTATGACAGTTCATCTAAGACTCAAATTCTCTTAATATCAGGATTACAGCTACTAAGCAAAGACAGAGAAAAAAAATAATCTAACACACCCCAGCAAAATTCTGCCCATAAAAATATACAACTCCTGCATTTTACTATTGCAAATTGTAGACTTGCCTGTGTTCCAAGGTTACTGAAAATTAAGTGTTGTTTGGGCTTTTTTCCCTGAACTAGTTGTTTTGGTTTGTTTGCTTTTATATACAGAAAAAACAAACAAACAAACAAAAACCAAACAAAAAAAACCCCAAACCAAACCAAACCAAATCAAACCAAAACAAATAAAGGTGAGATAAAACTTGGCCTCTCTAGAGGGAGATGTTTCCACAGTGGGAAGTTTGTAAATCTGCACTACACTACCACTGGTTCTAGAAACACTTTTCTCAGCAGTGAGCTTCAGAAAAAAATTTATCATAAAATACTGTGACAGCCCTACAATGTTTCTCTTGCTTTTTGTAGAAGCTTATGACACAAAAGTTAATCTTTTGGGGAATATTTCAGATAGCATAGGAGCTGAATTATTGGTTCCCACTTGAGACAAAAATTGCAATTCATCTCCTTCAAGCAAAAGATCTTTGTCATTTTTGCAAGGGGGTCATTACCACAGCTTGGTGACTGCTACTGCAAAATAAAAAGAAACTGCAGCATTTCATAACCCGTAGTTTGGAAGATCTTATTGATACAAGAGGAAGCCCACAATACTATCAAGCAAAAGTTAAAAGCTGAAGTCAACCTTTAAAAAAATTGAATTAAGTCTTAAGTTAAGCAATTCTTTTACTGAAAATATGTGATATAGCTATACAGATAATTTTTCTTCCACTGCTGTTCATATATTACCAGTGATTCCATGTGCAACTGAATATTTTTCTGGTTTTTAAGACATTTGTGATACTGGGCCAGCAAGACAGATCTCTTACTCCCAAATAAACTCCTTCCCCCTTTTTCCCAGAAGAAACTGGGAAAGTTTTACTGACCTCTCAAGAACTAATTTTTCACCTTGCAGTTCCAAGGTTCTACGTGGTATAAATTGACTAATTTTGAAAATTTTCAGTTTTGGTGCAAATAAAAACTTGCATAAGTGCTTGCCTGCAATGGTGGCAGTGACATGTCTCTATATTTTTTAGGAAGTTCAGGCCATCACAAAGCAGTAAATAACAATGGTTAAAACTTCCCATGCCAAGCAGATTAAATGATAGCTGCATTTTTTTTCCCCAGAGTAAGACTGTTTTTCCATCTTCCCACTTGGTCTCCAGTGTACCTGGACACTGTTTAATTCAGCACAGTCAATTATTTAAAACACCAATTATACATAGCTTTACAAATTGCTATACTGCTCTATATTCTAAATGTAATACTCTGCAGCAAGGTAAACTTGCTAAAAATAATATTAATATTTTTAAAAGTCTATGGAATCTGATGACTCTAATCAAAGCACTTCTTAAATTTGCAACTTTGAATTTTAAATACATTAATTACTTCATATTTGCTACTCATGAGTCAGCTTTGATCTGCTAAAATAACATATAAAAGGTATTCTTTCCCCTCTCAAGATTTTTATTTCTGCATTATAAACAAAATGCTTTTGTTAGTATTTAAAAATGACATTAAGATGACACAGCAAAGTAGTGTGGGTGAGAATGTGTGGGAAGCTGATCAGAATCACAACGAACTTGGATGTTCAGAGAACAGCGGATGCCTCCAGGGAAATTCAGAAAAAATATTCTGCATAGAAACTACTCTGTCTATACATCACATTTTATCTTTTTCTCCTAAAGTTCTTTATCACTTGGAATATTTGCTGGAAAACAGATTTTGTGTCTTGATAGTTGTCTAATCTGCTACTTACAACTCCAGACATAATCCTGTTTATGACACTGCCATTGGGGACAATGGAAAATTCCCCCCACATTCACCTCCTCACTGAGGTCAGGATGATCAAAAGGACACAGTTCAGCAAAACACTTACAAGCCTAACCTCAAACATATGTCTAATGGGTGTGTGTCCTCACCAAATGAGGATGTGAGGATGTAGGATGGCTGCAGTCAGAGCCATGATCTAAGGGCAGTGCCAGAGAGATTAAGGCTGATGATCAGACATTTACACACTACAACTTCACTGGTTTTGTTTGTAGACATGCTTACACTAATGCTCAACCATTTTACTCCATCAGCCAAAATTAAATAAGAGACCCAGGTATGTGAATGACCGGGATCTCTTACACACGTGCAAGGGGAAGAAGCAGACACAGGCACTGCAGAACTAGGCCAAACTGGCAGAAATTAATGAACGACCAACAGAAGAACAAGATCAAGCAGTGGAGGAAGAGATCAGCTATGATCAGGAAAGGTGTGCACTCTACTCAAAGTGCAATACAAAGAACTCCTTGACTGTATTTCAGCTTATATGAATTATTCAACAAGAAAACATGTATACACATTCTTTGTTTTCAAAAAGTTTAACTCAAGGTAATTTAAGTTACATAAAATACAATATACTTCCTTAATAAAAACAATTAGGACATTGATTAAGACAAGCCCTCTACATATTCAAAAGGAGCAATTTTGATCAAAACCTTTTATTCTCATTCTTTACTAAATAACTGCTGCCTTCATTGAATAAGTGAAACTTATCCAGCCAGTATATTATTGGGACATAAGTATCTATCCTGAACACCTGTGTGCCATATCAAAAGTTCATAAACCTTTGTGTTCTCAAAATAGCAATTCAATTTAAAAATTAATCAACATTTAATTCTATGCTTTAGACTTTGCACTAGCATCTAGCTTACTCAAGATGATTCTATGATTTTAAAAAGTACATTTTTATTCCTTTAACTGAAAGCAAAAAAAAAAAAGCCAGAAAAATTTTGATGTCAAGTGATGTCTCCCATTTAACAAGAGGCAAAGTCTGGCCCTGGTAGGAACCACATTATCCTCCTCGTAACTGCCGCAATTATAGCACAAACTCAAGATCAAGAGTAAAAAAAGTGAACTCTTCCTATGATTAGACTATCTGGATTTTAAATATCCTTAAATCAAAACTGCCATCAAGGTTTTATGACTTTCCAACCAATTAAAACCACCAGTAACATCTACTCACTTCAAAAGAGTATCTATTGCACAACAATTTTGGAGACTATTACCCAAGTCCCATTTACACTTAGTGGTTGAGACATAAGAATCATCTTGTATTGCATTTCAAGTCACTCAAGTGCCCACAAATCTTGCATGAAACCCATGCAGAAATAGCCTCCGTGGAAAAATCAGCATTACATTTACACATTTTAAGACTTCAAAACAAGGCTCATGTGGGACCTGAGCTCACAAAAGCATTCTGCACAGCCTATGCACAGAGGTGGGTACTTTTAACAACATATTTGAATGCAGATGGTTAACTAGAATTATTACAGATTTCTCTACAACTGGTCACTTGTGTCACATAATAGTAGACTAATGAAAACTTTATTTTTCATAGTACTCATTTCCAGGCATTTACACTAACAGGAATGATTATAGTTAAAGGTTCCCCAGCACTTCCATTACAAATCTATTTTTTGAGGATTTATATGTCAGCTATAATAATATATTTTTAGCTGAAACTCGATATGAAAGGTCTCAGCAATGCATTTGTTATTCAGTAAATGTTCCCACACCTTTTAAAGGGCTTCTTTAAAAATTAAGAAAAGAGAGTAATTTGACCTAATTTTCCTATATATTGTGGTTGTTGAGCATTTTATTTTGAGCAAGCTAAGGTAGCATTTGCTACAAGATACATACATTACATTCTTAATTCTATTACAGATGGACTTCCTACAAGTATCTCGCATCACAAAACGTCAGTGAAAAAGAATAATTGGACAGTAAAACAGATTGAACAGTCACATAAGTTTTAGGAAGATTTCAGTCTGATTAAAAAGCTTCTTTGGTAATTTCTGGACCTACATGATTAGAGAAACAATGATGAAATTAGTATGAAAATGCTCCTTTTCATTTGTAAATGACATGCATATTTGTTTAATCCTATTTCCTTCTTCCCTGCATATTATCTAAAAGAATAAATAATTTCCTAATAAGGACTAATGAAACAGTTACACTCCTAAATTATTTAATTTATTAATTCAATCTACTGGACCTTCAAACTATTTTTTTACACTTAAATTTTATGCCTCCTTAGGTGCACATCTTGTCAAACATGGATTAACACTCTTATTCTGACACACCTGAGAGAGCCAGTGGAGTCTATTTGGGTCATCAGTCCTTGGGAGAGGAAAAAAATTCCACAATGCTCTACAAGTTCTTTGGAGCTTCAGAGTCTATTAACTCAAAAATACACTTATAAAAGAAACAAATAAGGATTAGACAGTAGACCATAACAATTTCTGGACTATTGGGCAATAGTAAATGACAACACATTCACCCTTACTGACCAAAAGGAATTAACAGTATTTCGCTGTTTTCACTGTGGTTGAAATAATGGGACTCTTTTTTTTATTAACAATATACATTTTTAAAAGTCTATACAGAAAATTTAGAAAGTCTGAACACTAATTTTACTCAGTCAAGCAGAAAGAATCTCTTCCAATTATTAAAAAACAATTCAATAGGAATTCCATGGGAAAAAAAATTAAATCCATTTACAGTAGAAATTAGAATCAGATTTTTCCAAAGGCTTCTGCATCCATGATAGTGAATGGATTTTAAAAAGGCTTCAGTATCTTTTCCAGTACTTAGTTCCTGCATTTTAATAGCTGGTTCTCACTGAGAAATAGGTGCCTTCAGTTCCTTGAAAGCAATAGGAACTTCTGGCTATTTAACAGCCATATATAATGCAAGAAGTAGAATAAGAAAGACTTCTAAAATCTAAATCACAAGTCACCATTCTGAGACATCCCAAATATATGAATATCCACCTGCATTTCTGGAAGACTTTCTCATCTCAGTTGGGCTTAGCATGACCTTTAATTAACTCTACACCTTATAACTTTTCTCCAAGGTTTGTATCTAAAATTAAACAACACTTAGAGCATTTTGTACCTTAGGGCCTTTTGCCCCGTGTCAATGAAAACCAACTTATCAAGGAAATTGTGATAACTAACCTCTGAAAAATATTACTTTCACAAGTTTCTGCTATTTTGATGATTTCATTTTCCCAGTTCACAAAGATCTGTACTGCACATCTACTCAAGAAGGAACTGCTCCGGGTGAGCAGGCATGTTTTTCCTACTGTAGCCCGTTCAGACAGGTTGACAATATTTAAATCTCATGCAAATATAGACAAAACCAGTGTGCTTAGGTAATGCCTAACGTAACAGAAAGTCATGGCTACTCTGATTCAAAAGCATTTCCAGTGACAGAAAAGGCAAACAATGCGTTGTCAGCCTTTCATAGGTTAATTCTTGACACGCAAGGCCTGTTTTTCTGGTCCCCTGACATTCAAATGCTTCCACTGCCAAGCACCATGCACCAACAATCCATCTAGAGCAGAGCTTCTCTACAGCCAGGCTGCTCTGCAGCAAGGAATGTAAAACACATGGCCATGGAAAAGAGACATTCAAAAACAGTAATAAGGACATCCAATTGTGAAAGAAAATTCTGGGATTTAATCCATGGCTGTAAAGTTGTTTGGTTAATAGAAATGCCTGTTCATTAAAGAAGAAAAGAAAGAAGAAACCGTCCTGAAAGCAGACACTGGAACAAAGACTTTCCACTTCAAACAGCTGAATTTTTTGAGTAATGCTTTCATTAGAGTAATATACTGCTCCTGTCCATGGCCAAGCTTTCTGTAAATTTCTTCTACTTTTTCAAAATTTATAAAGCTGCATCTGTATTTCAGCATAATCACAAAAAATCAGTGGTTTATACATAGGAAAAATCAGTGGAAATACTAAGAAGTGACATATTTACTATAACAGCACACAATTGAATTGTAAAATGCATCTCTCAGAAGGGTTGCTTTCTCCCCACACAGTTAAATTCTTATTACTTGAAAACTAACAAATTAATCCCTCTGTCAGTATTTACAGAATAAAAATTAATAGGCCTTAGCTTTGATGGAGATATGAAAAGAAAAAGCACCTCAAGATAGAAATAGCACAGTCCCCTTGTTCTTTTAAGTCTGAGGACAGGGGAAGAGCTCACACTCTCAATGCTTTATCCCGCTTGGGATGAACTACATTGAATGTAAGCTACATATTCTGTATTCAGTTGCATACACGTCATTTTCCTGAATATTTAATCACTTTTTATTTAGAACAGAACTTCTAGTTTTTATTAGGAATTAATTACACCCTTATTTGAAAAACTCATATAAAAATTTCATATGCTGTTGGTGGGATCCCAAGTCTTGGGAGGATCTTCGCATTTTTCAACTAATTTGAAAATACTTAGCCAGAGAATTTGGATGCAAAAACTTTTGTAGGGAAAACCTGTGAAGTGAGAGCATTGCTACTTCACTGGCCTTCAGACAGGCAAGACTGAAAATGTAAATATGCTCCTATGTCACTATTCCTCCAGGACTTGTGCTGTCCTGGCTGCTATCCATCCACTGTACACACCATCTCTGTCAAGGAATGCGAGCAGAGTGGGAATCCCTTTAGAAGAATAGTTAGAGCAGTTATAATACAAATGCTGATTTTCTTCTGGTTTTCTTTTTGCAAAGCCTACAATTCATATACACAGGTACAGAGAGATTGTATTCACTCATAGTAGCAAATTTTTCAGTTTTAATAACCCCAGACATTTGACTGTTTCTGAAGTTATCATCTCTAAAGAAAAACAAGATGCCATCTTCCATATCTTAAAAGGGGACTTACAAAAATTATCTTGTGGATGAGCACCATCCTTTGAAATGAGGGGACTGAACTTTACTTACTTAATTTTTACAAGCACTAGCAGAAAACTACAGCATTAACCACCAGAAGTCTACTAGGAATCTGGATTACTTCTGGAAAAAGAGAATTATTACTATACAAGACTGTACTTCAACAAGATTGAATACTGAAGGTTCTGTTATAAACCTTTCAGAGGGTTGCATGAGGTATGAGGATAAAAAAGGGAGGGGGGAGTAATAAGGATTTAGTCATGATACACTGACAGACTTTGGAGTCACTAAGGAACACAAATACAACCATTGGAATAGCTTAAACTTGTAACAAGTTTGCAGAGTACAACATCTTTTATTCTATTACACAGCTAATCTATAAAGATTTTATGTGATTTTCAATAGAGGAGTTATGAAATAAAGCAGGCTATAGCAGGAGCTAACAAGTGCACTTCATGTTCATTCCCACACATTAGCACCAAGACACTGCCCATAAAATATATTAAAGATAAATTTATCTTTTCTTTTGTGGCAAGAGCCAGAACACTTCAATATTTATAGATCAAGGCTTTCTTAAAGGAAAAAACAAAAAACTCAGAACACAATAATTATTAATTCATTAGTACAAATTACCTCCAAGGCAATCTCTTTAAATTACTAACAAGCATCCCCTGGTCTACAGAAAGGGGAAATCACTTTGAAAAATCACCACCACCA
The DNA here is from genome assembly GCA_013397375.1 of Toxostoma redivivum. NCBI lineage: Eukaryota > Metazoa > Chordata > Aves > Passeriformes > Mimidae > Toxostoma > Toxostoma redivivum. Next base: position 491,372 of record VXBI01013791.1, read on the forward strand.
ACCAAACAAGAAAAATCTTGTTTGGGTGGTGGTGGTGGTGATTTTTCTACTGATTAAAGTCTTGCAATACTGTAACACACTGAAAGTGCAATCCAATTAACAAACCATTTATATTGACCTTAAAGAAAATTGAGAATTATGTCACACTTCTAGAGATATATGACATAGATACATATAATACGTAATAATTTATTACTTGTGAACTACCTTATAAAAGTAGTTACAAACTCGCTATATTCCTGCATATATATGTTCTAGACGAATCTTTTCATGCTATGGCTACACATATTCCAGCAAAAGCAGCATGAAAACTTCAATCATGTGCAGTATCAATAGGAAGACTCATTTTAGTCCTCAAGAATAAATATTTTTTTGGACATAGGAGCTCTTACTTATTTTCACATATCTTTAAGAACGGAAAATGCCTTAATTAGAGACCTGTAGTAACAAAAAATGGAAATCCATTACATTACTAATGTAAGTTAGTTCAGTTCAAAAATGTCCTGTGATATTATTCCAGACAGGAACTGAAAGAAAAGGTGTAACAAAGTTTTCAGTAAAAAGAAGTTCTCACTTCTAAGATATACATCACCTGCTCTGCATTCACAGAAGTCTCTATAGACGTATTCCAGTATGAGACAGTAAATAATTTGACAAGAGCCAAATTCAAACTGTGTGCTGAGAAATGCAGTTTTATGTGACGAAACATATGCATTTATGACACAAACTAATAAAACCAACTATCTCTGGCAACAGAAGTATTTAGCAAAGCAGCACCTTCTCAATATTCCAATATTTCATTTTCAATGCATTTTTAGCCCTGTTCTCTCCTTTTTCTCTCTATAGAATATGTGCAGCAACATGAACAACTAGAAAATATTAACAAAAGAAGGTACTGCTGACAGAAATCATTTTCATGACCATTTTCCTCACCTCTTTCTACACCAGTGTATATAGGACAATTTTGCCTGTTTTCATTTCTATCAGGACTTTTCCATGAAGTTTTTGGGTTTCTTTGCCACTAATCCCCATTTCTTTTTATATCACAAGCCATCTCTTCCCTTTACACACATAAAGATAATTGCTGCTACGTGAGAGGCAGCAACACAGCTCCTGTTGTTTTCATTATCTAAGCCTATTTCACAATCTAAACCTTGAGCTTTGCTAATGTCCCCTACTGAAAATACCTCAAGAAAAAATGTTTTTAAGTTAACCAGTAGTGGGCTTCCAGTATCAAGAGCAACTCAAAATCAGAGCAAACTACCAGTAAATTACAGCTATGCCTGCACATTTTCTCAGAATATCCTGATCTATGAGTATTATACTTATTGTTTTATGCAACTTTGGCATAACTCAAACACAGAAGTGAAATATAAAAATAAAAAAAAAAACCCCACCTTTTCTTTTTAGAGCTCGGAAGCTATTAGGCTCTGCTATGTAAAACTTGGCACACACTAAGAAATAAACCTTTCCCTGATAGATGGTAACAGCTCCTTTGTTTCTCCAGCTCCCACTTGATGGAAGGATTATGCTCTCAATCAACGGTAATGGCTCCCACTAAGACAGACCAATCCATCGTCTTAAACTCCACACACACTACTGACTCCATGTGCCAAAACCTGCACACTAAGCAAGCAAATACTTGGAATTAAATAAACAATTCAGATTCCTCTCTGCAGATCCCAGTGACCCACAGTGTGAATAATTGTATTTAATTATACTTATATGTAGACAATAAAACCAGATCATAGTGATACCAGACCATACAGTCACCCCAGGACACATACACAACCCATTACCTCAAAAAGCATATATTTCCTGAGTAAAATCTGTAGCTACAGAATATTTCTCTCTCTTTTCAAGACATTCTGTACTGGAATCCCAGAATAGACACAGACCAAGGAGGGAAAAAAAAAAAAAAAAAAAAGGACGGAAATGTTGACCTATTTAATAGGGAATAAGCCAAGACATTGAAAACTAACACATGACCACCATTATCCATAGAAATCCTCATGTCTTATCTAGATAGATCAAATGCACAACATGTTATGCAGAATCTTCAGGGGTGTCTAGGGAAGTAAATTTATTTCAGTACTTCTTAATGAACCTGTGCCAATTTTAACAAAGAGTTTATGAGTGAATAGCTAGGAGAAAAAGGGAGAAAATGAGAATGGAGAATAGCCTTCATTGCTACATTTTCAAGGGGTCTATTCCAAAAATTAACTGAGAGGAAAATGTGGAAATGTGGACATTGCATTTAGACTCACTGCAACACAGTTAATCTTAAATAACATCAAATTCATTAGCCCAGGAAAATTATTTAAGTAGCCTTCACAGATCTCCATCTTTGTTCTCCATTGTTACCTGAATAAGAGAAACCCTAAGAAAATCTATAGTATAGCTAGAATAAAGAATATACTCAACAACATTGCAGGCCCTGGTGGCAAGTGGAATTAACCATAATCATTACTGTGTCGCATAAAATACGTGTTGTATATTTTTCTTTGCAGAATACAAAGAAATTAGTCCAAATAGTCATTATATTTGTTGATAACCACATACACTTAAAGCTCTCACTTTTCTCATGTTCATTCAGTGCATTCTCCAGAGCTGGAACAAATTATATTCCCAGTACCAGTACTTTGAAAACATTTTTGTAAACTCAGATAAATGCTAGTTCAAGTTTCTGACTACCAAGGTAAACATCTTTCAGTTACAGCTCTGTTACATAAAAGAAATAATTATAAGGCACCCGTAATGCCTAATACACTCTGAGTTCTTTATGATGCAAGTACTTATCACCTCTTTAAGAATTCAAAGTCAACAATATTCTTGAACATCCTTAACATACTTTTACTTTCTGTAAGAGCAAGTCTAAATTATCTTGTTCAACAAAGTGAAAACTTCATGATTTACTTCATGACACTGGAGTGACATAGACATTCTGCCTGCAGGGTGACACAAGTTTATATGGTAGATACAATATATCAAGACTGAGAAAGAAATATAATTTCAAAATAAATTAACATTAAAATTAATAAAAATTATCTCAAGCTGAATAACGATGATTATTTAGCCTTTCTCCCAAAGCAGAAGTTTGATCCCATTAATGTTAGTACATGAGTCCAGGCCTTTATCTAAAGTCAGTAGTGTTTACAATGACTACAAAGCTGCACACAGCAAGGCCATGCTTAGAAAAAAATAGGTCCATAGTCTCTTGTTATCTCAGAAGGCTTTGCATCAGCTAACATTCCATGGTAGTCCTCCTGGTTTCTACTCCAAATTCTGGTCAATTTGCAAACTAAAAAGCCAAGGTCTTGCATACCAAGTATTTTGTTGTTTCCTTATATGTCTCTCTCCTCATTCACTTCAGGTTATATTCAGGGTATATTAGCACTTACTATGTTATACAGACCATTATAAAACGAAGTATAAATCTTGCAATTAAGATTATAATCTTGGTTTGGAACCTCTTTTGAAACCGTAAGTGAAAAAATAATTATGTAACATGATTGCCTAGGTTTAAGAAATAGGTGGCTTCTTAGAGCAAAATATGTCCAGAGCTTTAATTCTTTACACAAATTAGTAGGACAAAACTGTCTATACATTCCCTCCTCTGAGTTCTGCAGATAGTCTGAAAAGACTTTTTTTCAGAAAGGTCAAACATTTCATTATAGAAACACAATAAACTGACTACAGAATACTAAAAATAATACTGCCTTATATAGTTCTGCTGTAAGTGTCCGATCTGATATGCTATCACCTTAAATTGGAGGCCAAGTGTCTAGAAACCATTTAAAGAAACAAAGAAAAGATTCACAAGATGTATAAATTCTTTTTCTACAAGAGCCTTCTAGTTCTGAAGGAATGGGAGGATATAATACTGACCTGGTACAGCGTAGTCCCAGCAAGAAACCGTTATTGTTCCCTCACTGCTCAGGGCTGTCTAAGAAATAACTCTATGTCCCCACTTCTCCTGCCCACAGTTCCCTTAATGAAAAGCAAGTGGTTCAAAATACAGTGTACTTTTCTTCCTCTGCACTTAAAACTCCCAGAGGTAGAACACTAGATAACAAGTTAAGTGATACAAAGTTTGGAAGCCCCTTTTAGCCACTTAGAAACTTTCCAGAAGTAACGTTTCAGAAGATGAAATTATTCCTGAATTATTTCCTGGTATCCTGAAAAAGAACAGCACCAAGATCTCTGTCACCAATAGCTCCCTGTCTCACAGTAAAATCACCTGTAACGTTGTCCTCAAATTAGGCCAAGCTTTATTTTATATTGTTAAAAAACTCTTTTTTATTGACAAGACACAAGTCATTCGGTTTGAGAACGAATGTTTGTCAATTCATTCAGTGCAACATCTCTGAGAACCCAAGCATGACACTGAGGATGTAAATACTTTAGTAGTGCAATGATATTAAAATAACTGGTAACTTTCCAGGTGTTATTTTCAAATGCACGATTACAGCTATAGCAATAGCTGTAAAATCACATTTGTGCTTAGAAAGATGTTTGCTTGAAACCTCTTCAAGAATAATGGACAGATTGATTCAAACAACAAACTTTCATTCACAAATACCTGACAAAATCACATTTATTTTGCATCACTTTTGTACCCTGTGCTACTCTATTTCAGTGTATTTTGTTGCTCTTTATAAGCCTCTACGAGTGTTAGGGCAAATTCCAAATAATAAAAGTGAACATTAGTAAAGTTTCATCTAAGTCAAGAACAGCTTCTTCTAAAGTATGAATCAGACTTGTCCAATTTTCACCACACCTCATTAGTCTCCCAGGTGATTGGAAGTGAAACACAGAAAGTGTTTCTGCGTTCTGAACAAGTTCTGTATTTGAGCACAGTCAATTCCAAGTATTTAGGTAAGAGAGACAAACATCTTGGAAAAAATAAACTTCTAAAATCATCGACCCTTTCATCACCATCCAAAATAATGTCAGGCTAGGGAAAAAAAGGTAAGTTTTGAACACACACAGAAGTAAGAACCTCTTTTTCTGTTTTTAATCGAAAGTGTATTACTAAGAGACAACGGCAATTATTGATTTTGTTGGGTCTTTTTTTTTTTTTTTAACAAGGCACAANCGGTGTGCCCTCCCCGGCGCCTCCCCGGGGCAGGAGGCCGCGCCGGGTCCCTGCACGTCCGCGGGCACCGCGCTGCCTTAGCGGAGGCGGGGGAAGTGGCAGCCACCCCCTAGAGCAAGCAGCCCCTAAAGCAAGCAGCCCCAAACCCTAAGTACTCACCATATTGACTTCCGAGACCATATCTATACTGGCAATGTCTATGTTCATGCCAACAGCCACTGGGGGACCTGCAAACCGACAAGATGGTCCGCAATGTGATCTCTTAGAACTTAACTCATTCTTACCAGAGTTACCAGGGCGAACACAGCGTACACATGAAACGACGTTTAAACATAACCAGAAATTCTGGAGGGAGGCATGAAGTGTTTCCCCCTCTCCTCCTCCCCAGCCCGCCTCAGCGGAGTCCCACCGCGCCCGCGGAACCATACGCTGCCCAGGCCGCCGACCGCAGCCGTGGCGGTGCTTTTATGTAACAGCACGCACGTGCCGGTACCGGTGCGCCCCGCTCCGCGCCCCTCCGCCGGCCTCCGCGGCAGCCACCCCCCTGACACGCTCAGCGCCGCGCCCCGGGGACGGCGAGCACCGAGCCCGGGGGAGGGATGGGGGCGAGCAAGGTGGGGGGGAAAGGGCCACCCTCAGCGAACACCTCCGGAATAAACAAACTAGTTCGAAGTAGGAGCACGCAGGGGGTTAAATGACATTTTTGTACCAGTTAACAGCACATCTTGTACTCGAAAATAGTAACTGATCACAAGCACATTAGGCTGAAAGGAATAAACGTTGGGTGAACTTAAGAGAGATTTGCATCTCGATAAAACCAGTTAAACAAAGGTTTAATTACAGGTTAGTAAAGTATCATCACACACACACACAACACAATGAGGGACCGATTACGAATATACAAGCATAATGATGGCATTAAGTGATCGTATTAAGAGAATCCTGTACTAAGAAAATTGAGAAACAATGGGCTTACTTTGGATCAGCTACAGGAAATGGCAACACACACACCCCCCAAAGCAACAGCACCCACAAGACGTTTGAAACCGCCCCCACAGACAACGCACCCAGCCCGGATATGCAACCTCTCTTATGCAAAAGCAGTCAAATTACCTCCAAAATCTGGTCTCAAGCGAATATCATAGCCCTTCAGCAGTCTATCCACGGTCTCTTTCACCAGTGACATATTACTAGGGTCATTGACACTAAAGAAAAAAGAAAGAATAATACTGTATTATTTCTGATTTCTCAGCCCCCAGCTTTACATTCCTCTCAGCAGCAGCATGCACTGCAATTCAAAGTAAGGGAAAAGAGATACCTTAATCACTTACCTCTGTGCACACACGGCAGCTATTATTAAAGGGAATGACCAAATCCCAAAGTAACCCTTTTTCCGGACTCTCAGCATCCCTTTAGCTTTTGATATGATTTAAGGTTTCAGTGAAGAGAAGAAGAGATCCAACTTATTCTGGCCAGTGCAGTAATTCTAATGTGAAGCGCATGCGCACGGCGTACCACAACATCAAAAGGAGCAGTGGTTGCTGCTGGAGATGGAGCAAATTTCCTTGAAAAAAAAAAANACAAAAGAATGGCATCAGGAAAGGCACCAAACGGGGCGAGCGCGGCGCGGCGGGTGCGGTGAGCGCGCAGGGCCGGCAGGGGGCGCCGTTGCTCGCGGCACGGCGGCGACTGAGGGAGCGCCCCCGGAGCTGCCGCAGCCGCGGCCCCGCGCAGCCCCGGCCGCTCCCCGCCCCGGGATCCACCGCCGGCGGCCGAGGAACGCTGCCCCCGACAC
>VXBI01013791.1:499471-512499 GCA_013397375.1 Toxostoma redivivum
CTGGAAAAGGAAAAAATTTTCTTGAAAAAAAAAAATTAAAGGGGAAAAAGGAAATCTATTATTAAAAAAAAAAAAAAAAAGTAATCCACAGGAGAATCCAGTATATTTTTGTTGTCCTTTTTGTTATTATAGAGTATAAATCACAGCAAGAAGAGAAGTTTTAGGAGTTGCAGGGTACAGCGGCTTTGCAACGCTAGTTTAAGCGTTGGGGGGGGCTGGACGGATTTCGATTAGGCACAGGGAGAATAGTTAAAAAGGAGAATGCACTGCGTACGTATGGGGGCAGGTGGGGGGAGAGAGGAGGCAGCTTAACTTTTTAGTACCTGGAAAGAACCGCCTGAATCGGGGAGAGGTGCGGGCAATGGAGCCGGCGCTGGCAACGGGGGCGGGCGGTGGGGGAGGAGAGAGATAAGCGCCTACAATATTTCTCACGGAGGAAAAAAAAAATGATGACGAATAGTTTCTTGTAAGAGGGGATTAGGCTGTTTCTTTCCTTACTGTGATGCCAGGCGCTATTCCAGGAGCAGAGGGACTGGGAACTGAGGGGGTCGCCGGCTGCGACCGCCGGCTCCCGCGGGTCACTGGCTGATGCCTTAGAGGCGGGCACGGTGCTCCCGCGCCTCCGCTCCCCGCCCCCTCCCCCGGCGCATTTTCCGTATATCGACCGATGTTTAACCCAGGGATGCGAGTTCTTCAGGTAGAACGAAACCTCGCCACGGAGCTGGGGAGGCCAAGAGGAAAAAAACCACCACCCTGAAAGGCTTTCAGTGACCATCCAGACCAGATGTAGGTGCATAAGCCCACTTACCTTAATGGGTAAAACACCCAAGCTCTTGAAATGCAGCTTGCGATCCAATTAATGCCTCGGAAGAAACCAGAGACGAGCGGAAAGCTGGTCTGGGGATGCTTTGAGTGACATTTAAATCCTGAGCATAAAAAGGATAGGAGAGAGAAAAGGGAGAAAATCAACCCCTGAAAAACAACAAACACCGGAGTTAAATGATTCCTCTCAAATCTGCTTTGTGCCCGTCGCTCCTTTTACACCACCACCTCCTCACGCACATACCCGCTCGGCCCCGCGGATCTATGCCGCTTCACTGAGCGGATCTGGGCGTGCACACGTCCTCGGTCGGCCCGGGCGGAGCGGTGAAGGGATTTGAAATACTTTGGGCGTCAATTAAGAAGAGAAATATTTAACTCGCTGCAGGAAAAAAAAAAAAAAAAAAAAAAAACCCACAAAAAAAAAACCCACGAAACGGCGGGTGGTGGCGGGGGGACAAGGGCGAAGGTGTTGCACGGATATCGAGGCGGGCTGGAGAGCCGCTCGCTCCCCGGCACGGTGCGGTCCCTGGCGCGGAGCTGAGGCGCTCCTGAGCTCCTGCCCCTGCCCCTACCCCGCCGCCCCCAGGCCGGCCGCCGCCTCCTGCTCCCCGGGAAAGCCGCGATTCCTTCGCACGGCCGGGTCGGCCCCANGGAGGAAGGGCTGAGGTGGGAGCGGACGGGGAAGCGGTGGGATGAAGCCTCACCTAGAGAGCCGGCAGAGTGGAGAGGGGGGGAGCTGTCCCCGAGAGACGGCAGAGCTGCTAAAAAAAATAAACAGCCAAACCGTGAAGCAGTCAGCAGCCCCGAAAAGCAGGAAGCCATTTAACACAGACTGACAGCTACCTTGGCCGGAGCGCTCGGGAGCGGGGAAGCCCCGCAGCATCCACCTGCCGCTGCAGTGGGGCCGAGGCAGCCCCCGGCCTCCCCCCGCCGCCCGTCCTGCCAGCGGCCACCCTGACACTGCTCCCGGCGGGGGGAACAAATCCTGCCCCTCTCCCCGCGCTGTCAGCGCCTTAAACCGCCACGCTGTGCCTTTGATCTCAAGTAAGTAGCTGCTCGGTTTTTCCTTCCAGAAACAAAATAGCCATCCTTTGGGGGGCCTGGGGGCAATTCGTCAAGACGTTTTCACTACCTTTTCCCATTTGGAACAATTGGCATTGCACAAAGTGAGAAAAACACATTTTCCCCGCTGAAACAGACAAGATTGTGTGGGTGATAAATTTCTCATTGATGTATTCAATAGAAAAAAACCCAAACAATTAAGTTAAACAACGTTTAAGCATTTTTAAAATCAAAACATCTACAGCCCCCACCCCATTTTTCAGCTTTTCATTCTGCGGCTGATTTTATAGAGCCACTCTCCTTGTTCACCAGCGGAGGTTTCTGTTCTCACACAGCCAGGCTGTTTCACTGCCAAACCTCTTGAAATACAGTCCTGAAAGGAAGATGGTGGATATTCTGTGCAGTGAATAATTTGAGTTTAAATGTATAATGGCACTTTTTTTTCGCTTTCTGTAATCATATGATAAGACCAGGAGGTGTCAAGATAAAACACTTCATTCCTGCTCTATGAAATTCACCTGTAAGTGCTAACTTGGGACTACATCTGACACTGCTGAGCTATTTCTGAGTCTCTGCTATTAACTGCCATTACACCACAGAAATGTGTCATTTACCTCATCTGAATGTGACCAGATATCAATATGAACCTGATGCTGAAGGCCGGTAATATTTGGTGCTGGACTGACAGGAATTTTTGATCTGGTGTATGCACTGATAGTCAGAGAAACCTATCAGTCTGGCTATCCTAGGAAAAAGGAATTGAACATATCTCAAACAAATTTAATATGTGTGGATATCATGGTGCATTATGTGTGGAAAATTAATGTATGTCCTTGAATTCTGGAAATTTAAAGGTTCTATTGAGCCATGTTTGGATTGAGCTGCATATTTTTTGCTAGTTGTAAATACACCACTGTCTAAATGTGTCTGGAGCAGTAGCATTGTCTTACCAACACTGCAGGCTCTTGTGTGTTAAGATAAACCTATGGGGTAAGGGTTTCCTCATTTTATATTGACAGTGTACAAAGTCATACAACACTTTTCCTTTTACAAAGGAAATGTCTTCATGCTTTTCTATATGCTTTTGACAATACCACTTTTTCTCTGACCACAGGGTTGTGGTCTATCTCTGCCAGTTAAAATTTCTTATCAGCTTAAAAATCTCCCGCTTATTTTAAGAAATTTGTCAAGGAAATTGTTTCCCTCTTTTTCTCTCTAGTGTCTGTGTGTTTGATTGAAAAGTATAGGAAATAACTAATGTGAACACCAGTATTGGCAAAATGCAGAACTGTTCATGTGACATGTTTAAGGATTGCAAAGATTTTGGGTGTCTTACAAAGGGCAAACAACCTGGTTCCCAGCTTGATATGATACTTCTGGTTCTAAAAATATCTCAATTAGACTACAAGTACTGTAATCTCACAGAGAAGGCAGAAAAGACAGTCCTATTTTAAATGGCAGTTGCAGAGTATTTTTATTCTTAGCTTTCAAGATGGAACAAAAACACCCCTCAAAACTGAAATACTCTTAAAGAATGGCCCACAGTCCTTGCTCAGCAGCGTGTGATACTATGCAAGAAATGGGCAATAAAGTAACATCATACTTGTTCATCTTGTCAGCCCTTGACTACAGCATTGTTTTCCTGCTACCACGACTAATATCCCAGGCCACATACTAAGAACTCTAAAAGGTTTTCAAATGCGTTGTTGTAAACGTGTTCATTATGCAAAATAAACTCTCAGATGGAGTAAGAGTTTCAAGGTAAGTTCTCAAGAGATCCACTCTCTCAGAAGAGATGCTGATTGATGATAGAAGAGTAGCCCTGGATCACAAACACTGTGATTAACAAGTGCAAAATCCCACTTAAAAAAAAAATAAATTCTTTTCACCGCACCTCAGCAGGCTGTTGTATTCTGTCAAAGTGATGTTTCCTGAATTTTTTAGCATTTAGATAAGATGCAGCAGTATCAGAAATATGCAGGTGAACGTTGTTTCCATGTATCAGATAACATAAAATTCTCTAATTAACAGAAGAATGTTAATAATATACTATTTTGACACATGATTTCAATTTCCAAGTCATGTAAATCTATAAATTCTTGTGAAAGACAACACAATATCATCAATCATTGTAGAAATTTCCTGTACAAGGTTTCAGTATACTTTGTCTTGGTTTCTTTACTTTCATTGTAGGTCTTCAGATCTAGTGTATCACAGTCCATGCACCATACACTGTCCCATTGACAATCAGCATGTCAGCATAAAGATACCTGTTACATCATATACATAGAAAAAATATTTATGCAAGTGTCTTGATTCTGCTTTTCATGGAATTACTTTTTCATAGCCGCAGTTTTCTGGAATTCACATCAACTTCAACTACAGTGTATTTAAAAGAACCCAAACTGGTAAATTTATTGACAAAAGAAATTTTGTAAAACCTTCCAGTTACACTGCTCTTGGCTCTTAAAAATATTATTTTCTCAGTATTGTACAGAAAATTAGTCCAATAAGTTGCTCAGGAAACAAGTAACACTTGATACAAGCATGACTGTCACTTAACTGTAAGAGAAGAGAAAATGGGAGGGGCAAATAGTAATCTCTTCTTGGTTTGTGTAATTCTGTGGGACTTTAGATGCTGGAGCTAATGTTTTTCATTTTATAACTCACTACATGCATCTCCACAGGGCTAAAGACACTATAGGTAAGACCTTACCCCAGTTCTTGACCCAGGCAGTATTTCACGAGTCAAAGACCTGCCATATCTATAAACAAAACTCTTTTGTGTAGTTTGAGATCAGCATAACTTAAGTGTATATTGAAGAAAGTCTTTTAGTGTGAAATGCAATTACAGATTAAAAAAAAAAACAAAAAACCAAAAAAAAGTCAAGTAAAAGGTTGTGCAAAACATCCCCAAGTGCTTTTATTGCAGAGAGTTGGAAGCAACTCAGTGGGGACTGCAACAAAATACAAAGTGTCAGGCACCTAGAATTACAATGGTTTGAGGACTGAAGTCCTCTCATCAAATCATGAAAGCTACCCTATTTCCTTCAAGGTGGTGGAATAAATTAGTTTAACAGCTATATAGACAGCAATTTTTTAATTCCTTGATTTTAGCTACATTGGCACTTAGCTAAGAAATATCTGCAGCATCCACATCCTTTGATAGGAAGGCAGGGCAAGGCAGAATGAGTGATTGCACAGGGTAAAGATAATAAAACACTTAAAAGACAGCAAAAAACGTGCACCAAGATTAAGTCACTCTGTGTCTAAATCTCCTTCATGATGTTTGTGTAAGATTCAGCCCTGAAAGCAGGTTGCAGAAACCTGTTTTTAAATTAATGGAGCAGCATTTTTCTGCATCAATTTTGGTCTTCCTTTCTAAGCTTTCTTGGTTTCCTAAATTGTTTGTATTCTGAAATACTGCTGTAAAAATATATGAGGGCTCTAAAACGGTTAGGTTAGAAGCTTTTGATTAAAAAAAAAAGACAAAAGTTTTCTTTTTAAAGCCATTCAGTTTTGAATATCAGTCCTGGATCTGGTATAACTGTGTGCAAGTTTTAAGATTAAAATAGTTTTAGCTGGATTTTTCTTCAGCTAGAAGGACTTCACTTTTTCAGAAAACTTCTCATTATTGCCACCACTTTGACTAGGTGAGGGGGCAACAGGGGGACAACTCAATAGAAAGAATTTAAAGAGAAGTACTATCACTATTGTGGATTTAAACAGTAATAAAGCTGCATTACAGGCATAATTTTTTAAGAAAGAGCTGGAGTACAGAATTTTGTATCTGACTGTAAAACATATTACAGCCATCTTTTTATTGGTGTTCTAGAAAGGGAGATGAAACTGCTTTCATCGAATGTAGAGTGTTATTAATTCAAGCCTTCCTTGAGAACAGAGAAAACACAGTGCTTTTCACTGTCTTCCACTTTCTTGTATGGCCATCCCAAATGTGCTTGTGTCCTATTCTTTACTTGCTACTCTGAAACCCCAATCCTAGTGAGATGTCCCCCAGTGCTGCAGGAAGCATAAGTACATGTTCTGTAGCACATTTGCCCCCTAACTAATCCTTTCTAACTAGGAGCATGTAGACCAAATGTTTCATGGAATCAATACTTGCTTTACCTGGGATCTGCCTCTTTTTCCAGATGCTAAAAGGTAGAAATTTCACTGAGAGATGTTTCTGTTCAGCAGCGATTGCCAAGTCTGAATAAACCACTTTTGCTGATTGAGAGTGTTTTTAAAGAGTTATCCTCTACAGAAAGAGTATTGTTGCCTAAAGGGTATGGCATGGAGATGGGCTGAGGGCCAGTGAAGATGGCAAGGCACTTGTGTTGCAACTCAGGCCTAGAGGACATTATGATAATCCTGGGAAAATTCAGAATGCCAGGACAGGGAAAAAAAACAAACACTCAAACCAATCACAAAACTTACACTGGAATAATCATTTTCAAGAAGCTATAACAGCAAAAACCTCTAGTAATACTGTCAGTATTTACCACTTTGCATTCAAACTAGAGGATGTCTTAGATCCTCTAAGGTCCTTAGTCTTTCAAACTAGATGTCACTAGAGAGGTCAAAGGCACTGGTATGCTCAGTCCTCAAGCAGTGATAAGGGGAGCTCAGAGAAGGTGTGAAGCATTGATGAATTTGTTTTATGTGACCACCCCCTAATGCCTAGGGATGTTTTGTATTGATTCCATACAAGCCAATCATGAGGTCACTTCAACAACTCCTATTGATCACTTTGCCAGACATGGGCAGTTCAGTGAAATCTTAAACAGGGTGACAAAATTGTCTTCAGAACCACTTTGAAGAGCTATGAATGAACCAGTCAGAAATTAATGAGTCTGTCACTGGAAGCAGAACAGCAGCTCTGGGTAGTCATAGTAATCAAGGTATTAACTTTATAAATTTATTCTCATATCTGGCAAAAGCAGCTGAGTAATACCCATACTTGATGTTGTTACACAGCAAATTAAAAGTACTGCTTTGCATTTTATCTCTTACCATGGCAACTTTGGACATTTCTTTCCAGTGTAAATCAGGAGCAACTCTACAGGTTTTATACCATTACCAAAAAAAAACCCCAAATCCATACACACACTCCCCAAAAAACAATCTAAAATTAGAGTTAAGGGAAAGACCTTCTCTGCAGAGTAAAATAATTATGACATTTTATTTATATGCTTACCTTAGTTTTGGTGACACACATCTCTTTAGCTCACTATGAGCAATTAAGTATGCTTTATACAAATTCCACAACAGATCTTCATAATCCTAACTCTATACATGAATTACTTGCATATTCATTCCACTTCAGAGTTCAAGCTCAAAAGAAGCTGGACCTGTCTTTCAACTACCTTTTCATCGCTCCAGTTACACTTTATAAATACAGATAATTTGCATCACCATGAAGCATCAAGGATCACTTGAGTATGTTAAGAACTTATGAGTTAAACACCTTCTTCTCTAGTTTCTTAAATTTTAAGTCCAGTTTAAATTTCTTCTGTTTCAAGTTTGACCATCTCCTTCCCAGTATTAGTCCCTTTTATAACGTTTCACACTAAGTCAGAGATCCAGTTGACACTGTCACAACTTTCTGTTGGGACTATGGCTAAGTGTTTTCTTTTCAGGGCAAGGCTGATGGATGTTGCTGTCATTCATTTGCAATTTTTTTGTTTTTTCTGAACCTATTAGTTTTCTGGTGATGCTGTGAGTCCACAGGGGAACATGCTGTGTGTACAGGAGATTTGGCCGTTACTACTACAAATAATTCTGCAAGAATTGCCTTTTTTTTTTCTTAAGGTCATTGCAATATAAAAGTTTATTACAATTCTAATTTACATTCCCTCTACAATCAAAATTATTATTTCACCATTCTTTCACTTCAAACTTGGTTTTGAGGAAAAAAATTAAACAACTACCTTCCATTTCCTTCTCCTTCAAACAGTATCAATAATCAATTTATTTGCAACAACAAACTTCTTTCTTGCATGTAATGCAAGAACTGCAGTGTCATGGGTTAGAATATCTTCACTATTAACCCTTTGTTTCAAGAACAGGAATTTCAAATTCTCATTTCTAAAGCCTACATCTGAACAGTATAATAAATCCTTTTGAAACATGCATTAGTACAAGAAATAAATAAGTAAAAACATCTGAGAACATGAGAAGATTTTGGTGCACTTCTAAGGGTTTAGAACAAAGTTTGCACTTTGAAAACATGACAAGATAAATATTTTCAGCCAACAACAAAAGACACAAATGCATAAACAGGTTTCTGAAGAAAATCAGGGTTCATGTAAGCATATAGGAATACATAGGGAGTTCATATTGTATAAAAAAGTTTGATAGGTGTATACCATGAATTCTGAAAACAAAAATAGAAATTACAAGTCAAAGGTTATTTATTAATGTTACCCTCAGCACTTCTTTGCATTGCCCTGATGGCAATGCCTCTGTTAATGCCTATATGTACACAATCCAGCAGTGCAATATTTTGGAGGTCACACCAAGTTCTATTGTCGAAATGTGGTTCAGTATCAATGTGACATGAGAAGTGCAATTGTCTGTCCTCCCCACTCCAACAATGCTACCTTTTTTTCCTTCAGTAAATGGGCACTGGACTGGTCCATGAAATTTCTGGTTCTGTGCACCTGAGGAGCCAAAGTATTTTTGAATTAGTAGGCTATAGCAGTTCAAAAGACAATGAAATAAAAATAATAGAAAACTAAAATCCATAGGAAGCAGCCTGGACACCATGCTGTTAGGCAGTCAGGGGAAAGCTCTGAAAACTCAAACTAAATCAACAAAAATGCAATGAACAGAGTAGGTTTAAATAGAAACTAGTTTAAATATAAAATTGGCCTTCAAGCCACTTTTTATCAATGAACTCAGATTTCAGCAGCAAGATTCCTAACAATGGCTGCCTAGGAGGCTATAATTCCAATATGATTACCCAAAATAAGAACTAAATACAGTAAAAACCAAACTTTGGAAGCTTAGCAGAATGCATGTGGGATGTCAGTACCCCCAGAGATCTTTCAGTGCGACAATCATTTTACTTTGTTCTTTAGACATAAGTGAATATGAGAAACCCATATACACTGCTGAAGCAGAAAGTAGCTTTTGAGGCATTCCCAAAGATGCAGATATAAAAAGTCTGCAAGTTGTGGGTATAATAAGAAGACTGAAGTAGTGCATTGTCTGAATTTTGTACCTTTCAAAATGCACGTTTCCACTACTGTATCCTTGGAGGGGCTTCTTGTGGAATTATATTTAGCCTGGTATTGGGAGCTCAGCTCTAGTAGGATGAACCTCAGCATGCACTAATTAGTCAGGGTCCTCAAAAAGCACTTGCAAGCCATGCTCAGCCCTTTGATGCTGCAGATACTGCTGGCATTTGAAACACACACCAGCCTAAACAGTTCATTTGGTCTTGGTGCAACTGCACTAGAGAAGACCCTTGTGTGCAGGTGTCAATGTGCTTGAAAACAAGACACCAAGCAATTAGTGATGAACATATACAATTTTTACATGTTATGTGATATCTTAATTGTATTTTCTCTATTTATGTATATAGAGAGAACATGTACCTATATCATGTCTTCTGGCTTTTTCTTTGCTTTACTTCTGCTGGAAGTTGTATGTTATACACAAAACAACTGCATAATGAATAACAAAAGCATGTTATTTAATTCTCTTGCAGGAAACCAGCAATTACTGTATACTGACTGTTCAAGGGTGTTATTTTTGTAAACAAAAAAGAAACTAAATGAGCATAGAATTCATCATTAGGAAATTGTCTCTTATTCAATTAATACACATTCAAGAGAGCCCCACATGCATGTTCATGTGCAGTGAAGTACTGCAGGAAAATAGGAAGAGATCTCCCAGGGTGCAGCACACCCTGCTTTCTCTACCATATGCTTCTAAATATGTTCCTCTGTGTCACTACAGTCACAAGGCAACTTGCTGATTCTTGGAAGATTGATTCTGATGCATTTAAAACATACAATTCCTAAAGAATAGATTTTTCCCTTATCAAAAAAAGCGAAAAACCAACAAGCAAACAAACCCACCAAATCACCAAACCAACCCCCCAAAGAGAAACAGTCTTATGAAAGTGATCAGTGAATTCTGGCAACAGGTAAATACTTCCAAAATCTGGAATAATCTACTCTTTCCAAATTATGGTCTGAACAAGGTCCTGAAAAACAGAGCTTGAAAAACTTGAGAGACTCCATGGTGCATGAAACATATCAGGTGTATTTATTTGGTTGAGGTAATACAGACAAGAGTTCTTATAAATATGAAGAAAGCATGAAAGATACAGGGAAACCATAAACTTTTTTGAGACTAGCCTAAATGTGGATAAAAGAAACTAATGAATTTTCAAGAAGAAAATGCTAGAGGAAGGCTAAGGTGTTCAAATAATAAGCTGCTGGTAAAATAGAGATTTTAAATAATATACTAAAATTTACATTTATGGTGTAAATTTTCAGTGCTGTTCCATAAAGTTGTACAACAAATTGATTAAGAAACTTTGTTCTTAAAATAAGACTTTTAAAGGCCTTTCAAATAGTTATAGAACAAGGAACCACTAATTAAGAGGAGCTGGGAATATAAAGGATAACGGAAGAAGAGTTATGTGGTTCATATAAAATTCAGGATCTATTAATACATTTTAAGGTGTGTGTGTGTTATAAAAAAGAATAAAGATGAACAAGGAGGAATAGCATCTACCAGTAGTAACTGAGATTAGAAATGCAAGAGTTGAAAGATTAGCAATCACTTTTAGAAACTCTTTGGAACTGAAGAGGTAGCAGTTGACTGGAAACCAGTGATTTGTTTCAGTACTTTGAATAGCTTTCTTAAAATTAGTTAAAATAGTTGTACATCTGCAAGTTCTATGTATCTTTACTGTGGGCTTAAAAAACACAAATTTCAGCTTGTGTGTTGCCTGTTTGCTTCCTAAACTTAAAATGAGTAGGAATGCTTTTCCCAGCAACTCAGGAACCTGAATTTCTAACCACACAGCCTGTGGTTTTCCTGAGAACTGGCTGGATTTGGGGATAATAAAATGTTTTACTGAGTAGCATCCCTTTGCCCAGCCATGAATACCAGAATATTTTGTTCTGTTTTATCTAAACTTTTGCAGTCACTGACATCCTAATTACAAACTGTGCTGGAAAGTAGTTTTAAAACCAGTTCTATGAACTAGCAAATTAAAAAAAAGTTGAGTCCAATGGGAAGAAATAAAAATTAAAATGTGTATAAATTTTCAGTGTTATTAAAGAAACAGGTTTGGAAATAGATACACTCATTAGACCACAAACTATGTGATATAATAGATTTGTTTTTTTACAATACCAAACAATTAAATCTTAATACAGAACCTTTTTATAAATGGGTGTTTCAAAATATGTGCAGAAAAAAAGTCCATCTGCAAATAAGATAAATCACGGATGTAGTGAGTATTCACTGGGTAGATATGATTTAAGATAAATCAGGGATGTAGTCAGTATTCACTGGGTAGATATGATTTATTTCCTCTGTACTTCAGATAATCTATCAAAATTTATCGCATACAATGTAGAAAAGATGGAATCTATGTTAAGAAGATTTTAGTGTTTAGAAGGCTCAATATAATTCTTTTTGCAAAGTAAATATTATGGTAAAGGGAGTGTAAGGAGGATTTTGGTTACAACTTGACAGTGACTCCCGCCATAATATCATGACTCTTAGAAATTAATCACGTCCATTTTGAGAAATTCAACCATGTTATAAAAATCTCAGAGAAATTGAGCTGTCTTATTTTATATTCATAAAAAATCACATGGTGTGCAACTTATTTTATTTCTCTTGACTTAAATTCTAAACAAAGGAGGCCTTAGTTCTAAAATAACACATAATAACAAACTATTCAGTGACCACTGATAGCATCAGCAATATAGGCCATTGCTGGAGACTTACTTTTTTTTCCCCCCATGTTTGAAGAGTAGCTTTCTGTTCCTCAGAAAAATACAAAACTGAACATTTGAATCTGAGGCTTTTATTGTGCATCTATAAATAAATCTGCTGAATACTACACTGCTTCCACTAAGTTTCCACCTATAATCATTGTGTTTTACCTTGCTGTCCTTGGCACCCGTGAGTCCCTGGCCTTAAGACTTGTCTTTTCTTCATACTCAAAATTTCCAAAGTAACAAAAATTCTTATTCAAGCATTTTTAGAATGGTATCACCTTCAACAACAGGAAATAATGTAGAATATTTCTCATTACACTGTTCAAAGAGATTGGTATTTAAAATAATTTTTAGATAAAGAAATTACGAACTTTTTGCACACTCAAAAAATTGCATTCCAGTTATTCCATGACAACACTAACACTTGGTATCTAATTTTTCTTCCTCAAATTTTTGTTCAGTGTTATCTATGCACATATTTCTTTGGTTATTCACATTTAAAGATCTTTTTGAAACCCTTTTGAAAATGCAGCCGCTAATGAGAGGGATGATTAAGAGGCCTAGTAGTTTGCTATTAGCATATGGAAAAGTGAAACAGTTTCCATCTGCATACCTATTTTTATCTCTCTATTTCTTCTCCTGCCCTTAAAGTAGAACTATTACATTAGGTAATCTGCCTTGTTAAGGCATTTAAGCCATTGGAAAAACAATCCAAAGTGAGAAGCATCCTATGATTGCTGATGGAACTGCCCAGAGAAGCAGTGTCTCATTTACACATCATCATCTTCATGCTACCACAGAGGTATCAGTACAGTTGTCTCAACTAACAACTTTGATTTTAAATTGGGGAGTGGGGGTTGATCAAATAATTTGACAGTATTTCAACATTTCAAAATAAAGATGTGTACAAAGATGTCACATATTAACAGAAAGTACGTTAACTTCTATGTGTTGTATGCTAAGGATTTCTTCCAAGTTCATAATTTAACTTAACTTTTTGGATTTGAGTCTATCACAAATAAATAGTATTTGAAAATCACTTGTGAATATTCAATGCAGGACATCAGGCCTAATCTCCAGCCTGCAAAGTTAAATCTGCTAACAGTTTCTTATTAAGCACCAGACCAAAAAAAAAAAAAATCCATCTTTAATTAGACCTTCACTCTTTTT
>VXBI01013791.1:512559-613203 GCA_013397375.1 Toxostoma redivivum
TTTATGTAACAAAGACTATCCAATGCTTAGAAGAATTAACAGATTGAACAGTAGTGACAATCTAAAGTTTCAAAGAAGTCTAATGTTGGATTCAGCTCAGAGAAGACATTAATTATTCTTCAATACTGCAAAATTACAATAATTTCCAAAACAACATGCATACTAAAATCCCCAAACTTCATCACATTCTGAAGTACTGGCTTTGAATTTCTTGGGTTTAGGTTGACCCCAGCAAAAAGTTAGCATTGCTTTCCCTCCCCTATTCATTGTCTCTTTATTAAAAGGGCACAAAGGGACCAAGCTCTAACACATCATCCGCAGATGGCATCTTTCATTGAAAATGCATCAGTGGACTGAAGGAATTTCTGAATTTCCTGTTTATTGCTTGACCATGCCTGAGTCAGCCAAAGATATCCTCAAACCACACCTCAGCACCTACCATCACACCAGCTTCAGTCAGAAGAGCTATAAGAACTTAGAGGAGTTTGAATCGTGTAGCTTTCCTACATTCTACAAGAAAATGCCTGCTCATTACCGTGAGCTAGGAATTTAAAATTAAAATACCTAATGATGTTACTTTAGTGCAAGTGGTTTTATGACTTTTAAGCCACTGTAGATTATTGCTAGTTTGAGCATACCTTTGGAAAGCAAAGAGTGGGAGGCAGGTATCCTTTCTCCATTCTGTATGCAAGTTTCAGCATTTATTTTAATAGATGTAATAATATATTCAAAAAGTACTTACACAATTTGAATCAAATATTTTTTGAACATCAAGCTAGCAGTCAAGCATGTGTGTTTTCATGGAAAAAAAAACCAAAACCACAAAACAATAGAAAGCTAAAAATAACCCCCCCACACAACAGCCTGATCAATGTTGCTTTCCCGGGACTATGAAAAATAGTAGAGACCAAACAACATGAAAGACAAAGCTACTTTTAGAGAGCTAGATTTTTCTTATACTGCAAATAGAATACTCTGTCCAGAACAGTATGTATAACACAATAAACTGAACACAGGCTTCAGAGTGGCATATAGAAAGGTACTAAATGAGTAGCAAGCAGCTTCTGAACTATTTTAGTACCTGAATATAATCTAATTAGTGTAACACTGGACATAACTTGTCTAATTTCAGGTAAAAGGGAGATAAAACCATGTTTCATAGCAGCATGTTTGTAGACAAGAAAAAGCATTTCCCTTCGCATTTACCTCTTTCCTCTTGAAAAAAAAAAAATATTTGCATTTTAACAATGCCTATCATCAAATATAGGCTACAAGGAGCATCTCTGCCCTTTCTCACATAAATCCAGTCAGGAAAAGATTTAGTTTCACAGAACCTACAGGTCTGTACACAGCCTAAACACAATTAAACATTGATAGACAGTCACTGACTTGAGGGTGGTTTTTTGTTGTTATTGTGTTTTATATTCACCAGCAGCTGTTACAGCTGCTCTGTATCTTCCAGTTCATCATAGTGATGTTTCCTAGCATGCAGGTATGAACTGATGCAAGTATGATCAGGCTGAGAATTTTGCAGCTCTCTTAATGGAGACATGATGACTGAAGTCAGGCACAACCTGCCAGGTACAATTATTGCTAAGTCAGCTTGTTTTTGCTAACTGGTGAGGTGCTACAGGAGACAATTTCCAGTCTAACTGCATATTCAGAACTCCATCTGTTAAGTGCTCTTGTATCCTCACTGTTTCACACACAGCCATAGGGACTTGCTGCTACCAGCAGCACCTAATACCCTATGGATCACTTGGTACACAAGGATGCTGTTTCAAAGCTGCCTGACACAGCAGCTCTTTATCTGGGGCATGTGTTTCAGTACCTACCAAATTTTTAACACTTGACATGCCCAAGTAAATCTTTGAGGAATGGATAAGGTACAGACAAAGGGAAAATGCTTAAACTATATAAATCTTCCTCACATTCAAATCTAATTAATTTCAAAATTAATCGAGAGCCTCAAATCTTTACAAAGTGAGTTGGCACAGAATGTAGATTGTAGTTCAATTCAGGCGTGCCTAGTCCTGTGCACAGCAGGACACAGCTGGGGGCACCACAGAACCTTAGAAACAGAGAACAATAGCAACAAAATTATAAGGAGAAAACCTGAAGCAAGAGAGCAAGAAGCAGCAGAGAAGGCAAATTTAGAGCTTGTCCAGGGGACAGAGTGCAATGGAACAGGCAGAGATACACCAGGCAGAAGACCAGGCAGCAGCAGTTGCTGCCTTAATGCAGTGATGAGTTATCCTAGCAGGTGAAACCTGATGGTACTTCTCTGTGTCAAAATCTTATTTTAAACACTTAATTATCCATTGGAGAAAGCACTAAGCAATATTCCAGGCCCTTGAGATTCCATTCAGGAATTCTGCACCAGCATCAGGACTTTATAGAATTAGAGATATAGAAGAAATGTTATAAAGGCAATACTGCAAACCAAGTGAAGGTAAATATTTGTTCGATTTAAGGAAGAGTAAATCTTAAGCGGGAGGAGAAAACAAAACTATATTTTATAGCTCTTACAATGAAGGAAACAGTTGGATGGTTGGTATGAAGCTAATGATATGAATTTGTATAATATTGAACAAAGTTTCCATGAGAAAGAAAGACTGAATGAAGCAACCTGAACCTTTATATATGATGCAAACTTTCTGAATAGAGGACTAAAAGATCATCAATAAAGCATTACCTAACAACAATAACTGAGATGCTGAATGTCTTAGGTTATAATGTAAGGTGTAATCAAAAGCATGTATTCTATTACCATCTACATAAGCTGTTAAGATAAGAGGGACAGTGTTCTTTATCCTCTCCATAACTCATACCTGAATGTGGGGGGTGGGGGTAGGGGAAGCTATGTGTTCTAATGGGCCATCAAGTCTCACTGCACAACTGATAAAATTACATCATCCCATTGTGAGATGCTCCACCCAGGGAGAGGAACCAAGCATTCTTACCTGGATGTAATCTGGGGTTGGAACACCATGAGAGCACTACCAATGGATTCACAGATGACAAGAGCTTGATAACCACCACTGGACCTCCAGAGAAGAGCCAGACTTCACTACAGGATCACAACTTAAACAGAATCACATTCATCATTCCAATAGGACTGTAGCCAACATTTAATTAGACTGCTACCGCCACCTCGTCCAACAGCGGGGTCAGTTCTTGTCTTAAGTTACAATGTGAGATGTAACCAAAACTATGAATTCTATCACCATCTTCATAAGCTGTTAAGATAAATCGGAAATTCTCTGGATGAGAAACAAACACATATATAATTTGTATTATTGCTGGTGGTCACCAGAATTAAAATACCTTTAAATTTAAATTTTAAATCCATTTAAATTAGGATGCAGATGGAAAAATTTCACTTGTTTCAGAAGGTCAAGAACAAAATTTTAGTTGTAAATGCATATTTCATGCTCTAAGAAGGCCAGGAAGGTTCATCCCTGAAAAGTCTACAGAACAGCTCTTGAACACCAATGAAGAATGTATGGGCACAGCAACATGTCAGGAGAATTTCCTCATGGCAGATTGGCAAGCAATCTTATGCAGCCAGAGTAGTAAAATGTTATTATGTTTTCAAACACTGCAACTAAACCTATTCTGGACTTTGCTGGTCTTTTAGTTACCAACTATTCTGAACCAATTTCTTTCAACATGAGCAAACAGGTAGCAGTAGCACTCCCCATTTTCGGTGCTTTCAAAAGGGTCTCTTTCCCTCCAAATATAAATGCTTTGGTTGGCAAAAAAACTTGAGGAAAACACAGATGAAAATTTAAAGGTTGCTAAAGACTGGAATACTAAAAGTTCCAAGTTTATGATAGTGCTAGAAAGTGACCACTTCATTTCAGTGATCAGGTGATGGTGGAAATTAGATTAATTTTAAAAGTGAAGGAGATAGTAAGTAATAGAAATTAAAAGTTATGTGGCATGGATAAAGTAGAAATACTATCCTTAGCCCAAAAATCTTAAGATATTTGAGCATATTCCTAATTTTCAAGTTTGATTTTAGGATTAATGGTACAAAAAAAATTTAATAAGCTCTATTCTTCATGCTTCAATAAGAAGTATAATCATCTCAATCCACTCTGTGTCAGTTTGATTTTAGGATCCTCTCCCAGAAAATCAGACTGCTAAGTCAATTCTGTAACTTTTAGTTAATAATAAATTTTGAAAGTATTTTTTAAAAATTAAAATTAGAAATCATTTATAAAGGAGGAAAAAAATAGCCACAGTATAAATACAGAAACAAATTATATAATTCATAGCATAATAATTAGATACAATTTTAAAATGTACAACCTGTAATGCTTTATATAAAAAAAAATTACAAACAACAACAACAAAGCACAAACAAAAACCCTCCAAAGAGTACTAAAGTAGAGGAATCACAGACAATCTCCTGTCTGCTAGTATTAACCTTCTAATAAATCATGGAAAACTGGAGTAACTCCAGCAGATTAGAAGAGAGGCAATGTTGTGCCCATATAAAATACTAAAAATGCCAAAAGGGGTAAATCAGGTAACCACAGGGAAGATGGCCAACTTCAGTTCTTGGCAACATAAAGGAAAGCGGCTGTAACTGTTAGAAAAATTATAGAAAAATATTTCATTCCCAGCTAAATTATTTTAGAGGCAATTGGTCTGGACTAAAAGCTTGATTTTATTCTTTCAAAAGATTATAGACTTTTTTGATGAAGGTTAGCATGTACATGTAATAAACTTAGTTGTTGTGAGGCGTCACAAAAAAGCAGAATTCAGTATTGTACTCCATCCATGCAGAAAAAATTTTTGGTTGTTCTGGAGGGTTAGCCCTTAAATTCCCAGGACTTTCTGCTTTAAAAGACTGAGTGATAGTAGCTGCAGCTGAGCTGAGATTGGAGATACCTGTGTCTAGCTGACTATGCTTAAAGTCTAACCAGCCCAGCTGGTGAGGAAAGTTGGGAGAAATACGACAGAATTTACTTCAGATTCATTTTTTTCACACAACAAATAATAGCTTAAAAAGTTGCACAGAAAATTATTCGATAAGAATATTTCTGATTTGGAGATCTGCTTTGAGTATTTTTGACCACTTTGAAACAAGAAATAAGAGAAGACTTCTGTGGCCACCACTGAAAACTACAAAAGGGGAATCTGCACCCTGCTTCAATATATGCATTTTAATAAAATTTACTTAGTCGTGTCCTGTCCTGTCCAGGGCAAAACAGAGCGAATGACTTACAGGATAGACAAACCAAGTGTCTGTCTAGCTGCTGGTCTTGAAACAGACTGGGATTTGCTTTGCTTGTTGTATTTCAGTATTCACTTAAAATGAGAGGGGCATCAAGTACCAACAAGTTCATTAATAGGATAATGAGTAATGGAAACCAATGGCTAGAAGCTACAGTCAGATAAACATTAGCTGGAAATAAGACACAGCTTTCAGTGCAATGATTCATAGCATAGGATAAATCAGGCTGGAAGATACCTCCGTAGTCATTTAGTACAATCTCCTGCTAAAAAACATATCAGCTCTGATCACTCAGGGTTTGTCCAGTCTGGTCTTGAAAGCTTACAATTGTGGAGACAGATGTAGCTTGTTGGCAGCTATTCTATTGCTATTCACTGCTATCAGGGCTGAGCATAGAGGTAAAGATATACTATAGCTATACATTGTTTTCTGAATTGAAAAATTTCTACAATTCTGAGAATACTTGAGTCATTCAAGGATGCAGATGAAATGCTACTAATAAAGGAGCAGCTGAAAAATAAAGATATGTTGAGGGTTGGGTTTTCTTTTCTTTCCTTGTTACTTGTGAATTTTTTTTCCATTGAGTTGCTTAGAGGCACTGATGGCTGAGCGCTTGAGACATCCGGGAGGGGGAACTCCTCTGTTTTTTGGGAGTTTCTCTCGGAGGGACAGAGACACTGCGAGATTAGAAGCAGGTAAAAGACGGGGGCTGGGGCAGCTGCGGATCTTTTTGCTCTCTCTCTTTGGGATCGGAGAAGGACGGCCAGGCTGTCGCTTACTGCGGGGAGAATTCACTGGCATCTGAAGGACCTATCACCATCTGCTCAGGTACCCAGGCATCCTGAGCCTACCTCTTCCTGCCCTGCTGGGAGCCCGGCCGCCGCTGCCCGCCGCTTCTTCGGCACTGCTCTGGGTTTCTCTGCGCTCCAGCCCCGCACCGCCCTGCCCTGCTGGGACGCCCTGCAGCTCCAACTACTGCCACGGAGTTCTCTGATACATCTCGCCCACCAGCAGCCCGGGACACTTGGCTCATTCCTGCCGTTCCAGCTTAGCGCTTTTTCAGAGTCCTGCAGGGGCGCCAGGATCGACTGCCCCAGGGCTTTGTGATGCAAAGCCTGTCCTCCATCCTTCCCGTCTCGGCCGAGAGGGCTGTCACAGGATCCCTGGTTCTGTTATTAATACTGTAGTTGTTTTGTTTTGTTTACTTTGTTATACATACTAGTAAAGAACTGTTACTTCCACTCTCCTATCTTCGCCTGAGAGCCCCTTAATCTCAAATTTACAATAATTCGGAGGGAGGGGCTTTCCATGCTCCATTCCACGGGAGGGTCCTGCCTTCCCTAGCAGACACCTGTCTTTCAAACCGAGATAAGACACTAAACTGTCTCAAAATGGTACAGTAGTTTTACTTTAAACCCATTATTTACTCCTAATACAATCATAGAAGCATCCAAGAGTAATTTGGGCCATTAACACTTTGCAATGTCATATCAACTCTTTGCTAAAACCAGGTATTTCTGTAGGCAATGATGGTCAAGTAACATCAGATGCTGAAGATAACACCAAAGCATGGGGAAATACGTTATCAATCATGACTTTCTAAAGCTATTCTCAAGACAATGACTGCTTTATGCTATACAAGTTGCTTTTTTCAAAAGTAATTAAGAAAATTTGACATAAGGAGGCCTTAGTCACCAACAGATTTTTGGTTGAAAAGATGTACTCCTACATTTTTGAAAAAAATGTTCATAAAACACAATCAAGATATTGAATGCATAACTCTGCAGGCTAACACTATTCATTAACTCATCAATGGAAGCAGGACAGGCTATTAAATAATTCTGATATCAGTTCTTAAGACATAAGAAATGGAAGCATATAAGCAGCTCAGGGGATGTGAACTTCTATTCCTCTGACAATAAAAAATTAAATTTTGTAACATATCTAAGAAATTATTTATTGTTTCAGTATGGGATTCTGGGTTTGTTGGGGTGGGGAGGGTTGGGAGTTTTTTTTTTTGCTTCTTCCTCTCAGATATACTGTGAATGTCCCACAGTAGAAACTACCAGGAAGAAAAAGGAAAACCAAGGCACATCCCCCAAAACACTATAGTTTCTACAAAGAGGAAATTTGCAATTCATTACTCATTCTAGTCAAACTTCCAAGGCATTGCAGATGTACTGCTTCACGTGGTTTACTTCAAAATAAAATAATCTTAAATTGTGAATTTAGTTCTACTTACGTGTGCAACCTATGTAATGTCTGGCACTTGAAACTGCCCACGACTTTAATAATCAATTGGAGGATGCAGCCAATCACATTTCTCCCCATGACAGTTTCCAAGGTAACCAGCAAAGATACTGGCATGGGCTGCATGCAGTACAAAAATGCACAAAAACACTGCTACATTGCCACTTTTTTCAATACTTTGGATTGTATATTATATAATGCTAAAAATTCCCTAAATTAGTATTGACAAAACCGCTAGCAAAAAGACCAAAGCAGAATTAAAAGACAGTGATGACAAAATTCTGTCTGCAGTAATTCAGGAAGATTACAGAGACTTCTTGAAGCTCTGCTTTTCATCAGCTACAGTATGGACCCCTCCCTTCCCCGGTCAGCTACAGAAAATCAGAGCTGCAGCTCATTAATTACAATTAGGACACCTCTGTTTTGTTCCTGTACATACTTTGCTTAATTGGTATTTGTTTATGAACTGCCGTCATCATGAGACAGTATGACACGCTGCTTTTTACATAGATTTATGCCAGAACTTTCAGTTCTTAGCCCCCAAGAAAACCCCTCCAGACAAAAAAAGATCAGTAGTACTTCCATAAAAAGAAGTCATCAAATTACTCATTAGAAAAGCTCTCTCCCCACCACTCCTTTCTCACCCCATCCTGTCAATCAAAGCAGAATATGCAGGGGGGGAAATGTTGGGATCTTCGTTTGGTTTTTCCATGCTCGTGCCAGAATTTTAGGCCCTAGTTTCTTTTAATTTAAATATCTCAAAAAATCATGATGTGGGAAAAATGAATATTGAAGCCAGATTCTATTACTTAAAGGCTTAAAACTGGGATTTAGCAACACACGGGTTCTGTGAAAATAGAATCAAGCATTGGGACTTTTTCAATAGCTATTATTATGAATAAATAACTTACACCTGATAATTGGCTCTGGTACATGAATGTTTTCCTGAGCAGCTTCTCTAATTCTGAAGCTTTCCTGATCAGAGATTGTCAGTCACATTTCTCAGTGCAAAGCCATATAGTGGATAGACATCACTTTCCCCAGAATCTAACACAATCCTGAGGCTTGATTTTTCTTGTGAATTCATCAGACCCCAAACCTTTGATCCCCAGAAAAAATTCTTCTGCATCAGGAGAAAGATGCTTTGCCTTGTCCAAAAAAACCCCAAAAAACAAACCAACCAACCCCACATCCAAAATGAACAAAAAACCAAAGCAGAAAACCCAAACCAATCCACACACAAATACATACAACAGACTTCAGTCACTGGAACTTTTCTCTCTACTCTCTGATTATCATGAAGGCAAATCATTCATGAAGGTATTAAATTGTCTTTTATTTTATGAAATGAAGAATGACACAAGCTGTTTGATGATGTTTGTGAAACTGACTCTTCAAGCTCACAGATTGGTCTGAGTAGTTTGAAATGTATTAGTTACTCAAATGATTTGAGTAATTTCTGCCAAACTGGTTAGGCAATTGCATTTTAAAACTGTGCAATAATTGCTAAATAATTTTAAATGCAAGAGTACTTTTCAATTACTGAAAAATTTAACACTAGCACTCTCTAAGATAACCAAATATATAAGCATTAGAGTAGATCCAAAGTTGGCAATCAAGTCTTAATTTTAATTATATGTACTTCCTATTA
Organism: Toxostoma redivivum; assembly: GCA_013397375.1. NCBI lineage: Eukaryota > Metazoa > Chordata > Aves > Passeriformes > Mimidae > Toxostoma > Toxostoma redivivum. The sequence continues at coordinate 521,709 of VXBI01013791.1, forward strand.
AATCTTGATGTAAGATAAAATGGTTTCAGAACATAACCCTAATTCATTTATATTCTACAACCCTTGTGAAAAAAGAGGCACAGTGAAATACCTATGTTGTTTAATAAGCAGCTTTGTAAATAAAAGGAAGGCCAAAGTTGGAAAGCAAGGTTTAGGCAATGAGACTGCAATAATCTTTGTTTGCACATGCAGACAGGATAACAACATACCTAGCCATCTGTTGGCAGAAATACTTTTATTCTTCAGCTCCGAAAATAGTTTTTAAATTGTACCCTGAAACTTCATAGAATACAATAAAAAGTAAGATTTATTTTTATTGTCCTGACACTATGTAGTAGTAAACAATAACAATATTTCTTGGAAATATAAAGATGCAATGCTCCTAGCTTGCCCATTTGCTTTACATTTCCCCATCTATTCTGGCTGCATTGGGTGGGAGAAAGAATGTGTTTATTAAAAATTTGTATGAGAACAGATTGACCCAAATGTCAATTACAAAAATAGATTATATTAGTTAGAATGAAGCGTGTTTCTTCCATGAAATCAGCAATAGCCTTATGAAAATGTCATTCTGATGCAGGATAAGTCAAATTCTTTTTCAACTCTGGAAAATAAATACATGAGAAATACTTTGCTTTGTACTATGAGCACGGAATATAACTCTCCTAGAAATACTGTTCTTGTAATCAGTTTATTTCAATGCTGAGTTTTATTCATCACTCTTGGTAGCCTACCAAAATAAAACTGTTTCAGACAGTCCTTTAAAGTAATTAATAATTAAAATTAGCAGATAGACATTTGCCATGATCACTAGTGATCTCTGGTAGACCAGTCTAGAGCTCCTTATGTCTAGTCAAATCATCCCCAGCATGAAACCACAGTAGCTTATTCTTGTATATTTAGGATATTGTATAGTTGCACTACAGATTTCAGAGGACAGGACAAGTCTCTTGCCCTAAAAACCACTACAGTGCTTCCATTTCATTCCATGACAGAAGGAACCCAGGAATCCCTACATACCAGACACCAGAGGATTTAAGTGTATGAAGACGTTAAACCTGCAATGTGATGCACCCTGCCATATCAAAGATTGTCCAACTTGCTGTATGTCACCCTTTTTTAAAATAATAATTTTTCATTTAGGTTTTTATTTAAATTCATCTCTGTCAGGGTGCATAGGGGAGACCAATGCCTACTTTAGTCTCAATAAGTTACAGCTATTTAACTTTTATCCAGAGTTTTCTAATAAATAGTTAACACAAGAGCTGTAAGATCTGGGTTAGATAAAATTTATTGTAGAATTGGGTGTCAATTTAATAATGATCTCCAGAATATTTCACAGTGCTGCAGACTCATTTGCAAATGGTCAATCAATTAATGTTTAAAAAAACACAGCAGAGAAAGAAACAACACAAATAAAACAGGAACGTCTTTGGGGCCTAATCATCCAAGAGCAGCTGACAAGAGTTAACAAGGTAATTTACTATCACTGTATATCATCCATAAGCTATTTCTCTCAGTAGACCCCCCTCCACACATTGTTTGTAATTGCTAAAATATTTACAACTCTATATTTATGTGCAAATGAACAACACAATATTATTTCTTCTAGCAAAATATTTTGCAAGCCATGACTATTTAACCACCTTCTGTTTTATACATGTGTATGCAGGAGAAATGCTACTGGCCAACTCAAAACTACTAAGTACTGTTGCTTTATGTGTTCACCCTTTACACCTTTCAGTTAATTCACCTATATCACTGGAGTTACCTCTTATTCCTTTCATTTCCTGAATAGATTATCCCAAAACCTACTGGGAAGCATCCAAGTATTTACCAGGTGTAGTCACCTGCTGTCAAATTTATGTGCTACCTTTACATTAATGATCTTGCAAACAGGATTTTCTTACTGAAATGCAGGTACCAACCAGCCATGGATAATGTTCTGTGTTTTATATGAAAGTATATCTTTATACACCCTTAATGATTGATATTAAGGAAAATTCCCTAGCCTGAAAGCTCAAAATTAAAGTATTAATGTTAAGGCTCTAAGTTTCTGGGTTTTATATGAATTGATTCATTATAAGAATAGGTGTTTAAAAAATGAATAAGTAGTATTGGCCCGAGACCATACCAGCACCCCTACTAACCTTATCTACATTTTTAAGAGTGAAGATTTGTATTTATTATGAAGGCAGGCAAATAGTGCACACAGATTTAGCATTATATGATGCATCTGGAACCCTGTTCCATGCATTCAATTGAATAATATTAAGAAAAAGAAAGGTAACATCAATTGAGACTAGAAAGAAAAACATTGTCCACTCTCCCCTTCTGTGTGGCATGTCATCACAACAGACATCTGTATACAAAGATCTTCTTCGCATTGCGTAGTTTATATGAGTAATCTATAAAATAAATCCATAAAATTATTTGGATACTTGTTTTAGAATAAAAACATTGCAGTGGGGGCTTTACTCATCCCTAGTCCCTACTACTGTGTAAGGTTAAAAATAGAAAAGCTTAATATATATTTAAAAGAAAAAGCAAACACCAAACACAAATTTATGTCTCCCATTCTGTAGGAGTTTGTTACTTAGCAGATTCTGTTCCTACAAGGAAATAGCTACACTTACTTAAATTTATGATTATTTAATTTTAGAAAATATTAGAATTGGTATTCAGCCAGCTACATTTAATAGTCCAATTTCTGAAAAAAAAAAAAGAAATGAGAAAAAGGAAAGCTGATCAAAGCACTGCAGTTGTGGTTATATTTCTTACAAAATTAATTATGTTAGTGGAAAGTAATATGCACAGATGCTTCTACCAGGCCATACTGACTAAATGTCACAAATAATTTTAATATCCCCACTGAACAACCATCTCCAAGACTGAAATTCTTGTTAATTTGAGGACTACCCTTAAAAATATTATTTTCTTCCAGTAGCAGAAAACAGAAGTCTGCCTATAGCTTTAACAGATTTTCAACTGTCTTTAGGTCAGATATTTAAAGTGCCTAAAGATGTAGAAGATACACATGGGATTTATAGAAGTGAAAGTGACTAAGTGAAATTCAGTGGGAAGTAGATACTGCTGGATAAATTGCCTTTAAATAATTCTGTTAAACATCTGACTGCATCATCAAAGCACCTAAATAGATCTTTCTTTAGTAAATGCTTGTCTTCAGCATTGCTGGAGAATGTGCTTAGCTGTTAAAGATATTTTCCTTTTCCTTAGCAATCACACCAACTTTGAGATGTTAAGAAGCAATCAGTTATTTAAAAATATTATTTGAAATAGCTGAAAAGTAGAGTGTCTTGCAACCCGGAAGTCATATTCCATTGAAGTCTCTTTGAAGTCTCTCAAATTCAAAAGCAGAATACTGCCAAATGTTTCTACATAGCCTTCATTGTACAAAATAAAGTCTTCATTTAGTTTCACTGCTTTCAAAATAAAATATTTTTCCAATGATTTGGTAACACTTATTTTATCATCACTTTTTTTGGGGTCATGTTACTATGTTACCAAATTATGTCCCTTGGGGGAGGAAGAAAAAAAGAAAGGAAGAGATGACAGTATCATAAACACATATCTGAGAGAGCAATTTATTTCTGGATTTCTTGATTCAGATTCAATTTACAAACCAACAGGAAAGTTATTTTGTTATCATTGGACCTGGGTTATTCGAGACAAGAACTCATACAAAGGCATCTTTGCCATCAGGCTCTGCCCCGGGAGAGGGTGGGACACGTGAGAACAGCTTCTGCCTCCCTCCTACTATGGGGGCCAGATGCTCATCCCTCCCCTGTTTATTTCCCACTGAAAAGTCTCCTTCAAATCTGTCTTGGTTTGAAAGACAGGTGTCTGCTAAGGAAGGCAGGAGCCTCCCTTCAAATGGCAGATGTAAACCCCCTCCCCCCAAATTATTATAATTTTGAAATTAAGGAGCTCTCAGGCAAAAATATGGGAATAGGAATAACAGTTCTTTACTCGGAAAATTAAAATAAAAATACGTAATACAAAACAACAAAACACTGACAGTCAGAATACAACCTGACACCCCGTTAGTCAGGGTGTTGGTGCAGTCCAATTAAATGGTGGCTGCAGTCCTGCTGGATGACAGATGTGGTTCAGTTGAAGCAGTGGTCCTGTAGAAGGTGCAGTTTTCCTCTGAAGGTCCAGTGATGATGTAGAAAGGGTCTGTTTTATCTCTGGAATCCCGTGGAAAAGGCTGCCTTGGTGTTCCAAATCTCAGATTTTATCTAGGTAGAAAATGCTTGGCTCCTCCCCATGGGTGGAACATCTCCCAATGGGATGATGGAATTTTATCAGTCATGCGGTGAGACTTAATGGCCCATTAGCAGAAGATATCTTTCTGAAGGAAGGACGGGCCGTGGAAAAGATAAAGAACACTGCCCCACCTTGTTTTTAACAGGTGGCCCATTAGCAGGAGATATCTCCCCCGGATATAAGGATCACTGCCCCACTTGGTTTCAACAGATGGTCATAGAATACATACTTTTGGTCACACCTTGAATTGCAACCCAAGACAAGATTGTAAAGGGACACTCAAAATAGGAAAAAAGTCAGGCCATGTGCTCCTATCTGACAGATTTAATGCAACAGAAAGAAAGTATTTTCCAAGTGTATCTTCCACCTTGTGCTCCATGACGGACCTGAGACAATCTATATGAGATTTTTATCTCCAGCCATGGAAATCCTCAGAACCAGGACAAAACCAACTAAACAGCATCCACCTGTACATGGTCACTCAAAGTCAAATGTCATAAAGGTCACTTCATACACAAATGGTGTAAAGAAAATAATCAAGTGTGGTTACCCAGAAGGACTTGGAAGATAGGGGAAAGACATAAGCTGTGATTAACAAGCCTATTAATTTTTAAAGTCATCTGTCCAAGTCTTGATAAAAGAGATCATATTTACTATCAGGAGTTGAAGTTGAAAAGCAAAAAGCAGCAAAAACTGTTGAGAATTCAGTACAGTGGATTCTTAAGTGACTTCTTAAAAAAATTCTTTTAAAAAGATGTTTTGGTTTTATATAGGAAAATTATTAAAATACATGCCTTTCAAGTACTCAAGTTATCATGTACGGCTTTCCCTTCCAAGGGTTTTCTTATTCCCACTTGAATGAAGGGAGAGAAGCAGTTTCTAACGCTCTCTGGAAATCCAAGAGAAAGTGTTGACTATTCAAAGTTAGGGTCTGGTGCTACACATTCACTGGAAAAGCCTCGGTTATTCCACTCTTTCTCCATAGATACTTCTCGAAGCCATGAATAAAATTTCTCCTTCCAAATAAGTTGCTGCCCATCTAACAAAAGAATAATTCTACAGTTCTAAAGATGTATTTGCAGGTTTTGCCCACTGCCAAGGAGTGGTGATTCTACTAGAGCTTATAAACCCAAATGTAATGAAGTTTTGCTGTTATTGGTGAATCTCTGCTGTCATATTTTTCCATGACGAGGAAAAAAGATATGTGCTTTAAAAATTGGAGTAATTAGAATGTTTTAAATAAAATATGTTAAAACAACATCTTGTGCTCCAGAGTACTGGAAACATCCCCATATATTCACATTCCATGATCCTATCTAGTGGTTATTTATCTCAAATTATCTTGTGATGATATAATTGCAGCTGGACTTTAGTAAATCTCTGCATAATGCTCATCTTGAGTGCATTAATAAGCTTAATTAGTCACATGACACTTTGAGCAACCTCCAGACATGCTCCATTCTGGTCATGCCACAGAGTTATTCTTGGAACTGGACACTTTTGAGCTACCACAACCTGCAGAAGGGAAGGATGGCAATGCATCAACTGTCCAGTTGATTGGTACAAGAATTGGAATTGTAGTGCAGTAGTTCTGGAATGCTGGAATTTTATGTTTGTTTTTTTTTTTTTAACATTCAAGGTCATAAATAAAATGGCAGGAAAACTGTATATGAACCCTACATCTGTAGCTTAACCTACTTGCATTACAAAAAATAAAAAAACAGACAGTAAGGGAAGCCTTACCTTATTTATACTAAGCAACAAATTTAAAGGTTTTGAAATGATCAGGAGAACAAAATTGAAATCTTTAGTAGAAGATGATAAAGTTAAGAATTCAAATTTAGTTACTGTAGGGGTAGTTTTTCCTTGAATGATGTTTTAGCTTTCAGTTTGGACATTTCAAAGCAGAAGATAATTTTGTTAATTCTAGTGATTATATTATTGAGTTCCAAAATAAAACCAACACTAACATCTAATGCTTGCTCACTTACCTGAGTGAGTTCCCTCATAGTGGGATAGTCATTGTTTTAGAAATGAGGGGAAGAAAGATTTGTAAGGAGAATTTGCTTATGTTGCAAAGGCTACTGAATTCTAAGTCTTCACACATAGTTGAGGTCTTCTTTAAAAAAGGAAAAGTTATTCTGAATTACCAGGTCTCCTTCTGCCCCATTAACAGTTTTAGAATTTTAAAATATCCCTCATTTACCTCAAGAATTAATTTTCGGTACCTAAACTGTATTTTCTGAGAAATCTGACAAATTTATCACTTGCAAGAACTCAAAAAGACCATAAGCTTGAGGTATTGAAGCTGAGAAAAATCAATTAACTTGAATACACACAGGTATGTTCACCTATATTGAACATGTGAATGTGCTGAAAGAAATAACTGTCCTTATAGGGAATTAAGTACATATTACAAATGTAATTGTACACATCAAACATTAAAGACATACCAAAAAGGCTAAACACTTTTCTTATAGTCCACCTGCAAACTTCTTTTTGGTTTTAATCAGTCTTATGCACCATCAGAACTATTCCAAAAGATCTGATTTTCTTCCTCAGTTCTCTCTGACATTATTCAGGAAATTTAGGTATTGTATGAGCTAATAATCATCCAAATAACTGAAAAGATTAGAGAAAAACAAAAATACATTAAAGACCCAACCCCAATTCTTTTGGTAGAGTTGTATGGAAAAAGACAAGGTAGTTCCTAAAAGGACAGATTGTAAGTTAAATCATTGTCATCTATCTCTACTGTAGATCTACTAATGATTTTACTGAACTGCAGTTAAGCTTAATCTTTAATGTTTCATTAAATTGGATTATTTATTTGTGCTATGATTCTGGAAAAAATTTAAAGACTCATTGAGAAAAAATGGTAATAATGGAAAATTGACAAAATTTAGTAGAAGACAAAATATGAGGAAAAACTTACTAAAAGCATTTTTTTGAGTATTAAAACATTGTTAGCAAAGTAATCACAAAATTGAGACTTCCCTTGCTTCATGAAATGACAATATTTTAGGAATTATGCAAAGATTCAGATTTAGATAGGGCAGGTTTTGCAGAGTAGGAAAAAATTATTACACCTGTCTGTAGTATGCACATTTAAATTAAGACAATCTGCATTTCAGTTGGTTATATAACATCCAACTTAGTTGATTGCTAAAATAATCTGAAAAACTCAGCACAAGGCAATGAAAGACCAATGTAATTTTCTTTATATCTTAAACATCTTTATATCCTTGTTACTGACTTTGGATCAAAATGAACATATCCTGATAAAATGAATGCACATCAAAACTTGATTTTGATCATAGTTCAGCATAGTTCAGATAGAAGAAAGCACATAAATAGTAGTCTGATCTTCATCTTGAAATAAATAACAAAATTTTCAGACTGCTAATATTAAAAATAAAAATCAGGATTGGTCCTCCCAATGAACAAAAGTTCAGAAGCCATGTTCAGATAGAAATAAGCTGGTAAGTTCAAGCAAGAGCTGAGTAGATGGCTGGCTGGATTCACATGCAGCTGTGTACATAGTGTGTAGTAAAATATGGCACAGAGCAAAGGCTAGGCACAAAGATATTCTTGAATGGCTCTCTACACTCAGTCAAACTGGATTCTGGTGTACCACAAAAAAGCAAACTTCAACACCAGTAGCTTTTCTGCCAGGAATTTCTAGTGCCTCTAGAACAGCTGATCACCATGCAAACCATGCAAATCTCAACCAATGAGCTAAAGATGTGAAACCCTACTTTCTTCTGTAGCTACAAAATAGAAATTCAGCAAATTTTGGACAATAAAAGAAAACAACACAACCAAGCTTTGCAAATGAAAGCAGATAGTGGACATAAAAGGAAAAGTAACTTTGATAAGGATATGGAAAATAATAAACATTTTATTAGTACAATTCTGAAGCACTAATGCCTCTAATTTAGGGAAGCGATGAGTGAAATTCTACAATATTTACTGCTGTAGTCATAACCAAACTGCTAAACTTTAAAGACCCCTACCACAATAAATTTTTATGAAATGTTTAGTAGGTGAACATTAGTACTAATACAATTAATTAATGCTATGAAGCAAAACCATTTAATAAAAATTAGTGATGCATCAACTGTTAAAATCAATAGATATAATTTTGAATGTTACTCTCCATAAGATTGTGCCTACGTATTATAGGGCAAAGGAAGCTGAAAATAGGGATTTTTTTCAAAAAATTGAATTAAACCAGTATGGTCCTTATGCAAATTATCTTAACTGGCTCTAGCACACATTTGATATGTTGCATAACATGAAATTTTAGCTGTGTGCTGAGGCAGTCTCAAAGCCTGGGTAACCACCCATCAGTGCAGCCATCGTGCAGTACTGCCTCCAGCAGATGGAGACAGGAAAACAAATTAGATGGGTGCAGCAAGCAACTGCTGGTCAACTTCTAAAAACTGGCATTGTGCTGTTAGGGATCTGCATTTGTCAGAGACATAGAAAAACCCGTGTTTTCTTTTATTACTGTTGTTTTCAAGAATACTTTCTCCCCATCAGCTACTCGGGGTACATTCAGTACGGACTATTTTAGAAACTGCACTGCAGCCTAAAGGAGGCTCGTTGCACCTCTGTCATTATTATGCCCCACTCCTCTCCTTTCTCATTTCCCTCTGTAATTTCAGATTCTCTGCTAAACTCTGTCGCACAGACTGTTATTATTTCCTGTTGTTCACTGTGTCAAATGCTGACTGTGTTGTATTCTTTCTGCTGTTTCAGGTACCTCCTATGGGCTGGCAGCATCGACATGAGCAAGACAGATCAGAGAGAGTGGGAGGAATCACAGAACAGTTGGAATTGGAAGGGATCCAAAGGGATCACCAGGTCCAACTCTCGAGTGAATACATACAGGGATGGAATCCTCAACCTTGGTGTTATCAGCACCAAGTTCTGACCAAATGGAAAGTTCTGTTTCACACATAGTAAGAGTTTTTCTGATGAGAGGATAAACTTTTGGTGCAAGACAGAAAGACTAAACCCAAAACAAACATTTCATCCCATTTCTAGATATGTTGCTTGTTATACATGGAGAACATTTTTCTTTACTTTCTGATAAACAGTATTAAGGCACTGATATAAAACATGAAGAAAACAGTACAAACTGCAAGAACAGAAATTCCAGCTAGAATAAAACTTCATGGGAAGATTGGTCAAACATTGGAACAGACTAGCCAAAAAGGTTCTGCAAGTCTATCATTGGAAACAAACAAAACTGAGGTAGATTTGAGCATAAGCAAATTGATTTGACATTAAAGCAAGATCCAACCTTTTAGCAGGGGGCTAGAACAGATTACCTCCAGCAGTTCCTTTCAACTTAAATTATTTTAGGATTTTATGAAAGCATATGGTCCTTTTCTTATTTCAGGTATACCCAAAGAGTAACAATATCATTATAATAATACAAGGAAAAAGTAAGCAATTATGGGGTTTTCTTCTTCTTCTTCTTTTTTTTTTTTTTTGTAGGACATAATAGAAAATAATCAGAACAATATTTTACTAGGGCAAAAATGTTAGTAAAACTAGTGTTTTTATCTGTTGATAAAAAGCTACTTGTCAGACAATGACAACTGGGATTATTTAGTAGTCTTTGGTTGCTGAAACTGACAGACATTCAACAATACTCCCAGAGAAAGAATTTTTGACTGAAATTTAGCTGTTAAATCTGCCATTGGTTTAAAAAATACATTATTGAGGCAAGCTGTCAATTCCCATGAGGCATTTGATTAATAATTTTCAAAGCTTCAGTAGATAAGCATTACCACATCAAAGCTGTCATACAGAAACACTGCAAGAGCTGTCTATGTCAGCACTGTAGAAACTCAGATTATCATAGACTTCTGCAAGCTACATCATCTAAATCAGAAAGGCATACATGTAAAAGAAAAGAAGGACAAGGAAGGCACTATCATAATTACCTTTGACTGAGAAAAGACCAAGGGCTTTTGCAATGGATTTTGACATTTGGATTTACGAAAGATAACAAAATTCAGAAACACAGATATTTCCTTTGACTTGATTTCCACCTTCCAAGAGAGTTCTCCTGATCTGTGGTTAATGGAAGCCCAGGTAATAAGATATGGCAAGTGTTCAGAGCTGCTGTTGTAAGGACAGAGTCCTTAGAGCAGCTTAAATCATGTTCCCCTATTTAGGGGACAATGTGCCTGCTGAGGACCTGAGTCAGCAAAGCCTACAGATGGTCCTCATAGGAAGAAATCCAAGGTTCTCTGCAGCTGAGACAGAACTTGAGAGTTCTCTCAGAGTATTTATTTTAATGAAAAAGTCACGAATAAGAAATTTTATTATCATCATAATTTTTCCAACTGGCTGTTACTACAACTTATCCTTCATCACTAGTGTAGACTTTTATAGAAAGTTGTACGTGAAAACAAATTTTAGTAAGAGCTAGGCCATTAACATACTCCCATATCTTCTTCTCAGCTGTAGTTGTCTCATGAGGCAAGATTTATATATACTAGTTCTTTCTCATTAATCTACATTCTTGAACTTATATGAACTTAAATATATGCTCTTGTAAGTTCACACTCAGTAATATAAAAATTGTAATAGTATACCCAAATAAGTACACCACTAATAACTTCAGATTTTGGGGTAGATAAGCTAAACCAGAAGTAGTTGAGGCTTCAAAATGTAGAATGATGAGTCTGCAGAGGGACACTACATTTGCTGGGATATAGGACACAAAAGAAGGTGGCAAAAGTCAATCTAAAACTACTGTTGCTATATTTTTCAGGCACTACCTTTAAAGCAAATGCTGCCTAGGAAAAGGTTCAGAGTTTGGTGATGAACAATTCTATTCACATAAACTTTGGGTAAAAATTGCATAAAAAATAAGCCCAGTAATACAAGTAGTGGAATTGCAGTTTATGGCAAAAATTAATTGGGCAGGAGCTGTTTTTTATCCAACCGAGGTCACATATGTGCCTAGAGAAAACACAATACTACCACTGCATCAGTTCAGAAATTATACACAATAGTTTTCATCCACTGATAACAGTTTCAACCACAGATCTCATGGCATTTCAAATAGAACCAGTTTCCTTCTTTTCATCCACTCAAGTATGGAGGCCAAAAGCCTCTCAGCAGACCAGCATGTCTCCCTCCCCTGGAGGTAATGCTGTTAGGCACTCCCTTGCATAATGGTTACAAAAACATGCTACTCCCGGCATGCCTCCCTGTTTCATGTAAATTGATTGTACCCCACTGGCCCTTCCCCCCTTGTACCGCCCCTGCACCCTCAGATGATTCGCTAGTTGCTCTACCCCACCCCCTGCTCTCCTGTAGCAACCTTGCTCCCGCAGTCCCTTTGAGCCAGTTTGTTCCTGAACGCCTTCAAGGGAAGAAGAGTAAAGCTTTGCCTTGGACCACCACACGCGGCTCCCGTCTCTTCCTCCTGCGCCGGCTGAAGCGGAGAGTTCCCAAAAGAGCTGAAATCACTCTCTGCCCAGAGCGAGCACGGAGGACGTGCCTGTGCCCAGAGAACATCTTTCACCAGGACGCTTCTCTGGAAAGTCACAGCACTTCACCACTGCCTCAGGGCCTGCTGCAACACTCAAGCACTCAGATTTTGGAAAGCTGAATTTATGTTAAGAAATTAAGGCCACTGTGACCCAATACACTGATTAAACGGAGAGGAACAGCATCTGTATCTAATTTTCTACAATTTTCCAATTTTCTAAGCATTAGCATAGGGAAATAATGTTAAAGATTCAATTAAGAATACCATTACTGTTGTGAAGAAAGGGTTGACATGTCAAATTAAAATAATATAAGCTTTTTTTTTTTTTAATGTTATAAATACTTTTGTGAGAAATGGAGAAAATGTAGCTATGCAAGTTGGGGAAAACAAATTGTAAGGATACATTAAGGAAAAAACACCAAAAAACCAGTATCTTCACAGAAGCTGTCCTGCAAAAAGGAGGACACTGATCCAGAAATAATTATACTGAGAAATAGGATAAAGAAGATAAAAATAGCTGTCATTAAACAGTTATTTTTTTCCAGTTGCCCTATAATATACTGGGTTTTGTCCACTGCCTAAACTATTTTGTCTCATATATTACATGTATTAGCACATATATGAAAACATGCCACAGCTGAATGAGACTCTATGTTTATATGGTTATATATTAAAATATACTACCTACTATATACAAGAACTAATAAACACATTACTGCAAAAATAGTGGAGGAAATAGAAACCATTTAGGTGAAGTAAATATGTTTTTTCAGATGGATTTAATTTTAAGTTGATGGATTTTTTCACTATTATGAAGTTTGAATGAGGCTATGGAAAGTAAAATTATCAACAGTGAAGCAGGAGGAGATGAACATACTGGGAACAGAGGGGCACAATCCCATGAAACCATAGGTTTGATAGCAGGCATTGTAATAAATCTGCTAAACTATAGCCTTGCTTAATTGGAAAATCCACTGTCTGCGCTTATGCTGTAACCACTCTCTGTGTAAATTAATACTGTACAGTCTTGGATAAAATGACATGTGGGGATTTTTGGTTGTCGTTAGTAGTCATAGCTATTATATGGGTCTTGCTGTGAGAGGCACAACACAACTGCTGACTGGGAGTGTCTTTGTTCAAGGTTCTAAGGTACAACCCAACTCCTTCAGGTGCTCTGTGCCCAACGTCTAGAGCTTCTCTGCACAGAGTAGTTCACTGCAATGCTTTCATGATGTTCAGAAAAACTAGGAATCTGGGTTACATTTCTTCTTCCTTAAATCTATCAATAAGAATGCTTTGGAGGAAATGTCATGTTTCAAATCAGATTTCCTAAGCTTTGTCTGCATTTCTGTATTTGCAAAGGTTCTGATGACGATAGAAGATGGGAGAGTTCACTAAGTCATATGAACAGGATTCGGATATCATGTGTATATGAAGAGTTATCAAAGATCCACTTCAATCCACTCTTGACATTGTGTTTATTTATCTTTCTATTTAAAGACTAAATGGAACAATTTTTATTAGCATAGAAGTGTCAGCAACCTGATAAGCCTCTGAGTATTATATCTGTTGTAACAGAATTACTCTGGAGTATATTTAATTCTTTTACCATATATCATATCAAAGAACATCTGGTAAATATTTGAAACAAACATTTTCTCTATTTCCTTCCTCTCTGTGTCTTTAATTTCAGCCACTGCCAGATCCCCTTTCTAGTAAAGGCTATAAATACATAAAAAGCACTCATTCTAATTAGTATTTCTCTGTTTTATAACCAGTGACAAATTACTGATTCCAAGATGCTCATCCAAGAAGTACAATTTTATCCACTGCAAAAATAGTACTAAATAGTATATACAGTACCATAAACCTTCTAAGATAGGAAAAAATCTACAGTAAGTTACAATTTTGAAAGCTGTTGTAAAAGAGGGGCAGATGATTCAAAATTCTTAAGAATTGGAGGATTACTAAACAGCATGTTATAAATTTGCTCACCACAATCGGGTAGGTCGATCAATAAGGTAATTTATTAATTCATTGATAACAAACAGGCAAGCAGTGCTGGGGACGCGGGGAGTCTGCGCTCCGCCAACACGTCCGTCCTACCCCTGGTCACTGCCCCTTTTACAGGCAGTTTCTGCTGGGGTCGTGTCGTGCTTACTGTGCTGGGGTCCAAGCCTGGGCAAGCCCGAACACGTTGGCTACCATTCAGGTAGCAGTAGCTACAAGCCCCCACCAGGTCTGACAAGGCTCGAACATGTTGTCAGGTTACACTCTTGGCAAGCAGGTAACAGCAGCGACAAGTCTGTTCATATCTATACAAGCCTACATTTTTCCTTGTACATAAAAAGTGGATACAATTTATAATTATAGTGACAAAATAATAAAAAATCATGAAAACAAAAAGCCAACAATTTACAGCAAAGTGATTTAAACAAATATAATGAAAGTATTAGATTTTCCTGTGTCATGTCCATGCTTTACTTTGGGTTTAGTATTTTTGTTTATATTGATCTCATGGTGTATATTTATAATGACACAAATCGCTATGTAACAATTGACAAGCACATAATTAAAATTTTGATAGACTGTATGGGTTTATGAAATTCAGCAAAATTTTTTTAATAAAAAATTGCCATATAAGTATGTGGCAAATACATGATCAATATAATAATCTTTTTTGATTCATGTAATTTTCTATATAAATAATTTTGTGTGAAATTTTTGAAATAAATCTGCATCTCTAATTATTTTTTTATTCAGGATTGCATTGGAAAAGGGTACTTATTATATTTATTAAAAATAAGTTGCATTATTCTGGTTTGTTGTGCTTGGGTTCTTTTCCCTGCAGCTCACACTATCACACTATTTGGTTGGGTCGTTTTTTAACATTTGCACATAAACAATGCTTACTTTTTAAGCTAAGAGAAGACACAAAAATAGACACTTCCTTAAACTGCATTACATTAGGCTTTATTTGAAGCTTTCAGTCCATATGTCAATTGGCTGAGACTGAGCTCCCGTTTAGAGTGAGGCATTGTTGGAGACTGAATGGTATAATTTATGGCTTAAACATCTTCATGAAACACCTTTGCCTATTATAATCAAAACTGTGTTACAAAAACTGCAGAGAAACCGTCACACCAGGAATAGGCCTCCTGACCTCCACTGCTCCTCGATGGAGATAAGATAAAGTGACTCAGGTTTGGGCTGGGGGAAGAAGAACACATTCACAGAGGGATCAAGCTTAGCACCTTCAGGGTGGAGACCACAGCCCCGGGGTTATCAGCTGCCAGGCTCACACAGACCCTCACACCAAAGGGTTGGGAAAGGAGAGGTTTTGGCTGTGTGGTGAAGAAGGCTCTGGTGAGAGGCAGTGAACACCCATCCTCCACTGTGAGACTGTGCAGACTAGATCTTTTCCCCCCCTTCACCCGGGGAAAAAGCTGCATCCATGTGAAGGATAGAAGAGGGGGTGTCATGGCCCATCAAAGGTCCCCCCAAATGGGTCCCCAGACCCTGCACCAGAGCACCAGAGATGATGCAACAGACCCTCAGTGTTGCAAGTTTGACACTGGCCCACTGCAAGGGAGGCACCTGGGCGTTCCACCTGCCCAAAGTCTGCATGAATCCACTGAACTCTATGGTTTCCATCACGGCAGTGGTGACAGTGGTGGAGGACTCTCACCACCGAGACCAGATGGAGGGAAACCACAAGAGGTTGTTGGCATCACCCTGGAAGGGTGGTATATTTCTACCTAATCACTGTCACTCTCCCTCTGTCCCCCCACCCCCCATGCACAACTCTTTTTCTATCTCTTTGCTTCTTTTATTATTAAATAAATATGTCAATATTTTTGGGCACCAACATCTAACCTCACTTGGTTTTAATCATGTTTCTTGGGTATTTTTCAAACTTTTCTGGGTCCGATCCATTTTATTCATAGGAGTTTAATTTCCCTTGCTCTTCTGTGTCTAAACCGGTTCATAACAGGTATTTAGGGACAATCTTTACAGATGTACACAGCAAAGTCATTAAAATTGGCATTCTCAAAGAGGCCCAACAACTTCTGCTAAAAAACAAATAACTGTAGCACCTTGTATATAAATATATAGTGATATACTTGCAATGTAAGAAGGGGCAGAATTTTTTTGCAGTATGAGAAATTAATATTTTAGTGCATCCGTTTGATAGTCTGAAGTATTTACAGACAGGTAAGCAAAAAAATTGACTGTAAAATACCTCAGGAGATTTACAAAGACAGGCTACATTTTCCAGGATATTTGGCAAGTTAATCTTTTACAGCACCATAACTTTGATGATGCTACAACTGATGTAAAACAAAAAGTCCATTAAATATTATTATGATTAATATGCAGGTTAGGTGAGTACTAAGGTAGAGAGAGAGAAAAAAAGCTGCTAACTCCACAGGAAAAATGTGTGAGAAATGTAATTTGTGTTGGTCTTAATACAAAATTTATTGTTGTTATTGTATTTCCTAACATTAAAACAGGAAATTTCAGAATAAAATGTATTTGTAATTGTTTACTAACACAGAGCACTACATCTTACTGCTTTCTATAATGCAAACATCTAATATTTTCTAATAACTTCAAGCAACTATTGGGAATGAACGTAATTAAGAGACACTTAATTATCTCTATCCAAACAGTCAACAAGAGAGAAAGATTCAGATGTCAGACAGGGTGTTTTATGCAAGCATTCCAAATACTCTCCAACATGGAAGATAAAAGAAAATTCAATGTTGTGAAATGAAGGAAAATAAGGAGAAACCTTTAAGGATT
This sequence comes from Toxostoma redivivum, assembly GCA_013397375.1. NCBI lineage: Eukaryota > Metazoa > Chordata > Aves > Passeriformes > Mimidae > Toxostoma > Toxostoma redivivum. The sequence continues at coordinate 538,327 of VXBI01013791.1, forward strand.
ACCAAATATTCCACAAGTAATACTTTCAGAAATCTTTCTCCTTCCCCGTCCCCTCATTTTCCCCCTGAGATGGCAAAGAAGGAGGGGAAAGCCTGACAGTTATAATTACAGGAAAATTATTTGCCACAATAAAAGGGTAAATTAATTTTAATTTCAAATATTTATCCTAATGGATTTTGTATAAATGGTGCTCTACAGTATGCAATATTTAAAAGCTGGTGTAACTTGTGACTGCCAAACAACTTACAAGAGGCTCTTGCTTTCTGTTCAAGTACCCAGCTAATGGCACATTCCTAAATGCATAGAAATACAAGTGCATGACTTTGGAATTTAGGCATTTAAATTATGTATTTCAAGTATATAACTGTTTCTGAGAGAATATATAAAGCAGAGACAAATATAGATGAATTAATTTTGCTCAAGTGCTTAGGTGAGTTTCTACAGGGAAGTGACATAAATCCAATCTCTGATCACAGTCAAGGAGCGTGAGCTGGAAGAGATGATAGTGGTTATCAATATTTTCCACAGTCACTAGGGAGTGAAATATTAATATGTTTAGTATAATAAATGATATATTTAAGGCATTCTGGACCTAACATATATTAATCTTATTCAGAGCCCCTACAATACATTAACACTTCTACATTAGTTTGTTAGCTAACATACAACCCAAAACCCAATGAACTATGAGATTCTAAGAGAAAAATATGGATTATCTAAACACGTAAAAGTCATCCAGGCAATGTAGGGGTTTAAGTGACTCTGAGTAAGAGAAATCAAGCTCCACATACCCACTTTATTTTTAAAGTCTTGTGTAAAAGCAAGCAAACAAAACCAACTGAAAATTAAATCAGAAGTTAATTTTTTGCCTTCCTTTGGGTTTAAAATGAGTTGAAGGATTTTAATCATATTTTTGGAAGAAAAACCATGTAGAGAAATATCCATATCTCAGAATTACATCTGTAAGAAAGTTACCTTTTTCCAAAATTTATATGAAAACAAATAAATTTAACCCTAAGTCTCTACAATAAAAAAAACCTCATTAGGTAATAGTTGGCAAAGTTGTATTAAACACACATGAAAGTTGGTTTGCTCCTTTAGGCTAATTTCTAAATGTGGCTTCCTAAAGACATGTGATCAAAGAAACTATACCAACCAGCACATTACAATCTCTTAAATAATTTGTCTAATTTATGTATCTTGTGCAGCCATGCATATTTTTAACCAGACAGCTTTATCTCTATGTCAAAGACAAAGATATTGAATGTGTCTATGATCTGTCTATACGTCCTTCCCAGTCAACCACTTACATAGCTGAATAGAAACCCATTTACCTACTACCAAATAACTAACAGAAAGCCAGCATAGATTTACTGGTTTGGTTTTTTTTCACTGTGCATTTGGGCTCATCATTGTCATTAAGCAATATAAAAAAGGACTGACTTCCAAAAAAGCAGAAATCTTGAGACTTAAGAATCTGTCTTCACTGATTCTTCAAATGTGAAGAATGCCAGGCTAGAAACCATCTCTCTCTCATCAAAGAGCTCCTGTACAGTGAAAAGAAAGTATTGTCACCATTATTACAATTATATAATCACAGGCATTACTATTTGTTAACACTGTCGAATTCACTAAGCTTTACACCAAGTCAGGTGCAGTGAGCCTGCAGTTCTCAGGACCTCCTACCCCAGGTGCTTCTTCTAAAGGATTTGCTTCTCATTTGGAGCTTGTACCTTACATCTGTTCTAGAAAATTATCCAAACAATCAGAGAATCAATGTGTCCTGGGTTGACAGTGACATAAGGAGAACTTGCTTCTGCCAGATTAAGACTAGGATACTTTCCAATAAAGTCAAGACAGCAAAGTTTATGCAAGATCCAGAAAAACAGAGAATATGGAGTAGAACCTGTTTTCCCTTCTATAAATGTTTATCCTCAGATAAAGGATATTATTCCTGAAAATTATTCCTTCATATTAAGCCTCATTGTTTAGTTGTGAATGGCTCTGTAAAGATTACTTAAATTGAAATAATAATGGAGGGTTACAACCAAGTACAATGAACACAACCTAGTGAATCAGATTTTTGCTCTCTGCATTGTATCTCTGAGGTAGAAGAGAACATCCTCTTTTAGAACAGCTCTGTCTTTGAAACACACACTTCTGAAGCATCATAAGAAAATTGGGACTCTGACTACATAAATGAGATGATCTGGAGAGCCAACAAGGCTTCAAAAATTTCACTGACAGAATGATCACTCTACCATCAGCTCTGTTGTTGGTGATGATGCCTAAAAAACAGGTGACTGAGACACAGAGGCACATGATGACACAGAATGTTAGATAGTATTGCTGTCACTTTATGATTCCTTCCCTCTGCAGTTCAGAATAGGAAACAGTTGCTGCCCTCTTTTCTGTTAATATTGAGAGGTGACTGGAATGGCACATGACAAAAATGCCAGGAAAAGAAAAGGTCTTTCTGATGCCTTAAAGAACCTATAAGTGAAACATAACACACTTTCGAGATAATATTAGGATAGTAGCTAATATAAAGGTAGATCTTTATTGAAGGCTTCCAGGAGCAGATATAGAAAATGTCCACAAAAGCTCACCCCTCCTCAGGGCGAATACTGTTTTATAAGTTTAGTAAATTAGTATAATTGACAAAAATCAGCAATTAGGAGCATCAGTGGTGATGCAATTCCCCTCAGTTCAAGTCCCTTCTAAATCCTCCCCCCTCAGATGGGACTGGACTTTGTTAATGAAAATGTGTCTGAAAGAGCTGTTTTTCAACCTTGGTTTCTAAGGAGAACCAACATAACATAGGGGTCTTGGAATGTGTTTTTTCTTTCTGCCTACCAGGGCAGGGAAAACTACTGGGAAAACCAGCTATGAATGCAATATCAGGCTACAGAGCTCCAAATATATGTGTAAAGAATACAGAGAATATATAAAAGAAAAAAAAAGGCAAAAATCATTAGGCATCATTTCAAGTGCTGGGGCAAAGCAGGGTTACACAATTTATCCCAGGTTTGTTTTGTGGTTTTTTTACCTCTGTACAGCAAGTAAGGAGCCTAATGCCTTCAGTTTGGTTTAGGTTGTTTGTAGATGCCTCAATAGGCATCTAGAGAGAGCCCTCAGCTTTCACAGAATGATTCATGGATACCTCACATTTCCAGAAATATTAAATTCCTATGATGACAGAAATTCTAAGAAAAACAAGCAAACACACAATACTTGTATCGATTTGTACACACAATATCAGCCAGTTCCATCTGTACTTTGAAATGCCATTTATAGATCTGCATGGTAGGTGGAATGAGTAATAACAACTGAACAGCAGTCTGTCCCATATCCTTCAAAAATGCTTAATGAAGAATTTGTTTCATTTTCTGCCCAGAAGATCTGCCAAAAGAAAGCTTCTTTCCATTACTGAAGTGTTTATGTTAGACTGCATATTGAATAATGTCTAAGAATCAGCCTGAGATTTGAAATGTTCTGGTTTCTGTCTGTTTGAACCTTTGACTTCCCTGGACATAAAAGTAAATGTTCAATCAGGTTCAATCTCCTATGCATACAGGCTCAAATGTTTAAGCTTTAATATGAAAAATAAGAATGCATGTCTGTATATGTCTTTGCAGGTGCATAAATTCATATGTATCAATTAGAAATTTTTCACTGTGGTCGAGCTTTGTACAGGACAAGAATAAGTAGGACAGAAGAATCTTTACCTCAGTGTGCACGCTCAGTTCTGAGAGCTGCTCTCTCCTGTGCCAGCTCCTGGTGTTACAACGCACAGATAAAGCAATTTGTGAGTAGATGACTCATCCAGACTTGGAATTATCTGTGGCAGGATGGGGTGAACAGCAGAGGTAACAATCTGTGCATACATTCTCTGTCTAGGTTTTGGAAGGGAGAGGAAACATTTGAAAGGGCAAACAGAGTAAATACTTTGACAGCAAGAAGAGCATGAAGTTCTTCTTGAGCATATGAAGCTCATGAACACATGAGCATGAAGCTCATGAGCATACCAATCTGGCAGACATTCCAGTTATGTATTGTACAATGTTAAAATTACTTCCCTTGTATCTCTGCTGTATATTGTCTGTAAAAGTAATTAATTCACTGGGAAATCTTGTAAAAAGGAAAGCCAACAAAACTTTGAAATGCAAGCTTTTCTCACAAAGTAAGGACAATTTTAAAATAGTTTCCCTATTACCCTTGAGTTAATTTATAATCACATCCATAGCATAAAATCTTATTTCTTCTTATGTAGTATGTAGATGCTGAACAAAAAGAAATGGGGGATGCATTTCTCTATCAGGGGCTGAACAGATAGCAGGTATCAGATTAACTGCAAATATGAGAGATTCAATTGCAATCTTGTAAGCCTTTGTGCCAAATTTGTAATATTTTAACTTCCTAGTTGCCACAGAAATTTCAGACTATTTTCATTCCAAAACGCCTCAGTTTCAAGAAGAAAACAAAGAGGTTTTCTCAAGAGGTTTTCAGCTATTGCAAAAGATCTAATTTTCAGCAATAGTATTCCCAAATTAATCAGAAATTTCATTTTTTCATCTGAGTGCTAATGACACCCTACAAGGTGATAAAATTAGCAGCTGGAAAGTGTAATCTTGCCACCACTCTTCTCAACTTGAAATTCACTTTTTCCAAGCCTGTTGTTCAGCTCATGCCATTTTCTCAACAAATTTCCAAATTGTTTGTTTAATTAAAAGCCCAAAGCATATGTTGCTGACAAGCCTTTTATAACATTTTCATTACTCTCATTAGAACTTAGTCTACTGAGAAACATCTCTTCCTGTTTCCAAGATCACTATTCTTTATTAAAGTGTGCTCCTTTCACTTATAAAATTCTAATTTCCAACTGATTTTCTCAGATATGTTTATTTTCAAACTGGTTTGATAACTAGTCTCGATAGAATTTGCTGGTTTGATCTTCTCTGATAAAGAAATTTGTGCAATTGATAGTATGAACATTTCATAAACAGAAAACAAATACAGGAGTACACAGCTTCTAGGTGCAGAGAATTTCAAAACGCTGAGAAGGGGAATATATCTGTTTCACTCTTGAAAGTTTCAAATTCACAAAAATAAAACATTAACTGAAAATTCAAGATAAATTAAATTTAACAATCTGTCCAAAGCCTCTTTCAGCTCTTGAAACCATCCAGCTTAGAAACAGTAAAGCCCCTTCCACTGCCTTTACCATGCAAAGGTTGCTTTCAGCATTTTAGAAGGTAGGCTGGAATATTTTAAGTGGCTTAAAGATTTTTTTTTTTAATTAGAGTCTTTGACTCTAACTGCAAATTTCTTATGAAGAATATTATCATGTCATTTTCTTGCAGGGAAATCCCATACTGAAATTATACAACTTACTCAAAGACTGCAGTCCACTGCCCAAGTTTCCTGCTTTGCCATCAGAGATCCTTGCTGCCATGCAAGAATTGCTGGGCTAGACTCAGAGGTGAGATAATAATAGACAACTAGGGGAGTCCAGAGAACATTCTAGCCTGGGATGTATCCCAACCTGGTCCAAAAAGCAAATGTATTAAACTCCTGCAAATTCCAGGTAAAGGGGGAAAAAGAAAAATTCTGTCTCTGACTCACATCCCTCTTAGTAAATGAGACAGGTTGTTTATATTTTTATACAATAGGAGTCTATTTTGGAACAGGGTGCCATTGAACAAAAGGCAATTGACAATTATGCAATTAACAGAAAATGTGACTTACCTAATTCACAAAAAACCAAAGTGAAATAAAAGAAGTAAGGAGTGTTGGTGGCCCCATGTTGCACTGGCATTTTAATACTCAGGAGATGCTTATTAAAAGAAGCTGCAAAAATAAACCTTTTAAAAGAAAACAAATTGGATGTGTCCTATTCAACTGGAGGATGCTGATAGGACACAGCATATACTTACTTTTATAAAGTTAGCTCTTCTTGCACATTTTTTTGAAGGAAATTTGAATACTCCTGTTAACATTTTGCCAAGAATTTTTTTCCTTTATTGAAAAAATAACAGGACATTATACCAGGAGTAGATGCAAGGTAAAACATGGAAGATAGAGCCCTTAGAAGTAAATAAAGTGACCCAATGGGTCCAGAAAAATAAAAGAAAAAAAGACCCCTAAACTTTTAAGTGTATTTACTTATTTAATAATAACAGAAACATATTTACAAAAAATGGATATGAATGATGTTTACGTGCTAAGCACAGTTTTAATATTCTAAGAGTGATGCACACAACTCAAACATGTCTAAGATTAAACATATACAGAAAATGGGGTCAAGTTTCAAGTGGTAGGTTTTAATAAAGACCAGAGAGAAGAACATAACCCCAGAAGGTTCTGATTTGTTGAATTCCCTTTTCTTCTCTTCCCTGTGCCACTTAGTATTTCGTACAAACCTTTGATTTTTCATAGATGCAATGGTATTGTCTATGAATAAATTAATGCAGATGAATGGTTCTGAATAACTACAGAAATCCTGAGCTATACCAGCCCATGATGAATTCACAGAACTCACATCTTTGGTGTATTCAGAGAGCATTTCTTGGGATTCTCAGGAACTCATGTTTCCAACTGTTCAAAGGCAGACCTGGAGCTTTGGCAGTATGCAGAGACCACCTATGTCATATTACTGCCCATGATAAAAGACTCAGTGACAGAGGGTATCTTGTCTTTTCAATCACATCATTGAATTCTCTTGGTTTTGTAGCATCACAATCTCTCTTAAACACAAAACTTGAGCACAAAACCCCAGTGTCAGTCTTAATCTAGTTTTACTCATATATAAATACATTACTTTCCTAGTTTCATGAGAACACATTTTTTCCATTTCATGATAATTAATATATTTTCTTAGAAGCTGGTAATGAAAATGAGATTTATGCCACAAAATATTATAAAAACAACTAATTTATTCTGGTGTATTTATTTGTCCCTCTGTGTTACCATGGAACGAAAATGGATCCAAATCCTTTGCTCACAGTGTAGCTAAATAACGTAAGTGTTACATCATTGATTTGTTTTTTGAGAAGTAATAAGGCCACAGAAAAAGCTGGAACTTTTTTTCCTTTAGGGCTGACTACATTAACACACTTACAGAAGAAAGGGACAGTAACGATCCAGTCAGTACTTATCAGGACAAAATTAGTAATGATATATAATCCCAGTGGTTTAAAAGTAAGGAGCTCCAGTTCTAACAAAAGTCCTGGTAATGCCTTGGTTTAAAGTCTGAGTGAAATTTATGTGTGTAACCCTCCCAAACAGCTTAGTATTAAAAAAAACAAAAAACACAAACAAAAAACAACGCAAAACAAATAAAAAAACCCCAACAAAAACCAAAACCAAACAAACAAAAAAAAGAAAAACAAGCAAGAAAAAAACCCCCTAGAATTCTGAACCAGAACCAACTTTTAGTGTTCAATGTCTGGCTATCAATGCTTAGATACTGGAGACCACTGTACAATTCTGAAGAATTGATCAACAGGGAAACTGTTGAGAAAGGTTAAAACCCCTAGTAAATTGTAAACTATAGGGTCCCCCCTCCCCCCCAAAAGTTCTAATGATGTAGAAGCTGCATAATAATCTCTCTGTGAACCATAAACATAATAAAAGCTGAGGCCATTTCTAACATAATCTCTAGCAGCAAGATGCCAGCGCTTTTCCAGATTTCCTAACGGGTCCCTGCTAATTCCATGCCAAAACTAGCAGTGGATTTCTTCCTTTTAATCTCCCTTAATGCCTTATTCGATTATTGTCACTGCTCTCCGGCCGCGCACCGTCCCTTCCAACCCTAATTCCCCTCCCGGAACAGTCAGATGAGGTTGAACGGCGGTGGCGAATCCAAGGGACACGCACGGCCGCGGACACCCCGCACATCCCCACCCCGGGCAGAGGCCAGTCCAGGACCGCGGGGCCGGGGCTGAACCAGCGGGGCTCTCCCAGAGCCTCACCCAGCCGAGCCCCGGGGCCCAGGGGAAGGATGAGCAGTGACACTGGCTCCAGCTGACGGGTCTGAGGGCACCTGAGAGTCCCCGCACACACCTGCGGCATGGCTCTGCTGATCGCCTGGGCATGTGTCGCTGTGAGGTGAGTGAGACCCTGCCACCACTCCGACCCCCGAGGGCTCCCCACAGCGCGGAGGAGTGGGCGAGCAGCTCTTCCCTCCCTGCGCTCCCCGGGGCCGGGGCCTCGCCAGGCGGCGATTTCGGCCGCGGGACTGACAGGGACTCGCCTCTTCCCGCAGCGTGGGGACGGCGCTGGGGGACAAGAGTGACGGGGCGGACCTCTACTCGGAAAACATCACTCGGATCCTCGACAAGTTGTTGGACGGCTACGACAACAGGCTTCGACCAGGGTTTGGAGGTAGCGGGGAAGCCTCGTCCGTTCCGGAAGCCGGCGGGTGGGGAAGGGCGAGGGGCAGCGCTCCGGCAGCTCGTCCCGCACCCGTGGCAGGAGGGAGGCGGTGGAACCCCAAAAGCGTGGGCAAAGCAGTAAAGTTGCCAGTGCCTCGCAGCCCCCGGCTCTTGCGGGGCGTCTCCGTTGCCCTCGAACCGGGGGGCCCCGCAGCCCCAGCCCCGCTCCTCTCCCAGCCCCTCTCCGTGTCCCACAGGCGCCGTGACAGAAGTCAAGACGGACATCTACGTGACCAGCTTCGGGCCGGTGTCCGACGTGGAGATGGTAAGGGCCCCGCTCACCTCCCCTGATCTGTTTTCCCGGGATTCATTACGGTGGCATCTGAGTTGACCGTCATTAAAGCAGATTACGAGGCTTAATCTCTTAGACAATCTCTAGGGCCCAGCAGAGCAGTTTGGCCAGAGCCGCATATAGCTATTTCCCGGCCGCGCCAGCCGGGGCTAGGCGCACATAGCCTCAGGTGAGGACACGGGCCACAGGTAAAAGAGGCCTCTTTAATCCTGTGAAGAAGATGTCCCAGCACAGCTTTGCAGAACGCTGCCTGGTAGGAGGCAACCGAACGAGCAGCTGCAGGGGAATGGGGCCATTGCTGACACTGCTGTCCCAGTCATGCTGTGTGCCCCCAAACTCAGGCAGCTGCAGACTTGGGTGAACTATGGCAACTACAGCAGTAGCTTCCAGGAACATATTAAGTTATGGAAGTGAGGATGTCATTGCTGTTTACTTTCTAGAGATTGACTTGGTCTGCTATTTTTGCCCTTGTGCACTCCTCTAACACCAGCTCACCTGAGCCTGCAGCCCAGTTTGCAGGCCGGGAGCTCTGGGCTCCAAGGACTACCATAGTTTTTCCACTGCTTTTCATCAGGCAGTCTAAGAGAAGGCTTAACCTCGCATTCTTACAAAATTTGCCCCTGGCCAGGTTTAGCTCTGTTTCCTAAGCAACTTCTGTAGAGAGGTCCTTTCAGAAGACTTGTGAAAATATTACTAAGAATTCTTGAAATAGAGTCCCATCAATTAATATTAACTTGACACCATAATCTTGTGATGTGACTCAGATCAGTCCTTACTTTGTGACTATCCAAAGGAAGCTGCAGAAGAGTCACCGAGCTTATCTTTTTGTTTCTGGCAATTAATCATTGATAGTTTAGTCTTGCACTTTGAAAGGTAGACATTTGTATTTTCTTAGAACTCTGTCACTTTGAATTAAATTATTATCTATGAGAGTACAATGAGGGTTATTTTTTCCCCTTACTCATGTCAAATTTATCTGTTCACTGATTCATTTGTAGCTATTCTTCAAATAATAAGAAAATAGGATATGTTTTCATGGATGACTTTTTTTAGTAACTACTTAATCTAAGTTACTAATTTTAGTAACTACTTAATAGGATCAAGTGTGTAAGCAGTAAATGAAATGCCGTTGACGTGTGTTAGGTTGTCTTATGGAGTTGCTGTCCCCACAGCCACTTGGGACTGCTGACCCCTACACAGAAGTCAACCCTTATTTATTTTCCATAGGAATACACAATGGATGTCTTCTTTCGTCAGACATGGACTGATGAGAGGTTGAAGTTTAGTGGGCCAACTGAAATTTTGAGACTGAACAATTTAATGGTCAGTAAAATTTGGACACCAGACACATTTTTTAGAAATGGAAAAAAGTCAATTGCTCACAATATGACAACTCCTAACAAACTTTTCAGAATTATGCAGAATGGAACTATTCTTTACACAATGAGGTGAGAGCTTGTTCTTTTGCTTTTGGTTGACCTGTACTTTTGATTCTATCAGCATTTCCCTACATACCATAATTTTTCATTGTATACAACTATGTATTCTAGACTGACCATTAATGCTGATTGTCCTATGCGGCTGGTGAACTTCCCAATGGATGGACATGCTTGTCCACTGAAATTTGGAAGCTGTAAGTTTTTCTGTATCTTTCAGTTTGTTAAAGTAACACATTGGTCAGAAGGTCAGAAAATCCTAAGATATTACTTAGTGTCATAGGTGAAATTTTAGGTTTTATTTTTACACTAGAATTTTACTTGTTTCTCTGTGACTCAGACCATTCATATGGACATGGATTTATTCACTGAAGGGTGACTGTTGAAGCATGTTTTTGTTTATTGTTTATTAGTCTTACACTTCAGGTAGTCCAAGTTGGTCCTTCAACAAATCTCAAAACCTCTTCTACATTTACTATATTACTCATAATTTTGAAAATATGTAGTCTGTGGTATTTGATTTTGAAAATACGTAGTTGAGCTGTGGTAATCAATGTATATGTTTTATAGCAAATTAAGATGCAAAAGCTAGTTCCTCTCAGGTCCCACCTCAGCCATTCTCTTATTGCTGCCTTTTTTTTTTTCATTTTGTCATTAATGAGGTTAGGAACTTACTGGAGTAGGATGCATGTTTCTGTGGGCATTTGAGCTACAAAAGGGATTATTCTACTTACTTTTTCAATTGCTTATAAAATACATAATTAGTAATGGTAATTTTCCCCTTTGTTACTCAGATGCTTATCCAAAAAGTGAAATAATTTATACTTGGAAAAAAGGACCATTGCATTCAGTAGAAGTACCACAGGAGTCTTCCAGTCTTCTCCAGTATGACCTTATAGGACAAACTGTATCTAGTGAAACGATTAAATCTAACACAGGTAAGATGGAGCCATGTGGAAACCACTGGTGTTGTGAAACATCTTAATAATATATTACAGGAGGGTTTTTCCATATAGAATGAAATTAATTATCTTTTGCCATTTTAAAAAGTAAAACTTGGACAGACCATTGTCTCTTAAAAGACAGTTTTTCAATACAGTCCCATCAAATACAGAATTTTACATGAGATTCATAAGAATTTGCACTGCATCTCCACCTCAGTAAAAACAATACGTAAAATGAATATTATTCTCCTCTGTTTCCATAAGGTCACTTTACCATTTTTTAAGCAGCTTATTTTTATTATGCACTAGGAGGTCTGTGATTTCATCAGAACATATTATATTGGGTTTAAGCCAATAATGTTCACTCACATGTTGCCAAAATAATGCTGACATACTTGTCTCTTACCAGGTGAATATGTAATCATGACAGTTTATTTCCACTTGCAAAGGAAGATGGGCTACTTCATGATACAGATATACACTCCTTGCATTATGACAGTCATTCTTTCTCAGGTGTCTTTCTGGATTAACAAGGAGTCTGTTCCAGCCAGGACAGTTTTTGGTATGCTGTATTAAGGTCTTTGAACAGCTCAGCATCACATCTACCATTAATTAATTAATTCATTAATTCATTCATTCATTCCTTTCATTACTTGTTTGTTTTAGGTGAATATTCACTCCAGCTCCTTTATTTCCATCTGCAAAGGAAAATAGGCTACTATCTCATTCAGACATACATTCCATGCATCATGACTGTAGTCTTGTCTCAAGTTGTGTTTTGGATCAACAAAGAATCTGTTCCAGCAAGAACCGTGGCTGGTATTTGTGTTTTTCCTTTTGTCATTAATTTCATTCACTGTATTGAATCCATTGTGTCTATCAGATACTGTAATCCAGGGATGTTAGGAAAGGCAGCTAGTAGGTTTCAGTCAACAAAAGAAAATACTAAAGTGAAACCAAATGATAGTAAATTTGCCTATGAGGGTCAAAATTCTTAACTCAGAATGTTTGGTTAGCCAGACTTGTTTGTGATGATTTTCAAGATATTTTTGTATGCAGGAAGGGACAATTTCAAAATAAATGTCAACCTCTTCATTTTTTTAAAGAGGATTTTTTTCTATGGATTTATTGTCTTTTGAAACCAATATGAGTTAAAGCTTTAAAAGAAAAAAAAAATCACACAGAATGAAGTTATTATCTGACATAAGGTATCTCATGTAACACTCACTTTGAAGTGCTGTCTTCTCCTTGGCTACAAAGGTATCTAAAGAACTAACAAAGGGCTGTAGATGGATAAAAATCAGTGAGATGAGTAATGTCCCAAGCACAGCTTGAAGTTATAATGAGAAAGCTGTATCCATACTGCATGGCAGAACCTTTTTTTTCTTTCCAGTGGTTTGAATTAATGCTCTCAAAGATTTGAGTCTCCTGATTCATATATATATATATCTGAGGTTTATACTCCAGATATGATGCTACCTTATTTGGCTTCATGTTGCCAAATGAAGCTTCATGTTGTAACTGCAGAGTTACATCCTCTGCATTTTGAGTAAAACATACTTGCAACATAGTGGGCATAGAAGGTAACTGTACATGCTTGAAGAGGTGTGCAAGTAGATCTGTAGCCAGTTTGGTAATTCTTATATAAATACCCCAAACACTAGAATAACAGCTCTTAGGTATTGTCCTCTTACTGAAGAGTAAGAAGGACTTGAGAAAACATTTTATGAGAAGAGTAAAATAAACACATTTCTGTATTGTGGAAAATAGTGATGTTAGCATTTTAAAAGAATATTTCAATCCTTATTCCATTTGCAGTTCTCTCAGGTCACAGTCTGAATTTGTAGTCCTGACTTGTTCAAAATCCCATGGATTCTGAATACCTTAATATAAGGAAAAGAGGGAAAATTCCTTATGACAAAAAAAGACTCCCAGTCTTTTTCAGCGAAAAAGAAAAGTTTTTAAATGGAGTAGGTTTAAAATGCATCATATTGTAAATACTTGAATTATAAATTTTCACTTTTACTGGTAAGTCCCAAAACTAAATTTGAGAGAAGAGAAATTAATAGTAGAAGAATAACGATGTGCCTAAACCAGTGTCTCAGCACAAAATAATTAAAGGATTTTGTTTACCTCCAAAAAAGGATGCCAGTTACCAGATTTCAGTGTTTGCATTATGTAACATATTCTTCAAAACTTTCCAAGAGGTGTTCAAAGTTTAAAGACAAGGGTAAACAATCAGCAATTGCACAGTTTACCAACTGTAATTTGGTATTCAGCTTGATGAAGTAGCTTTCCACAGTGCAGAGCATTTCATCAGTATTCACTCCACGTTGAGAGAATTCTTATTTCTATCTGCAGTAGAATAGGAGACCTATTCCTAAGTTGAATTCCTGCTACAGTAAGATTTTATTCAGACACGGAATATATCAATTATATTACTAACTAGCACATGGACAGATTCTAATCTAATCACACATCATTTCAAAAAGTTCATTCTGGACCTTTGAAATTGAAATACATCTCAGCATAGTTGTATTCATATTATAAAATGAGTCTGGCAGATTTGCGAGAAGTAGGGATCCAACATATCTATAACATCGCCTATTTGTATTTCATTTAAAAGTGTTAAGTAATGACATTGGGACATAGTTAACCTTAGACAGCTGGCAAGCCACATCATATGAAAGTATTGCAGAGAAAATCTGAAAGTAATGTCACCCTGTCTGGATGCTGCAATATGCTATGACACTGCATCCTTTCCTCTGAGCATCACTCATAGCATATTGCTTCATCAACTCAACATAACCATTACAATATGACATGATAACATCTTTTTTCACCACCTACCCTTGCCCAACTGCAGAAAATATGAGGATGATATTCTCCACCTTACTGTCTTTAAATACCTATGGTTTTTATATTCTAGCAGGCATAATTATAAGTAAATATGAGTCACAGTGGCTTGTATGTAAATGATTGAGTTTGTTCTTGCATTTTTTACTTGTATCAGGCAGCAGTAGGAAGCAAGTATATTTCCTACATTATTAATGCTGTACACTCCAGCACAGAAAGAATAAATTCATTAATTCATGTGAAGAACACCATGAGGCCCATGATCTACATTACCATATTTGCTCTGTGAAAATTGATAAGCAGCTCTAGAGAAGTAGCTTTTCTGTCCTTCCCTATCTGTAACTAAGGGCACTTTCAAATCAAGATACTCTTAGTGAATCGTAAAAAATGTATCCAGTGATTAAAGACAACAGCTCAGGGGACCAAAGTCTTATTACTTGAAATGTTTGGATCAGGGTCTGACTGTTTTTAATGTAGAATTTGACTGATTTAGTGTGGGTTCTGTAGGCCATGGTCTGTCTTGTACAACAATAGGAGAAAGAGAGGATCACTGTTGGGGAATGACAATATGTGAATCCGGGTTTCTGCCAAATATTCCACTTTCTAACCCCCCAAGTTAATTCTCCTTGATATTTTGAGCCTGGATTTTGTTACAGCCATGTTTATCACAATTCTAAGAATCTGTGCCATGTAGAATGTTATCTTACCTTTCAGTCTGCTCAATGCATTAAGGAAGTTTTTCCAGACCTTTTAGATGCTGAATCCAGTATACATGAGTCATTTAAGGAAACAAAATACATAGAAGTCTTATTGGTTAGCTGGATGTAGGATGACAGCTAAAATCAAAAAGGGTGTTGTGCTTTGGTTTTTATCATATATATGAATTTAAGACTAGCACACCTGAAGCAAAGTTCTAATGCCCCCCATTTCTTTCTCTTGTTTTCAAGGAATCACTACAGTTCTCACAATGACCACTTTAAGCATCAGTGCTCGCCATTCTCTTCCCAAGGTGTCCTATGCCACCGCCATGGATTGGTTCATAGCTGTGTGCTTTGCCTTTGTCTTCTCTGCACTTATTGAGTTTGCAGCTGTCAACTACTTCACCAATCTCCAGACTCAGAGAGAGATGAGAAAGGCAGCCAGGGCAGCCGCACTGGCAGCAGCACTATCAGCAGCAACTGTACCGGCAGAGGACGAGATTGTCTCGGTAATTGCTTGCTTTTCTGATAATAAGCATCATATAGGAACAAGCAGCTGAAGTAGTGAATGCAAAACAATATTAATATGATCTTAACCTGAAACAGATTATGTAACCAGATTGTGTCTATTTATCAAAGACCTTGTTCTGATTCCAGAAAATGAAAATACTTCATTTATTTGTAGTGCAATATGATTTTCTAGAGGGATGTTTATTTGGCAAGATATTTAAGGAAAGCCATTAGACTGTTATCCATGAAACTTCCTTTGAGCAATGCTGTAGGCAGTATTGTCAGGCAGCTGTGGCTCCCAGTAAGTCTGCAGAATCTGTGGGACAGTGTACAATGGAATGAACATGTGCATTAGCCAGATGATTATGGGATCACTGTAGTACAAGGGTACAGACCATAAGTGAGTCATCTGGAAGGTGGGTAATTAGCCTTTACATAAACTTGGCATCTGTTACCTTTATGAAATCTGCATTGGTGGAAAAAAAACATGAATGAAGGATAGATTTTAGTACATGTGAAAGACAGAAGTCTTTCTAGTATCAAAAAACTCTGTCAGAATTGCTTGCAAATATTACTATGTAAATCTCATGCTAAATCAGGAATGCTGTGTCACAACATGTGTTTATATATTTATCACTGTGGCCTTCCTGTTTCAAAATGAGTTTTATGAAGTTAAAAGACCCAAATTTCTTATCAAGGTCTTCAGCCATAAACAAGCAAAGAGCCAATTGAAGACACTCCTTCCTGTTTTGTAAATATTAACTTGTTAGGTTTTTCAAGTAAAAACCAGCAAAAGAAAAAAAGCATCTAGGAATAAAATACACATACAGGAAACACCTTGCAACAATCTGCTCAAGAATATTTACATATAGCTGATACCATACAGATCTAGAAGAGTAGTAAATCCCATAACATTTAGGGTCCCAAAGTAAACTTGGTCTCTAAAGCAGCCCACAATGTCCACAAAATTCTGCAGATCTGATCTTGCTCAAAGAAAACAGTCATTTTCAAGCCCTGTACATCCACCATTTTTTTCTCTATGAGAACTGCAGTAATGGAAAGAGCAAACTCAGTGAGATCATAAAAATTAAGGGAACTTACAATTGAAGGCAAGATGATGTCATCAGAAAGGCTTCTAGGAGAATTAGCTATTGGGTTTAAAAAGTTGCCTTCCAGAAGGGCATTCTAGGAAAAAGGAGTGATTACAGGACAACAGATTTTAAGAATTTATTTTTTCATTCCCTTTTTTTTTTCCCCCTTTGGTAGAGATAAGAGGGAAAGAACTTTTGTATGTTGTCAACATTGATAGATATACTCCAGTCAGAGGTAAAATTTCTGAAGTGTCTAATTTGAATGCTAACAGTGTATTTAACACAGGCTGATTGCATGAGTATATGACCATTTCCTCAGGACTGTCATTCTCACTGAGCCACTTGCTTCTATAGCTACATTTCTGGTCCTAGGGCAGTTATTTTTAAGGCATACAGCATAATACTCAGTTTGTTTCTTAATGTAGATTTAGGAAGTCCTTTCTGAGGTCCCAATTTACTCTTTGTTTCCCTATAGTCCCCAATTGTTCCAATTGTTTTGCCTCTAAATCCTTTCAACTCTTCCCTCTGGATTTTTCTCCTTTTTTTAAAAACTGCTACAGTGCCAATACTTATTATTTACCTCTCTGATAATTTATCTTACTCTCCTGGTCTTCTTTCTGTCTTTTCTCCTCATTTTCTCTGCCTCTATTCTAGAAATACTGTTTTCCAAGTCACTAGAAATAAAAGCTTAAGAGAATCCATGTCTTATACATTATTTTTAATGTATATGTCTACATTATTTGATTATAAAAACATATCTTTCTTCTCTCATACCATGTACTTTGGTGCCTTTTCTAATCTATGAATTTTTTTCTTTTTGACTTCTTTTTACTCTTTTAGATGGCATAGTAAAATTTTCCATCTATTTTGTGATTGTAATATTTTTATGTGTGATTTTTCAATGTATAATTGTTAGAATTTTAGGTACAGGAGGAAGAGTAGCAAACTGTGTAAAAAATGCTGTCTTTTGCATTTTTAGAAGTCAGCTGGTATTTTTACATGAGGATTTAAAGGTTGACTTAGTTTCAGAGTCCATTTCTAAAACAAAAAGTCAAATGTACTTCAGAATTTTTATGGCTATACAACCACCAATGGAAGTCTGCTACCAGCAGCAACGTTAATAATAGCACACAGACTATATGTTTTTAATGATCTGTTATTTTAACTTGCCTGAAGAGGGCATAAAGGAAATCATGGTGGGAATAACTTTAGGATGTCTGAACTAGTACTTTTTGTATGACAGGTAGACCCACTACTGCATACGAGAAGCCCAGGGAGTTCGGTATAAATGGGTTTGGTATAAATGAAAATAGAAAAGAGTTAAAAAATAGCCAGTTAGAAACTTTTTTGCTTGAGTGAGGACCCAAAATCAAGATAAACACACCTACAGAATATATTCTTTTTTTTTTAATTCTAGATTTAATGTTTCTTGAAAAACAAAACAAACAAAAAAAATTAAAATATTATCAAGCAGCCTTCTTTCCCCTTCAGTCTTGTTAATTTTATTTAAAATTTTGCTTTATTCAAATAAATGAAAGTCTGTCACGCAGGTTTTTATAATGTAGCCAAAATACCTGTACACTCAGAAGAGAAGTATGTCAGAAGACCAAATTCTGCTCTACTGTAGAATGATAGTAGGAGAAAATGCTGCAGCCACTGAACTGTGGTGGGTTCAGTAAGAGAGATGAGGCTGTGCCTGTGTGCTCAGTGGGGAGCTGAGAGCCCAGCAGGCCTGGGCTGGCTCCAGGAAAGCCTCTCTATTTACATCAGTTAACTGAGAGCAGAATTTGGCTTGCTATCTTCATCAGTTGCAGGCAATCCCTGTATGAAATACAAAACTATGGGTGTTCCACTGCTGAACACAGCAGCAACAAGCTGAGTATTCATCTGGACCCCAACACAACCTTGTTCTTACTCATATGATGGTGGCTAAGCTGGTTTTAGCATGTCAAAAGCAAACATCTTACACATATAAAACCATGATGGCATTTAGCTTTAGACCAGGTTTCATATGCATATTTTCTGTATCAGTTGCACTGTTTCCTCTTGATGGCTTTATTTTCCTAGGGAGATCCCAGTCCTGGAAGTTGCAGGGGAAGGGAATTGGTGATACTGTGTGGAGCACACCATTTGCAGTAATGATTTCTTGGGATGGTCAGGGAGTAACCCTATGGATCAAAAGACTTCCTTTCCATGTGAGAGGCTACATGTAAAAGACAAAAGATTACCACCCTGTAACAGCTTGATTACAGTTATGTTCTAAAAGACCTCATGTTTTAACAGAAATCAGCACAGAGCAGTGAAAATACCTCTGGGAGAGCTTCCTTCTCCCTCCAGCCTTGTGTTTCAAAACAACATGGCTTGGGCAGGAAAGGATTCTTTTCTCTTTAGCAACCCTTGCCAACTGCAGAGCAGCCATATGTCACTGGTATAGGGAATTCAGTTTCCTATAATTATGTTGGAATACATTGAGTATGTTTAATGTTTATCCTGATGTAACAGAGTACTTCTGTCTGGATCATCAACCACCCTTTAGTTATCATCCTAGAAACAGATAGATGCTTTAAGGTCTTGACTGAGAACATTGAGGCCTCATCACAGTACTTTTTTGCGGAGGGTAGGGAGAACAAAATAAAGTAAATTTAAGTACAGGAAAAAAACATATGGACAGACACTGATAGATTTAAGAGCCAAATGTGGCTTTGAAAATTAAAATCTGTTTAACATAAAAACATATTTTGACAGCAGAGAGGCTCTGTGCCAATTATATGTTTTTTCTGGCATGCTACAAATAAATGTTAGGAAGAAACTCTACCATAGCTCATTCCTACTGAAAAGAGAATGACCAAAGTTCCAGTGTCTGCTCTCCTTACTGCATACCTGGTTTATATGACAGCAGTTTTAATTAAATGGCCATTGGCTAATTTTCAGTTATGCTTCCTGCCTATATGGATCTTTAGATACTTCCATGCAAATTAAAGTAGCTTTGAAGTAATAAGGTAACAGCCTTATTCACCTTCACCTGATGTTTAGGCTATGTTCTGAGAGAAGTGAATTTCAGTTCCTAGAGGTTAAGAGAGAATTTGAACACGGTTTTCCCATGCTTCAAGCGAATAATTTAACCTAAGTGATTTAACTCTTTTTACCAGGGTAAAAAATGATGAAAACAAGTCTTCATGTTTTTCCTCAGTATTTCTAGCAAAGGTAACTTAAAATTCCTAAAGAGATGCCTAAAGCTAGGACTATTTATGACTTCTAAATTAGATTCAGTTTTTGATTATGCAGGATGCTGTTCATATCTATAAACAGTACACATTATTTGCAATAGACATCTTCTAAAATCAGATCCCACTGATGAGACATTCAAAGAAGTGTCCAAATTAGGATTTATAATGAATCTCTGCCATGAGATGGATACTGAAGCTGCACAGGACTGTATTGAATGAGGTTCCTTAGTACATGGCCAAAAGATGATGTTGCATACTATAATGAACTTTTCTGCTGGAAGATGCTGCATATGGACTGTTAAATAGCTAAGGAGAATTTTTACAGATCACGCTGGTGGATGTAGGGGCTAAGCCATGTTTAACTCCCCCTTTGGAAGATAAGTTATTAGCATGTGCTGTTATGTCTGTAATGGTTGAAATTACTACTAATGAGCAGAGGCAAAAAACGTTGTATATTTAATTAGGCATTCTGCCTTTTACAGACACTTAGCTCTGGTTCTAGGTTGGTTTGTGTGTGTGTTTTGATATAAGGAAAGTTCAGTGCCTTTAATCAAATAAATTATGAAGAAAAGAAGAAACAACACCTTATTTTTGTCTAAACTTTTAAAGTTTATTGTCATGAACCTCTTATTACTGCACTGCTAGCAGGAAAAAGAGATGTGAGTAAAAGAGAGAGAAGAAGGACATACAGATACTAATTTGTTTAAAGTTAGCCAGTATCTGGGTTGCATATATAAGAGACTCATGTTACTGTTAAATCATAAACTGAACTGATAGTGAGAATATGCATTTGCAGTACAAAGCAACAGAGAAGAGAATTCTACAAATATGAATTACAGAAATCTCTTGAGAGAAAGAAACATAAGAACAAAATGCATTCATGCACAGTTAGCATGCACCAAAAGAATCAGAAAAAGCAGACAAAGAATTCTGTTTACTCCAAGATTATGTATGCTGTATTTTTTTAGATGTGAAATGCAAGAAATTTCATGAAAGCCTCCTGAGGTATTCTGAGTATAAGCAAATTCTAGTAATATTAAGGAGGGCTGTGAGAGAGCAGAGCTTTATAGACAGGACGAGTCGTGCTTTATGAGCTTTCAGAGGATGAGATAGCTTGACTCCAAAAGGTTAATAAGAAGGCAGACTATACCTTACAGGCCATCTACATACTAGTGTTTGTTGAGTCCAGTGTGATGGTGTCTCACATTAAACAATGAACTGGCAATCTGTTTTGTGTCACTGCCTACTCATAGAGTTGCAAGTTTAATTGCCTGATGGGACTAAAATTCCACATGACTGCAAGAGTACTCCTCTGAATCAAGGTTCAGTAACTTAAGAAAATCCATTATTTCTTTATGACACAGTGTGCTGTGCCTCAGGCTTCTTGTTCTTGCTACTTGTAAAACAGTCCTTACTTGAGTGACTGGCTCTGTGAGCTATGCAAAATAGGCTATTCATTTCCATTTTCTCTCTGTTTTGTTAACATTTCATGATGTTACTGTATGTAATCTTTGTCCAAAAGAGAAGTTAAATCTAGATATAGTAGACAAATTACTATAGCTGCTGCTCAGAAAAACTGTAATAAGAAATTATATGGTCTCCTTTCTGCCTCCTCTTCTTGGTTTAGCAGGGAATTCCAATGAAAAATTTGAGTTGTGGTTCTGGGGCAGCAGTCTGGTCTACAAACAACTCCCATACTACGAAACATCCTCATTACACATCTGAAATAAATTTGGACTTAGAATTGCACATCCCGAGTAGAGATTGAGAAGAAAATAGACATGACCCTGAGTTCGCTGCTGTGAGGACACAGGACTGTTAAAGACAGTGTAAAGAACTACTCAGGGTTTTTCTTGAGATGAAGTCACATTGAGATAATCCTTCTACTTTAGCAATCCTCCTTATATAGGAATGAGATTTAATAAATATAAATAAAATAATGGCCAGGATTACACTTTTCCAAGTGCCTATTGATTTTACTACCTCCACATTCTAAATATGTTCAGTACTAAACATTATCCAAAGACCATATGCTGCATCTGTTCTACTTGCTATTAACTCCATCACCTCAGCACTGTAATTCCTGATTCATGCTTGAATAATCCAGAGTAGAATTTGACCCACTTTGTACCAGAATATTGTAGTTAAAAGGGCTAAGACTCACCTTAACACTTGTATTTTTAGGAACCACATATTGTCCACAAAAGATCAAGTTATTCCACAGTAAATTGAAAAACAAGGTACCTTACAACATACACAGTTCTGTTCAAAGCAGGGCATGCAGGCAAAATGGAATAGAACTTGAGTGAAAGCAGGAAGGCAGGCTCAGCCAGCCAGTCTGTTTATAGAGTGGGATTATTATTATGATTAGTGCAAGTGGACATGGATAACCCTGTTTCTGTTTCTGTGACACATCTGTAGATCATCCTCCATTTAAATCTGTCCATTGCTTGCTGTGTTACTGGAAAACACAAAACTAAACATCTGTGTTCCAGATAGGCACAGAGCAGGAATGCTGTTTAATGCCCATTCAGAACATGATAAGAGTCATATAATGTATAGAGGGCAAATTGAAATGGTGATTGGTTGTAGGGGAAGAAAAAAGGGCAATAGGTAAGGGAAATACATACAGAAAAGGTACCTTTTTCCTTTTGAAGTAAGATGATGTTCTCTTCACCTTTTATTTAGACTAAAATCAGCTGTGAGGAATCCATCTCTCACTAATTTTAGTTGAATAGCAGTCCATTCATTCATGAACAGAACTTGGCATCCTGTTGTAGAAATGTCACTTGTTCCGATTCTCTGACAGTAACAGTTACTTCTGGAAGGATAATTGCTATTACAACTATTTTAAGTCACCCAGGAGATACCAGTTGTGCTAGGTTAGTCTGTTATCTAGAAATTGTGGCCCAATGTATTGGGCAATGTATTTCAGAAAGTGCTTCCTTTCCTTTTAGTGACTCAGTCATTTGTCTGATTGACTAAAATCTGTTCCCATTCTTAGGACTCCTTCAAGATAAATCCCAAAAATGCTGACAGCAGGCTACATTTAAGTGAATAGTTGTCGTTAAATCACTCCCAATGGAAGACTTTGGAAATTGCCTATCTAATAGAATTTTTCTACCTTAAAATCATTCCAATGCTAGTCTTCCATTTTACTATAGATGTACATGCTGTTATATTGGCAGTTATTTATATTGTCCAAGACTTCCCTCATCTGCTTCAGTCATTGGGTCATCTTGTTCTGCTGACCAAAAAAGCTTTGTATTCAAATCAAGAACATCTGTGTATGTTGTGTGATTTTGTGCACGAGATTTTTCATCAATAATCTGGGAAATGAGTTTTATGGACAAACTTTTAGCCTTAAGCTCCATATTAACAGAACACTACAGTACTTCATCTTGAAACAAACAAATGAAGTCACTCTCGGCATCCTTCTGTATTTTCTCAGCCATCAGATGAATCTTCCAGCTTCTGCCATGCATCCACTAATGGCCATCCTGGGATATGGCGGTAGCAGCAAGGTTTTTGAATATTGCCTCCTATTTGACACTACTGTGAAAGCGGGTAATCGATATTCATTAGAGCAGGCTTAGAGCCTGTGGTAGATCCTATTCCTAAGTCATTTCTGGAAGGAAGAACTCTATTACATGTACTCTTGTGAAAGTAAAATAATGGCAACATGGCCCCAAATAGAACAGATGTACAAAATGAATATATATGTTAGCCTAGTAACTAAGAGGTAAGCTCCACATGTCCCTGAGTTCTGGCTGAATTGTCGTAAGAGTTTTAATACAGCTTTCTGAAGAGTAAGTAATTGGACCTGCTTGCAAATACTGCACAAAATATGGGAGTAATTTGGTTTCTTTTCACCATAAATGAAAATAAAAATAGTCCCATTACAGTTAAGTATATTTGTCTTCAGTTGTATGCATGGAATTGCTGTGGGAATTATGAAATATATTTTAAAATGAATTTTTATCCTAGAAAAAACAAGAGAACATTTTAGCGTTCATGTCTTCAGCAGCTGTAAAGTTAGTCCATTGCCTTTTGTGCAGAAGTTTTCTAGTTCTTGCATGACTGTTTGACTCCATTCAGTGTTTACCAAACTCATCAATGGGTTCAGCCAAGACTGCACCTGAGCCAGCCTGCATTGCTGTTTTGTTTAATCTTGATCCATATCTACACAAAATTCAGTCATACCAACTGCAATTTAGATACACCATTACCTTCTTTTCCTTTTAGCTCTATCTTTTCTTTTTCTCTCTTGGAGCTTCCACTTACCACAGTGTTAAAAATACAAAAAGTACACATTCTTTCATGGCTTTACAACAAAGCTTTAGGCCATAAACATATATCCTTCTGTATAGATGCATGTTTTTGTGATTTTCTGAGATCACACTATAGCAGAGAAACAGTAATAAAATCAGAAACTTAAAAGGTGGAAAGAAGTCTAAAGATCACAAAACCTAAGACTCTGTATCCAAATACCACTTTTTCCTCTTTTTTCTTTCACAGCATTCTGACTCCAACTCTAACCTGAAGAAGCGAGTAAACTCCATAACATCTCAGGCAGAGCAGTCTCTTGAACCCAGCATATTATCAAATACTGCAGCCCAGTGTCAACCACTGTCTGTTCCTCCACCAGCCCCACCACAACCACCAGTTATTGGAGGCGCAAGTAAAATAGACCAGTATTCCAGGATCCTCTTTCCAGTGGCATTTGCAGGATTCAACCTGGTGTACTGGGTTGTTTATCTTTCAAAAGACACTATGGAAGTGAGTAGAAAATTTTCTGAATACTTGTCTATACTAGTTTGCTTGGGCAGTATTGTTTCAATTGTTCATTTACTGTTGCAACTCAATTCATCAGTCCTTTTTGAGTAATACTAGAATATTTTCTTAAAAAAAAAAAAAGAAACCAGCTGTAGCACTCAGCACAATGCAGAAGGCTGTTTCAGGAGAAGAAATGTAAACACCTCTCTCTAACCCATGCTGCACTGAGCAGAAAATTCTCTGTAAGACAGCATATGATGCCATTCTCAGCAAACAAACTGATCTTAAAACTTCTGTTTCTTAACTTGTGTAAGGAATGGTAGAAATATCTGTTGAAGCTACGAAGTGAAGGAGATAGGAACTTTAATATCCTAAGGTTTTCTTAGTGAGCTAATACCATAAGTCTCTTCAAAATATCGTTATATAGTATAAAGGATTAATAACTGCAGTATAAAGTCTGTGAATCAAGAGTCCTTAGTTTTGTACATTTCAAACCATTTTTCCTGGTGTTTTTCATATAGCTTTACTGCCTTATGCAGGTAAGGCTGAAAAATCTTTGTTTAAGTTTGTTTGAATCAGGCAGAGAGTTACTACATCCAGAAAACACACATGCCCTGCAAATCCAGTCTAGAATAATCAGTCAAAAATCAGTCATTAAACTTTAAGTCTTTAATGCTTTAAATCTCCATTTTTCCCCCTTTTTTGCCTAAATAAAGTTAATGATGTCCTATTTCCTTGGTAAAAAATACATTCATTTGCCTCATTACTATAGAGTTTTGGATCTCACTGTACGTTGCAGTCAATATAATCGGTACATTTAGTTTATTTGGGACAGTTAGAGAGATAATGATGTTATTTAGATAACACTAAATGTTATGTCCCTACATCAATAGAGGCTGGAAATCTGGTATGAGTGGGGATCAGCCTGTACCTTTATTTCCTAGATTAAAGGTAAAACAGGCTGAAGGAATCTTGTGGGCAGCCAAGAGATATTGCAGTTCAGAGGAAACAAGAGTGCTGATCAGCTGATTGGTGGCACCTTGCCTCTGATAGAAGGCTGCTGCTTTACCAGACTCTAATTTTTGCTACCAGTATCATCTAGAAAATGCTGTCTCAGAGATGGAGTGTGCTGCCAAGCAGTTTCTATGGAATTGTGAGGGCAGGAAGGTAGGAGACACTGTCTCTTACAAATGTTCCAGCAGATGTCTCTCAAGAGGTCACAGCTGTCAACTTCTGGCCACTCCAACCCTGCCCAGTGGTAAATTTAGCATTTGTGCCAGAATTACTGATCCTGCTATTAAAATATTGACTATGTGTGCAAATTACTTATCTCAGTCAGAGAACAGAGATATTCTAAAAGCTCATGTCTGATCATAACAACTTCTGTTTAGAGACCAGCTCCTCAGCTTGTATAGCTTGCCAAGACTCCAGTGATTTCTTTAAACCATTCACATTTTGGATCTAGAAATATTTGGAACATACTTGCCGTTTCCCTTGGTAGTGATGAAATATTTACACTAAAGCATGTATATTAATAATAACATTAGAACCAGCCTTTTAAAATACTTCCAAGATCTAGGATTAAGTGCTGACTATAAATATTTTTAAAGGGCTACTGTGCAAGCTCACAAATATGCTCAGAAATTATGTTCTGTAGTAGCATTAAAGAATGACAGAAGTCCAGCAGCAAGACATAGAAAAGAGAACTGTATTGACAGCTGGGGTGTTTTGAATTGTGAAGAATATAAACAATTATGTAAATTTTGACCAAGCTCTTCTTCCTAAATTACATTTCCCCATTTTTGAACTCAGTTATAACTAATAATAATTGTGATATACACTTCCATGTTTCTAATTCAAATGTTGTATCACCAGTTGTTATTTTCAACAACCAAGATTCTTTTTGCTTTAAAAATATGTTAAAAATATGTAAGCTTTTCATTTCAAAGAGAGGAGATACAAAAGTTACGTAAACAAAGCATGCTTCAAGGGCAGTTAAACTTTATCTTTGGCTCCCTCGGGCCTAATAGATTTAATGTTGTTACAGTATTATTCAGCTTATTCAATTTAAAAAGTGCATTTTGTGCAGTATTTCAGGTATATTAGCTTTATTAAGTTACTTTTTTGAGTTCATGGGACTTGTGTTTAAAAAACAGAAAGAGGAAAAAATCTAATTAATTAATTGAAATAAACCAGTACACCAGTTCTTGTAGGTGCTTTCTAGGATTTTTATTAGTGCAGTTTGGAGTGGAGAACATCATTCACCAATTGATGTGCTTAAACTAAACACCTACCTACTGTCTTTGGAGGTACACAGAGAATAAATTAGGCATTTCATGAACCTGTTTGTAAAAGCACGTTATTAGCACTGGAATCAAAGGTTATTTTAAACTCCTATCATTATTTTCTGGCCAGACTCTTCCTTTGGCTTTGAAGGAAGAGCAAGAACAGTTTTTTACTTCATGTTCTGGACTCAGAACCTCAGCTATAATGAGCAGCCTTGTTAGTGTAATGACACAGAGTTGCATGAAATGAGGAGCTCTTTTCTAAGCTGTTTGGCTACTAAGCAGTTTTCTTATGGCTTAAATAATGGACCATATGTTACAGAAATGAACAAGTAATTTTTGTGTATTGTATCTTGCATGATTTTGAGAACTTTGGGGACTGAGTAGTTTTCAAAGTGCTCCTTGGAAAAGTTTTTCTTCCCCCTCCATTTAATAATTTTCTCATCAGGTTAATCACCTTTTTTCTTACTATATATGTAAACTGAGAGTATGTAAACTACACAGACATTTTTTGATTTGGAGGTTTGTCTAAAGAAGAAGGTGTTTTTAATAAAATGTATGCCCTTAAACATTTGAATGTTACCATCATAGACTGATTTGAATTGGAGGGGAGCTTGAAAATCATAGAATTCCACACCCCTCCCACGGCAGGGACACTTTCCACTAGACCAGGTTGCTCCAAGTCCAATACAATCTGATCCTGAAAACTTCCAGAGATTGAGCATCCGCAGCTTCTCTGAGTAACCTGTGCCAGGGCCTCATCACCTTCACAGGGAGGGGCAGCCAGGATTGGACAGACAGCAAAAGTATCCTAGACTGAACTCTGTATTTATATTTCCATACACATTGCACCAAGTCAAGCTTTGCAAACCAGGAAGCTGAGTAGCAAACTTTCATTGCAAGATAAATATTTTTCTATATTTTAAATCAAAACAGCACCATTCTCTGAAGAAAAAAAAAAGAAAAAAAATCCAGGTTAAAATTAAGTAATTCACCTGAATGCTTTTTATACATGGATGGGGATAACATTCATCTTCTGATCTTAATATTTAAATTAAGGGTTCAGTTCTCCATTGGAACAAGTGAGAAAACATTCAATAGCAGTCATCCATTGTGCAACTTAATACATAAGATATTTCAGTGTAAATAGGTTTGCACTGGGGAGTAGCAATAGCATTACAGAACAAAAATTGTATTGGTCAGAACAAAGATTAAACTAGTGAAGTTCTGTCTGCATTTTGTTAGACTGTATATTGGTAGAACCTAATATAATCAAAGGAGTACAAAATGTATAAAATAACAGATGCTAGTTTTTAGGCCACAGAAAATGCTGTAAGGTACATGTAAGATAAATTCCTTTTTCTCTCAAAAGATTTTATACTGACAGGTGCTAACTATAGTGATATCACTGTGCTATTTATACTATGAAAAAAGCATCAGAGTTACTGTAAGAGGACTTACTCCATCTCTATGTAAGGTTAATTAAATTAGGTGGAAGGTTTGAAGATGTGGCATCCCGGTGGTTTATACATGGGGGTGTAACAGGCACAATTCTATGGTTCATGTTCTTCTGTAGGGTACACTAATATCTGCCATCCTCAAGAAGCTCTGCACAGTAACAACAAGATACATTTGTCTAAATTAGACAAATAGAAAAGTCCTTGAAAGAAGAGCAAACCTTTCTGACAAATGAGGGAAAATGAAAGGAAAAAGGAGGAAAGTATTTTAGCTTTTTGTCATACAGCATATTTTGGCTTTGTTTTCTGTTTTGAATCTTCCTAAGTCCTTGAGCTGAATACTCATGACATGAATACTATGACAGTGACTTTGGTAGGTGAATTACACACTTAGTTTATTTTAAAATTTGCTTGATTTAGAATGCAAAGAGTCCGCTTTTAAAGAGCTGCAAGTACTACCTTTGCCATATAACTCACAATGCATATGCCACTGCCACATCATCTTATGTATCTTATTTCTAAATTTATCTGTCTTAATTTTTATATGTAACATTATATTACAGTTTTTCTTGTAATAAAACATGGACTGATGGAGTGAATCAAACTAGATAAAGAGATGTTGTTAAAATTTTGATGATAAATTCAGAAAAAGAAGCAGATGCCAGCTTTTATGTTTAAGAGCACAGGAAGATACAAAGTCACTGAATGGACCAAAGTTGCTTAGTCCTGGATATTATTTGGATGCAGAGAACATAGCAGGATGGCAGGAGAAGAGTTACATGATAAGTCAAAGATGCTAATGATATCAGGTAGGAAGAAAAAATAACAGAGAAAGAAACAAGAGCATGAAAAATATTTAGCTTCAGTACATTGATATTATAAAGTTTGTAGTGCATATCATTACATCATTTTTCAGTTTAAACATTGGAAAAACAAAGTTTAGGAGGAACAGTCATTGCCATACATACTTAACAACTGAGCTTTGATGATCCAGGTAACGAGCATCAAATTCTAAGAGGATTCTCCTTGTAATGCAGTTCTATTTTGAATCTGCTGAGAGTTAGAAATCAAGCAGGGTATGTTGGTTAACTCAGTTGTTGTTAACAGTGGTTAACAGCCCACAGCTTAAACCTCTCTGAACTTTTATTCCAGTTTTTTGAACCTTCGGCAATGCGTTTTCGAAACGACCCTCAGTCCAACTGAAGAACAGCTCAAGGTTTCGAGAAAATCACTCACAGTCACAGAGGATTGACGAGACCTCAAAGGATTTGTCTGTCCACAGGTGTTCTCAGTTTTCAAACAGGAAATGTTTATACTGGACATTACCTGGATGCAAACTCTGGACAAATCAAGAGCTGCAAATTGCTTAAGGTTCTAATTAATATTTTCTTAAGATTTCTTAAAATGATTCTACTACAAAAGTTCTTGTTAAATTATTTGTTTAATTGTCAAAGGAAAGAATGTTCATTTGTTCTAAAACATTTGTAAACAATTGAACGTTTACATTAACATGAAACATCAATAAAAGGGTTTTGGGGTTTTAATAGAATAAGGATTGCTGAATTCATCTGATTTTGAAATGGTAAAACTTGGCATAGTTTCACTGAAAATTTAGGAGTTGTACTGATTTCCAGCACTTGAGATTGACCCAAAATAATGTTGAATAGGAATCTGATGAAAAGGAGCTGTAATTCCATTGTGTTTTAAGCCTTTCACATAAAAGATAAGGGATTAGTTCTTAATTATTTTTTATTTAATTTTTATCTTTGAGATGACACTTATAAAAAACAACAAAACCAGGAAGTATAAGCTAATTTTTTTGTGCTTTAGCTGGTTGGTTACCACAGTGTAACTTTCTTTGTTGAAAGTCACCGTTGAAGTACAACCAGACAATTTCATGGCAAGATCTCAAAACGAAGGACTGGAATTTCAGGGAGTATTCAAGGTCTAAAGCTAAATAGACAGAAAGATGCAGCTACCCATGAGGCTAAATGCAAGCCTCCAGCTCCAGGGAACTTCCTGGAAGCAGGCCTTGATAACTAGTTAAGGACCAGCTTTTTATCAGTTGAGTCTGCTGAATTGCCTGTAGCAAACTCCCAATAAATGTTTTCTAGAGCCAAAGTACTGCCAGCACATTCAGAGTTTAAAGGCAATAATATTTTGCCACTCTCAGCACAGTTACAGAATTTCTTCATTCACCCTTCATCTCCATGATCCTTCTCAAGAATGTAATTAGGAAACATATGCCTAATCAAATCAAACCCAATACCAAATTATTGCTGGTGTAATGGACATTGGGAAGAGTCAGAAGCACATTATGAAGTTTTATGTGAAGCCAAATAAAAATTATTGATTCCATCCTATCTTGAAATTTTAGTATGATAAAATTAACCAGAAACATGAAATAATGCACAGATTCAAGATATTCAGGGTCTTTTGCTTTGTCTACACAAACATCTTAATCCTTGTGAGAAAATACTTACAGGCTGACTAATTGATTCCAGTAAGTCATCAACTCTTTTACTGGTACTATAACAATTTTAAGTGTTTGAAGGCCTTGTTCCAGCTGTTTTCCTTCTCCTATTTCAAGAGCTTTTACTAGTGTGGTAGCTGGAGTGATCATGGGAAATCCTTTTTATACACCCTGTACTCTAACTCTGAAGGGCTTAAATTGAACAGTTTAAGGATTCAACTCAATAATAAATAATGTTTGTACAGAGATGTCACATTTGCAATTTGCTTTTTCTGACTGGCTGCAGCCTGGCACACTTGGTTATATTTGTAAGTGCATGGAACTTTTTCTTCGTTTTGCTTTCAAACTAAAATTGGGAAAAATTTTCCTATTTTCAGCCTTTATATACTGTTGTAAGAAAAAAATCAAACTGTGGATACTGGGCAAGTATTTTATAATTTGTAAATACATCTTATTTTGACAGAAGAAAATTATGCTGTAGGGACCAAGAAGTTTATTTTTTAGAGTAACTATACTCATTTTTGCTTCACTGACTAATTTCTATTTTGAGTGCATTAATATTTGTAAGAGTTTTCAGAGTATTTTAAAACTGGTTTATGCACAAAATGAAAATTTTTAAAAGCTATGATAAAAAAGTGACACTAAAGGATTGTATCTGGTCTTCACTTAAAAGGAAGCTAAATATTAATTTCACAACAGATGCAGAGAGCTACTAAATAGTGACTCTTCCTTTGAAATTTAGTATTTCAATGTATAAAATGGTGGTAACTTCCCAATTAGGAAGCTGTATCAGCATCTTAAAATTGTTTTAGTAGCTCTTTGTATTTAGCAGCACATTTCTACATGAGCACAAAGACTGCTTAATTTTTTTTTTCCGAAGAGGTTTTCATGTGGATATGACAGAGAAGGGTTGATTCTCCTCAGCTTTTTGAATGGTAGGAGGGGAATGTGTATTTTTCCTGTTACATACTTTGTAGAGACACTAGTGTAATCAATAATGTTAATAATGTCAAGTTATATCTTAGAATAAATGTAATTACTTAAAATTAATGTCACTTCTTAACAATCCTGGTTATGGTCAAACACCAATCAACCAAGCAGGACAGTAAAAGAGCAGATAAATAGAAAAAGGTTATATATATGTATATATTTCTGTATGCATATATACATATGTATTCTGTAGAAAATATAAATAATAAATAAATAATACTATAATAAATAATATCTATTTCTTTCCTTAGCACAAATCAAAAGGAAATTAAGGGATATGAGTTTCTTCCAGTATTTTTGACTGTACTGCAATAGGAAGAGCAGGACCTAAAGTTGCTCTAAGATGCAATGCAAGAATTCCCATATGTGAAACAGGTCACTGTGGGGAGAAGATGTGCAATTACATTGAGTTATTACACTTTGATGCACATTATTCAACACCAACTCACTTTTCAATGGATCTTGGTAGAAAGGATGCTCTGGTTTTAACCCGCACAAAGTGACCAAATGTAGTTTACATTCAGTTTTAGCATGTTCTGCTTGATCAGCAGTGCAAGAAACAGGAAAACTATGAATAAAATTACAGAATTATTTCATAGCAAATTAAAACCTTCAATTACATATAAATCTTTATTATTCTTGATCTGGACCCCCAATTATTTTTTTCATCATTTCTAAGCCAAATGAGAACCTAGCAGACATAAACCTTTAAGAACATAATAAGAACCTTTAAGACATAGAAACTATGCAATGGCACACAAGCCTTGAGATCATTCATTCCTATGTTCAAAGGGTAGTCCTTCTCAGCAGCTTAAACAGGAGTTGTATAAACTCCATAAATGTGAAGAAAATGTCTTGATAAAGGGTACTGTCCAGTGTTTTGGTATTTTGATGCTACTTGTCAGGTAACAAATTGAAGGCCTTTCTCTTATATGCAAATAGAATTCAGAGTTGACTTTGTCATTGTTTAGTTCATTACATTCTTGATTCTCTTCCAGTTCATGACAAGAGCAGCACTCCTCATCTGCCTTCTCTAATGAATTCATTCTTGCAGGGTTTTCCTCTAATTGGTAATCTATCAAGGCCTTTCAACTCTCTGCATAAATGATGTCTGTCACTTGGCTTTTTTTATTGGTGAAGGAAAAAGTCCTTATCCACAGTCAGAATGGGTAGGGACTGCCAAAGTAAACAGTTGTGTTCTGCATCACTACTTCAATAAAATCATCCCTCAGCCAGTACTGCTGGAGTGGTGCTTGTGTACAAAGAATAAAGCTCTGCTGCTCATTTCCAGGCAGCAGTTTGATGCAACCCACAGCAACTCAGAAAAGTATATTGGAAGTAGAAGTTGGTGACAAAGCACAAATGAGACTCAGCCATGCTTTGAGATGCAAGCCATAAACCAGAAAGTTTTACCAAGAGAAATGAAGGAATCCAAAGAAACCAAAGCATCTCCACAATTGTAAAGTAGGAAACAGAATTCCATAATTGTTGAGAGTCCTTCAAAAACAAACAAAAAACCAAACAATTCTTACTCCAGCCAAAACCCAAATTATATGTTAGGGAATCAATCACAGGGAAAAAATCCTAACCCATGCATTTAATGTAGTTGTATAAAAGTAAGACAACACAAGGCATTGAGGAATCTCATAGACCATGTAACATGAATTTGTATTAAATCACTTTGCAACACACTTGGCTTGTTCTCAAAGGAGTCATTAGTTCATGAAAACATGATCTGACCTCAGTTATGATTGACTATTTTAATATCCATAAATAAGCGTAATCTAATAGTTTTAAGGTATTAAATTCTTTACATGCCTTACAGAGCCAATAAATCTCCTCTAGGCCATATATAGTTACATATTTAAGTACTACAGCAAAGGTTTTTCTCCCATCTCACTTCTGCTTTATTTATAACATTTTCACAGAGCAGATAAAAATATTTTATAATTTAAAACTAAATAAAAGTAATAAAGGAATACTTACTTCTGCTATTCCTGTACATTTTAAAAAAGCTAGAAAGTATCAACTGTTAGAAGTCGACTTTTCTATGGGCTATAAACTCTGTACCCTGATGTAAACTACGTGGAGTCATGGTGTTCCCAACTTACACATGGGGAATGGACATGAGATTTAAAAGTGGGATCTAAGCAAGGAAGATCTAAGCAAGTCATGGGTTTTATCTGTATGCAAAACTAATCAATCTTTCTTTACAATAGTAAAAGAAAAATACTAAAGCATAGCTGTGGGGGCTTGGAGGATTTTGGCCCCAAACTGCCAGAACGTGCCTGGATAATTTGTCCCATATGGAACAGTCATTCCTGGTGTCTCAGGCAGGTTTCAGCTATGAGGTACGAGGATGCAGGCAATGCCTGGAGTCCAGGCTTTCAGCTTTTGCTGTTGTGCTTGCCAAGTACCCCAGCCAGCAGAGGAAAAGAAACCAAGAAAGCTGCACAGAGGTTCCACAGATACTTTATTTCTTCCACAAAGGGGTTCCACACAGCAATTCCACTGGGGCAGAGTAGCAACAGAGATTTTATAGGTTTGTGGTGGATTGGGATAAGAACCAATAACTACAAAGCTTGGGAAGCTTATCCAATGGTTTTACAGAGAGATAAGGCAGTGGTCTACAAGCAGGGAAATATTTCTAGTATTAGTCATTCTAAGTAAGCAACTTCTTATCTAAGGTTTCACTTTCTAGGGAGGCCTCTCTCGGGTCTCTGCTCCTTTCCACTAAAGTTTAAACTATTTCCTTTCATCCTCTTCATGTCTACTAAATTATCTGACTCAACTATTGTTTAAGTCGATGCATAGCATTTGCAATCACATGAGGATGTTTAATGAATTGTTTGTTCCATAGATGAGTCTGTTGGAAAGACTGGATAGTGATGATGAGACTGACTAGAAATGATCAGAAATAAACTACTACTACATCCAAAATTCAAAATTCACTGAACTGAAATTTTAAAAAATAAGGCAGAAACATTTTCATGTGAACAAAAAGTTTTTTCCATAAATGTAATCAATGTGCATTCTCAAGTTTTAGTAATTCATAAATTCCTCGTGGGCTAAAACTTCTAATTCTTGACACACTCCACACTATTCATTTTAAATAAGTAAAAACTATTCTTATCTGGTACAGTCTTCACATAAAATCCAACATTAATTGTTTGGTATGAGATGTCTGCTTGCAACCCAAATGTATTCAAAAGTAAAAATAAGTCAGACTTCATTATTTTAATAGTTTTTGTCAGGCTTATTTTTAAACTAATATGATGAAGCTGTGAGCTTTGCCCTTACTGCTTTAAAGGCTTTATTCTGATGTCACTTCCAACACCAAGTGGAGTAATTCTAGTGAAGCAGACTGAGGAAGGCCAAAGTAAAAGGAAATAACTAGTGACATATATAATGAACTGTTTTAAATACCAGCTTTTAAGCCTACTTGATAATTGAGTTGTAAAGTCCTACATTACTTAAACTCATATAGACCAATTATTTTTAAAAAATTACATAAATCAATTTAGACTGAGTAGCTAATGGGAAAAGAGTCATTGGAAACTGTTCTGATTTTAATACTAAAATGAGAAGGCAAAACTGGATTTTTTTATTCTACATTTCTGCAAAGGAGAGTTTGCTCATTAAGATTATTCAAATACATGTCCTTTTTTATGGTCTCTGACCATAAACACTGACAATTACAGATAAATTAAAACTTACTTTACCATCTGAGCCATATTCCTTATTAGCCACACTAACATTTCCCCGAAGTCTGAGAAGATGGGAAAGGTGTTGGCATAATTACAGAGAAAACAAGGAGCAAAGAGTCATTATGATTTTCGACATGTTGTGTTGAAGGACGGGGAGCCTTCTAGTTCCTTCACATCACTGGAGCAGCAGAAATGTAATAGCACTTGGACTTAAGTGCAGTGCAAGCATGTGTTGCTAAATGTTCTTTCTCTGACATGTCATTGTCCATGGAAGCCAAAATGTCACATGTAAATTAGCATCAGCAAAGGTAAGCAGAAAGTACTCAAGTCAGCACAACTCTACTTGACGTTGCTTTCAAAGAAAAACATATAATTCTAGAGACAGTAAAAAATTTCCTTGGAAATTGTCAGGGCACAGTTTTCCTCTGTCAGTTCTCATTTTTTCTGCATTCATTTCTAGGCAGTTTAATGAAAACTGGATAGGTTAGGTCAGTCTGTGGTGGCCAGGAGTGACACCACAGATGTGTCATTCCCTCTTAAGCCATTTTTTATACAAATGCAGATCCTTCTGTCTAGGAGGAATTCTGAGTAACGTTTTTATTTCTGTGAATTGCAGCCTGTCCCATGCAAAACCTGTTTGGATCTCATGACAGGACTGCATGAAGGCTGCTGGATAGATTCTCCAGTAGGGGAAAGAAAAAAAAGGGCTGAGGATCAAACACACAGGAGAAGTGGTTTTTGAACTAGAAAGCTTAAATGTAGAACTGAACAAAAAAATGAGCTTGCCTTCTCTCGTGAGGTTTTGATCAGCACAGATTAAATCAGAGCATACACGTAAGTTGTGGTTTTATTAAAAGCAAAACATTTGTTATCAAAATTATTTCTTTTCTTCATTTTAATGCTTCTGGCTAAAATTTTTTAGGTTTGGATCCAAACCGTATTGCCATCCCCACCACACCTTCCCTAAAGATGCTGGATGATTTTTCATTAAAAATTCTGAAAATATTCTCTAGTGAATAAAAACTTTGTTTGTTGAAGAGACCAATCTTCTATTGAAAAACAGTATCACCAGAAATTCATCAGAATTTAGTTACCTATCATTTATCCCAGAGGCAAGAGATTTGGGAAAGTAAAAAAGTGACATTCAAAGAAGTCACTTTTTTCCTAATGATGGTTGAAAGATCACTTCATAGTAGAACTAGTGATAAAAGGCAGGACATACATCCAGAATATTATTCCTAGGATGGTATGCCTTTCATTATGAAGAAATTCAGAGGGTTGTAACTCCTTTAATTTGAGACAGCAGTTCGTGCTGTAAATTTAAAGAAGAAACAAAGAATACTGATAGGACTCCCAACACCTAATGTCATCCCCACATATAGCAGAGCCAGTGTAAAAATGCAATGGCCTCCAGAGGAAGAGCCCATGCAGACCAAGAGGAGTGTGGCAGTCATCCCAGACTTTGCCAAGATACAGAGACAAAATACAGTCAAGGGTGTCAGCAGACTTTCAAAAGGACACAAACTGAATGAACAAAGCACCATGAACTTGCCAGCAATGTAATCTGCTCAATCTATGGATAAGAGGAGGAGGTGTGGACACTCATGCACAACAGCGAGGAATTATGACCTAATTCCAGAGAAAGGTAATAGCCTGATTTAGACAGGCAAAGGTCTTCTGTTCCAGACACTCCGTGAGAGTGACCAAATGCCTCGTTATTGGTGATGAGCTGCTGCTAGCTGGGACAAGCTGGGACTGTGACTCTCTCATAACTCTGAAATCAAGCTGCATTGATTTCAAACTACCTTGACTGAGTCTGCCAAAAAGTTTTTTTTGTCTTAGAAGGTGTCCAGGAATGTTCCAGTCCTGTGAAACCAACAGGTTCACAGATTCCTTAGTTGCTGAAGTTCACAGCAGTTTTTGGTTTTGTTTGTTTGTTTTCCATTTCATTCCAATAAAAAAGATGAAAAGAACTGCAAACTCGTAATTCATTGAGGTGAATGGGATAGGTATTGCTGTGGCTTTTATGACAAGGCTGTACCATCACCTACTATCATCCACTCAAGGCCATAGGAATCAGTCTCATCATTCCTTCCTCATTTCTGTCAAGTGTGGTTCCCACAATCCAGTCTCATTATCTAAAACAGCACTCAAGAATTTTCTTCCAAAATATGAAGACTTTCATAGTGCCAAACCCCCAAACTTGATTTATACAATTACTTCATCTCTTTTTTCACATTATAGTCTTTGTACATGTGGCTGAGTAATACAAATCACTGCTTTCTGACATTTTTGTCAACTGCTGAATACATTATTCATGAATGTTTATTTATTACTGCTGAACCAGCTCTAGAAATAGTGAAATAATATCCACTAAGTTGTTTTAGTGTGCCTTTTATTTTTATAAATCAAATAATTTGGGAGTGTATTATTTTTTAATCCAATGTGTTATGTTCATTTTAAGGACAGTGTAATCTGGTTATATTTTCATAAATGCCTTCTCACAAGGAGGCTGGACCAGCACATCCCCTGATAGCTATTTAAAAGACAGAAAGAAAGTATTCCAGAAGATGATGCCAGTTATGTAGCTAAGGGAAGACAAGTGATCACCCTAAATCCCATGGTCCTTTTTGAGTATACAATTCAGTCAAATAATTATATTATTCTAAATGCTATAGACATATGTTTTTGCAAAAACATGAAGGTGCATATACAGGGACAGGCCAGGTTAAGAGCAATTTGAGATCTTAAACAGAGTTTTCATTACCTTGCCACTTATTTAATGCCAATTCACATCCAAGGCTATTAACCTGTTTTTAATAGTACATATTTTTCACGTAAACAGTGGTTTATGCCCAGCTTAGAGTGAAAGTCTTAGGAAAAGACAGGTTATCTCTTTTGTTTTATTTAAATGGAGCACTATTTTCCATGAGTAAGGTGACATGGGCCCTTAATTTTTTATGACACATACAATATGGGAAAAAAATAGCATCATATATTTAATCTCTATCACAATGAAACCACTAAAATATGAATTATCTGCTACTACAAACTGTAGAAAATGACACCGCACCTCTGGTACTGCCAGTGAGCTTTTCTTCATTAGCACCACACCCCCTCAGTTTTCAGGTTCTTACAGTCCTTTAGCTCCATATCATAGCAACTTCTAAATAGGAGAGAGGCAATTTAAAAGAGTGGAGATATTTCAAGTTTTCATGAAATAGGACAAGGCCACTTACAAATCCCAAAATTCCAAACAAGTGCCCATCCAATGCATATCTCTTTACAAAAGGAAAACCCTCTGGTAAAGTCCCTGCACAATCCATCCAAATACAGATATTTATAGTAAATCAATATTAATTCACTGTTACAAAACCTTATACAAGTTGATGCTGTCACTTTGTCTTCATAAATATTTTACAAATGATTCAAAGCTACTTTTTCATAATAGTTTCTTCAAGAGTTCATTTTTACCTTTCACTATTAAATGTTTGGATTAAAAGACTTATGATGTCCCTGTAATTTATTGAACTTTAATTTAACTTGGAGACACACATATGTTCATCTGGTGTATGTTCATTCAGTGGATGCAATTAAGTGCCCATAATGTTGGTTTATTGACTGAAATGCCAGGGTTTGCTGCAACCCAGACAGTAGTTCAGGTCAATATCTTATTGAGTTGGTGCACTTAAGTAATAGAATAATGCTAGAGTTGTATGTATATGCCAGGTGAATGTACAGATTAATTAATCTCATGACAAAGTAATTATGCAGAAAATGTAGTATTTAAATGTCTCCAGTCAGAACATCAGAACAGGCAAATACGCTGAGAGGCCTCTAAAATATCTTGTCCTGTAACAGATGGATTAACAATTGCAATTGAACTCTCCAGTACTATTTCTCTAAATAGTACCTATGTAAAAAGTGCAGACTAATCTGAGGTGAACAGGTAGAGGAGAGTTTTTCAAAACAGAGAAAAAATTCAAATGCCTAAAATCTTTTAATGAAAAAAACCCTACCTGATTGCTTCCAAGATTGCCATAAACATATTTGTAAATTTTAAATATACCAGGGCTATCTTCCTTTATTGCTGTGGTTGTATGTTATGTAATGCAGGATATAAAAATGTATTCAAGTACATCATGAAGCACTGATGAGTCAAAAGTTCCACACTAAGCATCTGATTTTCAGTCTAGTTCAGCTCCCAGGCTGCTATCAAATTGGATTGAGATAAACTGGGACTAAATAACACCCATTAACTTTGCTTGGTTTCTTTATGACCAGGATTTTCTCTCTGGAAATATTTAGAGAAATTTTAAAATGCAGCTGTCATTTTTCTACTGCTAAGAGCAAAATGGTTCACTTCAGAAAGTGCCTTGGGTAATCATCTGGCTGCAAATGTCACTTTGAGGAAGGTCCGAGGAAACATTTCTTTAAAGCGTCTTTTACATCTTGTTTCTATCTATCTACTTGGCATCCATTTTGCAAATTTGTTAACCCAACTGCTTGATCCTTTAGATGTATTTGTCACTGTAGAGAAAGCAGTTTTGTATCTCATCTATCAGCTATCTGCTGACAATATAGCACCTACCTGCTATCAGCTCTTTAAGCTGGGTTTATTATCCTAGTACCATATATTAGTAGCATGACAGTTTAAACTCCAGCTCATTACCAAGAAGAAACAGTTATAGCAAGTAAACCTATCGAATTTAATAACAAAAAGGAAGTTTCTTTTCCTTCTAAACCTGTTAAATTGCTATATAGCGTTTGTGGTGATGGGATACTTTCTAAATGTAGATATATGTATAGTCAAGTCACTTAAACTGTGAAGCTTATTAGAAACATGTTTTTCATTATTCTTTTAGGTACACCTAAAATGTCTCTCCAGTGCTAATAAACTGTCAAAGAATTAATTTCCTGCTTCTACCTTCTATTTCTTCTCCTTTAAGCATTACTGACACGTAACACATTTCACCCCTAGTCTGAGGGCATAAGGACAGTAAAAATAGAGTATTTTCACAGTAATTTCTCAAGTTTTGCTTGAGTATAAGCCAAGAAGAGGCAGAAAATGGGGGAAGGATGAGGGCATCATCACATACATAAAATGAAAACAAAGAAACAAATCCAACAAAAATCAAAACCACCAAACCCAAACAGGTCA
Organism: Toxostoma redivivum; assembly: GCA_013397375.1. Taxonomy (NCBI): domain Eukaryota; kingdom Metazoa; phylum Chordata; class Aves; order Passeriformes; family Mimidae; genus Toxostoma; species Toxostoma redivivum. Next base: position 578,665 of record VXBI01013791.1, read on the forward strand.
AATTCATGAAAGTCTGATCACTGACAATAGAGAATAACCTCTTATTTTGCCATCTCATATAATGTTTCTGTAGGGTGACATTCCCTACAACTGAAGGAATGGAGCAATGAACTCTATGATAATCCCAAACTAACCATGAAGACCCCTTTGGCAGCATTGTTTAGCTATTTGGAATGAGACAAAAAAAAGAGGGTAAAAAATACAGTATGTCTATACAATCAGTCCATATTCGAAATTTCCAAGCCATAGAAATGCTATTTGGGAAAATAATTCTCAAGCAATTCAGACTTTACAGGGTTTTGTGAAGACAACAGTGTTCTGCTTTAGGCTTGTTGATCATACATTTCCATCTCATTACTTCCCTGCAAATTGTGCAAAATTTTCAGTTGCCTACTAGCAGCTAAAAGCTGGTATCAAAGCCCTGCTTTAATTAACAGAAATCTGTACACAGAGCTCAGGGGCTTCACTCATTTTGCTAAATAGAGAAATTGACAGAGGTACTTGTTAATATGAGAAGATAATTATGGAAACTCATATGTAATCATACCTTTCACAGAAATTTTCACTTTGTGGCCTTATTAAAAGTGTTCAGTACTACTCTTGCTAGCAAAGACATACAAAGCCTGAGGGGTGAGTGGAGAGCACCTCTCTGATGGTTCCATTCAGCATTTCTTAGACTTAACCAATGAATTTTTCAAGGGTTAGAAGAAGCAAATTTATTTCATACGTTGATAAATAGATTTTTACATCTAATTTAACATAGTCCACTTTCATGGTGTCTTTAAAATAGGGGATTTTCCATAGGCTTCAGAAATGTCAAGTCCCTGTAATTTATTTTCACAGAGCATGAGAACTCCATATGGAAGGGTTGGAAGACACTGGCTGTATAGCTCACTGTCTTGTTTCCAAAAGCACAAGAGAGAATTGTGAAAGTTTTCAAAACGAAATTCTGCATGGTGTTGAATTCCTTTTATTAATTATAATCTTTTATCATCTAATTTACTTCCACCTGATGCAGCTTTCATTTTGGAATTCTAAAAACCTGCATTTGTATTAAACATTTTTAAGATGAGACTATTTATGTGAATTTAATGTTCCATGCAAGATTATTTATTAAATGTATGTATCAAATACAACAGTGATTTGAACATATTGTAATGACAGGTAGCACCAAATGGAGCAGCTACTGGTCATAGGACTTGTTCATATTCAGTTATGAATTATTTACTATAACAAAATAAAACATAGTTGGTTGTTTTGCAATTCAGATTCTACTGGCTGCTTGTTTCAAAAGAAATTGGAAGTGTTCTCTGATTTTTAAGCTCTACCTTTTTAACGGTTGTAGTCTTAATATGGATTTACATACCCCCCTGCTTCCCACCAAGCCAATAAACTAATGTTTGTTCTATGCTTCTTAATTAAAATAAGAAAAAAACACATTGTATTGATGAACATCTGCTCAAGACAGTTAAATGCAGATTCATGTTTATTGTTTAATTTGCTGGGTGGGCTCAGCCTCACTGAATTCTCTCCCCATGGGCATTCTACACCTATTGATATTCAAACAGGCCTGCATTGTTCAGCCTTCACCCAAGTCAGCACATCCAAATATTGACAATTTTCTTCTACCACTGCCACACCTGTAGCTGCAATGAATAAGATTAAGCAATGTCCTTCGGAAAAAAGGCATTGATTATGCCTATAAATAGAATGAAGAAATGCAAACTAGTATCCATTTTGGAAACAAGGGGCTTTCTGAACATAAAACTTGAAAGATTTAGGTCCAAAGTGCCTTACAAGTTTTCCTAATATCTTTAAAGAATGCTTAAAATTAGAGCCATAATTTCAAAAAGTCCACATTATTTTTGTCTTATCAGTTTTACAACAAAATAATTTTTAGTAGATTTTTTCAGATGACTTCTCAAGATAAACTACTTAATTTTACATCATTTCTGTGAGGTGAATGCAAATGTGGTGGAGATTTTGTTTGGTTTTTTGTTTGTGGGTTTTTGGGGTTTTTTAGCTTTTTTTAACTGATAAGAAAACAAAGACGGCAGAGTCACCAGCTCAATATGACAGTCAGGACCCTATGCACTGGAAAATTCTAACTCTTAATAATTTAGGTTAAGGTTGTGTGTACATCTCAGATGACATAAGACATTCAAAATTACAGATTTCAATGCAATTGTCCAATGTCAGATGAGTCAAGACAGAAAATATTCATAACTTCCCTCCTCTGTGGCACATTTTATAGTTACCAATAGACTCACAATAACCACACTATGAACTCCAAGTGTTGTACCATTGCAAAATATAAAACATTCTGCAGAAAAGTAAAGTCCACTTGCTCTTCTTTTAGCTGGAATTTTCCAACCCTCTTTTGTGCATTCAGCAAAGGAGGCAGAGGATAGCGCTCACCTACCTAAGAGGTGGATTTGCTCCAACATTCAAAGATGTGAAGAACCAACACACAATTTTCTCAGCCACAGTCCAGACTCAGGTATAACAGTGTGGACCAAATTTTTATCCCAAAGGACACCAGTTAGATAGTGAAGTTCCCAATAAATGCACTAAACAGTACTGAGAACATTTCCATTTCTTTTCTGATGCAGTCAAAAGTCTCACACAAGACCTCGAGAAGTTCATGATTTCTCTGGAATTTACATCTGGGAAATCCTCACAGTAATTATTTCTGTCTCTTCTACATACACTGTAAACTCTTCAAATCAGGGTCTGTGCCTTCTTACATGTTTATTTCACTAAAAATTCCCAATTAGCACCCACCCATCATTGCTCTCTGAGTTTCCACAATATATAAATACACCAAGAATTATTTGAGTATTCTAAGTCATGCAAATCAATGTCAGGAGACATTTTTATCTCATTAAAGAGAATGTCAGGAGTCTCTTCATCCCACTTATTCTGCAATTGATGAACATTCATCCACCTCACTGTGGGTAGAAACACCTCTCACTTTCAGAAGATAGGATATTTTTATGCACTCACTTATATACAGCTGTTATTAAGAATGCAGTCAGATAATTTTTTATTCTAGTGTGGGAGTCCATAATCAGTTCAAGTGCTTCAAATTATAAGTCATAGATAACAACTATTAATAGAAAATATGCCTCAAGGAGAATAGAGTTATTAGATAAACATCACTGCAGTGCTTAGTAGCTTGGGAGTGGATAAGAGAAAGGAGAATGACTTGCTCTGGGATTCCTTCACCCTGTAGTAGTTGAAAGGATTTTTTTTTTTTAGACTCTTTTCTGTTCCTACCCACATAAATGCAGATTTCCTTTAGGAGGCATGAGGACCTCCAAAAGTGCCATCTTGAAGCAGTGCAGTATTTGGTACCTGCTGCAGGAGAGGTCCCAGCTCCTCAGCCAAAGCAAAGGCTCTCTCACACTCCTGCCTCAAGGGATCAGAGCAGCACTGAAACATGGAATACATATCAAAAACAAGATTTAATGTATATAACCTGGCTGCATTAATTTGAATTTGCATAGAGGTGACATATTTTGCTAGCTGTGGTAAGCTTTATGCCCTGTACTAGACTAAATGTTTCCATGCTTGCTCCTCTTCTCTTCTTCCGAAATTTCTTATTATTTTTTTGTTCTTCCTTTCATCACTACCCCAAAAGCTGGACAGCATGTCTAACTGAGGCATTTTAACAGCAGGGAGATGATCCCTGTGGAATATTGCCTGTGCAAGGCTGCTGGAAGCTGAGAAGGAGCACTTAGGCAGTGGGAACATGAGAGCTGACATTAACACTGTCTTCTTGGTGTTTCGTGAGTGAAAAACAGTCCCCATGGGAGTTACATGAATCACAATCCATATATCTAGCTGGTTGAGTCTTTGACACATTACATGTGACTTCCCAGACACAGTTCTGTGGCTTTTTTTATCAGTACAACACCACAAGCTCATAGACATACAACTCCCCTGTTGGAGTGAACAGCAGTGCCAAGTTTGGCACAGTTTGATCCCCCTCTTTGTAAAGATGTCCCAGGACATCTGTGAACTCAAGTGGGAGGCAATGATAGCCCTTTCCTGCCAGCTGGCTGAGGGGTAGCAGGGATGTCAACTATGAAACATCTGCTCTTCTACTGGCAAGAGTCATGGCGGCAAAGCTGCTTTTTGACCAGTGGGAGAAGAGATAAATGTATATTTTCTAATTATGCAATTGCACTCTCCTGCTTATTTTCCATTTGGGAAAGCAGAGAAAATTGGCACAACTAGAAGTTTTTCCTTACACATGGAATCAGCATGACATACCAGAAACAACAGTAAAACAATTCTCAACCTGTAACCAAAGTAATGACAAGAGTTACGATGTCAAGTAATTTGATGCAAAGAAACACAACAGTGGTGTAATAGCAAAAAAATGACATGAGGAAATATTTGAAGCCAAAGGCTAGATACCATAATATATATAAATTTTTCCTTTATAAGTCACAACAATCAGAAGGCGCATGATTTGTCTTTGACACACTTCATAGAAGAGCTAGTTCATGAATTCAGGAACCTATAGTAACTTTATTTATTCATTGGAAGCATGCCAGAGCAGCCCTCTGGCCATCATTGGCCACAAACACACCTGGATGGACATTTCAAAGTGTTCTGCACAGCTCAGCAACTTGACTTGTGCCTGACAGCACTGCAAGGTACACAATTGGTACTTAAAGTAAAACCTGTAACAGCTGGTTTTGGTAGTCACAGCATGTCAGTGGCTGCTCCTCACATGGGGCATCAATTGACAGTGGACATACAACTAATGCCAAAGATGGTGGCAAGCATCGGCACTTTATTATTCCCCAGTACAACTTTTTATACATTTTTTCTCACATGCATAACACCTGCATGCCTTTTTACTCTTTTGTGATTGGTCAATATGTATCAGCATTCCACACTTCTCCATCGATATTATTCTTATACAGCTGCACCCCATTACAGATGAGGCTCAGTTGCAGCCCCATTCCCAATCTCCCACAATTTATTCTCCCACAACAGCACAAATATTCTCCATCAAAATACAGTGCATTAAGAACCCCTTATTGCAGTTTTAGACTCTAAAATACTTCATACAAATATAAAGTAGAAAGGTGTGACAACAAAAACTTAGGCAGCTTCAGCAAACCTTCTGAATTTTCATACTGCTTTCAGAATCACTGAGTGGCATCCTAAAATTCTCAGTTGGTCATTTCCAAAAGCCCTTATGTGGAATAAAATGCTGTATCACAAAGTAATAAGTTACCTAAATTTACCCCTTTTAGATAAATATTTATTTTTAAAGCAAGTTCTCAAGTAAAGGAAAATCTTTAGGATGGAAGCTTGGGCAAATAAAACACAAAAGGAAAGCAAATAACTCTGCCAGCATTCTGGTTATAAGTAGCAGGTCAGACACCTGAACCATGTGAACGTGTACAGATAGTGGAAGGATCCCTGTTAAGAAAAGTAGAGGACTTAATATTTCTGAATGACCCCCTCCCTTTAAATCAGGGGAATGTAAAGTCAAATCCATCTTTAGAGCTGTGCTTGTCAAAAGCTCTCAGAAGCAAGTTTTCAAGCTCTCACTGTTGATGTTTGGAGCTGTGTTATCAAGGGAGGAGAGCTGACAATGAAGCGCTGTCATTAAAACCACACAGCTAAACTCTTCTTTTAGGAAACAAGCACTGATGTAGCATAAAAATGGTTCAGATATTCAGATATTCAAGATTGTTTTGTTGTTGCTTTATGTATATTTTGTTGGCTTTCTTAAAGATGGGAATATCTCTTCTAAATCTGATGTTTGAAAAATACCCACATAAAGCTGGCTAAAATTAGAACGAATAGAGCTGGAATAAACACAATTTCATATTAGTTTTCATCTGTTATTATTTTCAGCTCTCCATTTAACTGCGAATGATCATGAACAAAATTTATTTCTATTAATAATGATACAGTCCTTTTTCATGTGGGATCACTCAGATTGAAATGCACTAATGAGGCTTTCAGAGCTGAGCTCACATTTCCCATTTTCTTTGAGCATTGCTTCAGAAAGCAGACTTGGTATTTGTGGAAGTAAAGAAGATGAAGAAATTTTAAAAATGAACCCAGGGTGGGTCTGAGGAGTGATCCTCAAGATGCACCAAGCAAGGACATGGAAGTGGGATGACAGAGGAGGCAGTTTGAGCAACCTGCACCCTTACAACATTCCAACAGTACTTAATGTTCTGTTTTTCAAAGGTGTACAGCCTGAGTGCTGACTCATTAATTCATACAGAATCAGGGAGGTGATGAGCCATGCAGGCCTATGCTACACCAGAATAATTCAGTGTAAACTCAGCATTTCCAACAGGCTAGGAAACAGAAAGACACCAGGAATGGGTAAGAAAGAGTTTCCAGAAGTTCATTTGTATGCAGCAATAGCAAAGCCCTCTTGCTCAAACACAAAATAAAACCAAAACCCAGAACTCTCGCACAGATACATTTTTACTCCGTAATTGGTTTTTGCTCAAGACAGAATAAAAGTTAGAATAATGACATCTTGTTTTCACTAGTATCTTAAGACAGCAACAGTAGATGTATTAATAACAAGAGGCTAAGCAAGCTGTACCTGAATGTTTTAGGATGGGAAGCTTTTCCTACTCTTATTTCTATACCGGCAATACATTCAAAACTAGAATAGAGTGGTTAGAAATCAAGAACCCTACCAAAAGAGTAAAAAAAATAAGAGAGAATCAGAAACTTACACAGAAAAATATAAAAAATATTTAGAAGAATGCAGTTCTATAAAAAGGCAAAAAGAAAAACCTGTGGATATTAACAGGAAGACAGGAAGAAAAAAATGAATATTAAACACCATTCCAAACCCTTGAGAAGGTGATTTCAAAGGAAACAGGGAGATAAATGGATGGCAACATGCATAATAATGAGCCCAAAGCAATTCTCAATTACAGTTCATTATCATTAACTATTTGAAAAGTAAAAAGCAGATAAACAACTAGGCCTGCTCCAGCAGGAGTTGAAAATTGCCTGGCAAGAGATGTTTCCCCTCCCAGGAATTCTAAGTAAAGGCAAAGAGTCTTTCTCTGGATGTAACATTTAGGATTCCATTCAGATAATGAAAAAAGACTTGGGGAAAGGGGAATTAAGATGCATTATCCAGCAGACAGCACACTAGTCATAATATTCTGAATCCTCTTTTAAATACATCCTCCCATGTCAGCTTGCAGTAATATGCTAGTCTGAGCACCAGGTTGCAGTGCAACTCCCCTGACCTTTCCACCCTCATTTAACCTTTCCACCTTCATTTAACCTTTCCATCTCTCACCCAGCCCAGCTCACTCTAAACTAATGCCCTGTCAGTGGGTTCCAGGGTCTGCTGATTGTTTTCCTGGTGCTCAATACTGTAGGAACCTTCCCTGAGGATTGCTGCCTAAATACAATTCCCACACAACTGCATATATGCTGGGAATCTATTCACAGCACACACATTATAGGTTCAATGTCAAAAATTTCTTGCCTTGTAAGTATAAAATGAGTCACCTGCCTTGTTTAGATTAAGTTTTGGAAGGAACAAGGATATCAGAAGGAGGCAGGATTTAGAAATTAAAAGAATGAAGAGACTGGCAGAGAAACTTTGGGAGTCAAGGACTCATGTTACTGGCTATAAAGAATACAGTGTGCTCTGTTTGTCACACTGAAGTTTGAGAAACTCCTTCTCCTCTCAGAGCCTGTGACTGGCTGCTCTGGTAAGCCTAAGCCATCAGTCTCCTTGGAATAACTGTCTAGAGTTTGATAATTTACAGAAACCTGGAAGGATTTTGGTGACCGGCTGGAGCTGGAAATGAAAGAAGAGAGCTCAGCAGCTCCTCAGCTTCACCGTCTACCAATACAAACAAGTTTTCATGTTGGCAGTCTGGCATCAAGCATTTCATTCACAGAGCAGATGAGGCACCTAAAGGAAGATTCTGGAGCACTCTGCTGCAATATAATCAAGGGTTTGGCACCAATGAAGAGATTCCCAGAGTGCCACCTTGGAGTCATCTGACAGGAGGGGTCTAACAGTGCCTCCCCAAGGATCCTGCCTTCCCTTGAGGCCCTGGCAAGGGTTTGTGCCTTGAGGATGCTGTGGGTGTCCCTGAGTGGCACAGAGGATCCAGCTCCACCTCCCCCATCTGCAGCACCCATGAGTGGATGGGCCCTTCTGCCATGGCACAGGCAGCAGCTCAGAGCCAAAACTTCATTAATAGTGTAATCTATTTTAAACCTATTTCATCTGTATTCAAAATTTATTTTTTTCTATGCCTACACTTCATAAATGAACAATTTATAAGTTTTTTTCCACCAGACTTTTGACCACACAGAGATAGGAGTCTCATGAGTGATAATTCCTGTTTCCATCAGAATAGATGTATTTATGCCCTAACTACCCCATTAAAGTCTGTGACAAGAAAACAGTGGATAAGAGCTTGGCAAAGAAATAGAAGTCTTGCAGTAATTTGGTGTGAAAACCAGAAAGGATCAATGTAGTACTTATTTTCATGCTTTAACTTAAAAGAATCTTAAATCTTATTTACAAACCTATAACTTTTGCTAAATTCTATACATTTTTGGTATTTTTCCTATTTTAATGTTACAAAGTCTTCTGTTTTCATAGGTCTATTCCAGAGAAAATGGGAGGCCATTTTGCTAGCCTCTAAATTTTTTAAGGTTTTCATAATTGGAGCTTGAAAGAAATTCATATCCTGCCACTGAGTTCTCAGTGATTAGTGATTCCCTTGATGTGAGAAACATTAATTTTAACTTTGTGAAGTAAGTTGCTTTAAACTTTTATTACCACCCTGCATCTAGTCTAGAGAGACTAAAGCATTTGTGCAACACTAGACCATTACAATTTCTAGGAAAATTTTATTTCTTAATCAAAAGCCAAGAGCTTGTGCAAACAATCATAAATAGGAACTATTTGGGTTTGTTTAATGGTGCTGTATGATAAAGCTACCAAACAAAGAATTTGTTTGTTGAATTTCCAACTTTTTAATAAAGTAAGCAGAAAACTACATATATATATATTTGTTCAATATTTGCATTTGATCACTAAAATTTAGGAATTGTATCCTGATATTTTGAAAGCATTTGAGTATTCCTTGAAAGAATTTTTTTAACAAATTACGCAGCAGCTTCTGTGTCGTACATAAATCTAATTTTGTTTTACTTTTTCATTTGATGTTGGAATACAGTGGGATGCTTTCCCATAATTCTTTCACAAAGCAATTGAAATGTATGTGGTCAGTACAGGGTTTGGGAGAACAGAGCAGAAATAATTAATCTGGATAAAGAACTTGAACTGTAAGACTTGTTCATTTGTGCAGACATCCTTCCAACACTTAAACCAGAGTAAAACTGTTATAAGCTCTTTGATGAGAAGGGCTCTAATGACATTTCTTTTAGCAATTAACAGTACCTCTTCTGAATTCAAATGTGTTTAAGCTGGCAGGGTTAGGTAGAAATCAGGGAACAGAGAAGCACACAATTGAAAGACCTATTCAAATAATATACTCATCTTTTGAAGTACCTCCCTATGCATCAAGTCCATCATGTTCAGGTAGCAATTGATAAGAATGGTCTAAAATTACTTTCTGAAGCAGAAATTTCTACATAGAATTAAGAATTATCACCATTTTTTATTTGTTCTTTAAGTGACTTTCCACTTCACTTCTAGGACACCTACATAGATTCACACAACTCACTGGCATCTCACATATTTATGAAGTTTCATTTACTCTTCACTGCAGCAGTGTGGTTTTCATGACTTCTGGCAAAAAGGTGATATGGAAAATTCATACGGCTCTTAACCAAAGCCTCTACAGAACTCTCAACAACAGCTACTATTCTCCTACTCCTAAATATGTGTCATATGTGGCATTAGGAAAATTTTTAAAAGGCAAAAGAAAACCCCATAATTTATTTCATATTCAATTATTTTCCCTGCAGCTTTGATTAACAAAGTTCACTATTGAAGGCATTTTCTGCTTCATTGCTCAATATTATAACCATGCCAAATTTTTTTCATTTCAGAAGACATTTCAATGTAACATTTACTATTGAAAATGTCTTGCCGACTGTCAAGCCAACAAAAGTTTTCACCATTAATTTCAACAGACATAAGCCTTCAAATTCATATTAAGAAATATATTTTTCTGATGTGCTAGTATGCAATGTGATTAGGGGGGCATATTACCCACTGATCATTTCAATGCATAGTTATTGCAATAAAACATTGGGTTTAACTAAAAGCTTTGATGTCATCAGCATCCATGAAAATGGAGCATAACAAATGTGTGAATGGGAGACCTCTCCAATCTGGAAGTTAATTTGCATGACATTATGACCTTGTTTGCATAGCAGAATAATAAAATCTTCCTTTTAGCAAACACTGGCATTTTGAATACCCAGGAAATGCCATGCTGAGATCTTAATAGGTTATTAGTTATATTTTAGCTTCCCCATTTTTTTTCCAGATGGGTGTAATAAAAGAAAAGAAATCCTTATTATGAGAGAAAGGATAGGATTTTTTCCTTTAAACATCCAGAATAATGTTAACATATATTAAGAGACCAGTATTAAGCTATTGTCAGTCCTCCTTGTAATATTGCACTGTGTTTTAGAGTAATACACGTGCTATCATTTTCTGTAAGAATGTCTATTGCTCAAGATAAAATTATTTCCTTTATAAAAAGCTGAGTAGTTTTATTATTATATTCATTAATGACTGAGCAGAAGGAAATAAGGCAGGAATACATGTCATCTATCAGCACAAAATCTTAAGCACTCAAGTAAGCAATAATGCCTTATTAACCTCAAATGCAACTGAAATGAAAAAATAAACTTGTCTCACAGCCCTAGCCCTTAGTGTCCACTTTGGCTGCTGCCCTGCCCTCCCTGACTGCTGACTGAGGCCATCAGGCCTAAGGCTGCTCCAGTGAGAGCAGTGAAAGATGAGCCTGTGGCCAAGAAAAAGCTGAGGTGCTCCCAGCTCCTAACAATGGCAGCAGCTGGCAACATTCCCAAATGGATCCCTTCGGCCTATGTCCCATCTTGCATCTGATGGAGATGGATAGACTTGATTTCTCCAATAGAAAAGCCAAGAAAGAGAGAGCAGATATACAATCACATTTAGTATTTGAGGTAAATGGTATTTTGATGTACTAAAGTCTTTGTTATTAATGGAATCTAAGCTCCAGAAGTATTTTCAGAAAGTATCATAAATCCTTCAGTTCTATACATAATGTCACTGCACATGCATATATAACTTGTACTTGGGAACTCATCAGAAGATTCAGGATGCAAGATATTTTCCTTAAACCCCTGGCTTCCAGATGGGCTCTTTGGAAAGCATTCATTCAAAACATACTGAGAAGGAAAAAAAAAATTATGGTTAGGTTAAGCATTCTAAACTCTGCCTCAAAAAGGGACATAAATAGCCCAAAGGCAGGCAAAAGATTATCTAATGGCAGTCCACAGTTAAGACTCCTATTTTCATACAGAGCTATCTGCTCCTTCAAAAAGAGCCCAAGAACAGCTCTTGTTTGTTGGAAAATGGTATTTAAATAACAGCCCATTCTTTTCAAGAATTTAGAGCTGTAGAGCATTCCAACCGATGGCCAAAATGTTCTTATTTTTTCTATTTATTCTTTTGCTTCTATTCTCTTCAATATGTGAGCATGCTGCTGTTAATGAAAGTGTTACAAACTACTGTATGATTCTGTGATTACCAGAAGTACAACTGCGAGATCAGAGAAAAGTGGAGTCAAAAACCAGATGGGTCATTCCCAGTCCTTAGACTGGAGGGGAATGCAGAGTCCCTGGCAAGCCCACACAGCCCAGGCCCAGGGACAGGCTTAGCCCAACCCCTTTTAAGAAGGATTCACACATGCCTCAGACATGCATGGCAGCAAGGGAGTTTAGAATCTCTGACATCAGACTTCTAGATCCAACTTATACCCATGAGATTCTCCAGATACACAGTCATTATATCTGCAAAACCAATATTAACCCTTCAGGGAAGGAGATGAGTATTTCACTCAGTAATGCAGAGGACAAAAATTGGAAGGGAAATCTAAAGCTCTTCTCAGAAAGTAGAGGCTCTGACAATGGGAGGACAGGGGGCTTAGCCATAGTCAAGCTGCAGGGCTGTGCACCAGTCTCTCTGTTTCCCTTATACTTATTTTCCCTTTTCTTTTTCTGCCGTGTTGTTCTTTCCCTGTGCTTGTTGCCTTTGCTGCTTTCTAGACTGTTTGGACATTGTCCAACTGCCAAGTGTCAAACCTATTTGACTGTGAGATCTCCCCTTCCTGGTGAAAGGACAGAGCCTAGGCTATTCTAAGCTAGTCCTCTGACCTTGATGTTGGAGAGACCATCTTGTGCTAATTGTCTGAAAAAGTAAAACAAAAAAGTATTCTTAAGCGATTTCATTTTCCTAAGACTGACAATGCCACAGAATCATCAGGTCATGTGGGACATGGTGCTGTTGTTCAAAGGCAAAACCCCCTTTTATTCTTTATGGACACAGAGATAAGTTCTGAAATTTCTGAAGAAAATTATTACCTTAGCATGTGCCAGCAGGTCTGAGTTTATATAACGAATGTGATAAATCCAAACCCCAGCTCTTCACAGCACACAAACACTGCCTTTGAGGACTGCTGAGTGCATAGCAGAAGTGTGCTAATGCTGGAGAGCCCTGTCTGAATCTGAATAGAACAGGAGCTGTGATTCAAAGCATATCTAAAAACGCTAGTCTTTCCCCAATATCTCAGGAGAACTTGAGACTTCATCTCCATTGTGTGGCTGCTGCATGCAGCACAAGGGACTGGAGGGGTGGCTGGGAGGGACCTATGGGTCAGTTCTTGCCATGATCTGGGGAAACCAGCTAAACAGCAGCTTAATGGCTGTTGTGTTCTGCAGTTCAAGCATAAGCCACTTTATCCAGCCAAGTAAATGTCCTTCAACTGCTACTGTATTTAAAGTGGTACTGAAAAGAGGACTAGTAACACACATGCTACTTCTGAGTTTTGCAGCAATGTCTGAAAGAAAATAGTGAGACCGTTTTTTGTGATTTTTAATGGGAGAAGACAGTTCAACTTGAAAAGAAAGGACTAGAGCAAATTTAGCCCAAAAGTAATTTGAAGACTGACTAAAGAATTTGAAGGTAAACTACAGAAAGGTCACTTTGGATACTTCATAAAGCCTCTGAGGTCTTCTAGACTACTGACCCAGCTACTTTCACAGAAAAACACATTCAGATTGAATGCATGTCGAAAAGATATCTTGAGCAGAGTGCAATGTTACACTCTTTTGTCAGTGACCTGAAAATGGAGTCTTGTCTGCTGCCTCCTGTAGTGCTACTGAAACCATTATGCCCACTTTGCATGAAAATGGAACCAACTAGATGGGCCATAAGGACAGATAAGACCCGAAGCAGTTTGTGTTTGGCTAGCAGGTATGGCCAGCATGCTCGGCTTAGTAATGTTCTAGACAAAGCCCAGGACCTTTATAAATAAAACAGTTTGTTTGTTTGTTTGGTTTGGTTTTTTCATTCATTTGGTTTTTTCATTAGAAGGAAATAAAATACTGAAACCATAACTTCCATAGAACTACACAAACAATTTGAAAATTTTTGGCTACATGAATCTGTTACTGGAAAAATCAGTCATACATACAGACATATATGTAGATTTAACTTCATGCAGAAATAAAATTTCATGGATTTAGAAGGAGAGATTACTATTTTCTCTCAGAAAAAAAAACCTACAGTAATTTCTTTCTATTTTGATGGTTTTCTGCAAACAGCATAGTCAAGACTGTTAGCAATGAAATAATGTCTTTCCTTTGGCAGCAGATTAAAGAGTCTGCTTGACAGGAGTTTGTTTTAGAGAAAAAATTATGAATATCCTTATTTTTACCATGCAGATATTTAGTTCCTTCTGCTGGGCAATCCACTCATCTGCTTACTCAGTCCTGTCTCCAGGTAATCCTAGACCTTGTCTGGGATATGTTTATTACAGCAAGAAGCAAAAGACTTAAGAGTTTTGGCTGAAATAATGATCACTTCAGATTTATTTGAGTTGTACTCGTTTATTAGTGCTGTTGACAAGTCACATCACTCTAGTCTTTTCTTTGAGTCAGCATATATGATTTTATCAATGCATGATATGCTATGTCCATTTATGGGGTGGGATTTTTATCCCTTTTCCTATGGGAAGCAGTCCACTTACTTTTCTTTGATCTTTCATTCCTTCATTTCAGATGGTACAGAGGTGCATTGTCCCAAAAACATTCCACCAGAGGAAACCTTTAGGGAGATGAACACTACTGCATCAAGGACTTTTGAACGAAACTCAGCTAGAAATGGTGTGTGAGAACCAAACTGAGGTTCTATACTGTCTGTCTCCTGTTGTGATTTAGGATGGCTTCTTAACAAGGGAACCTCTACAAATTTGGGATAGCTTAGGCCTTGATTCAGAGGCCTTTGTGGAAATAACAATTTCACCTCATTTTGAAGGGTGCTTGGGCCTGGGGGAAGCAGAAACTTCCTCTGAGCATCAGTCAGCTTGAGCAGGTGCATCCAATTTCAGACATGAATTATGTCTGTGGTTAGATAACGCATCTGAAACCCAGAGGCTCCGCTGCCTTGAGATGGCCATTCCCCCTCCCCCCAAGCTTATATATAGCAAGAATATTTTGTGTACTGAATCACTATTTCTCTTTGAAACATCTAAAAATACTATTGCTGGAGGAAGCTAGCCATTTGAACTATGTATATTTAGTCTTCTCCAGCTGCTGGAAATGCTGATAGGATTTGAATTTATCAGAAATTTGGTTTAGGCTGCAGGTTTTTTTCCTAGCAACAGTTGCTATGCAAATTATTCAGAGAGTTTCTGCTGCAATTGATGCTGGATAGAGATTTGGAATACCAGATTCTTAAAAATCTTTGCTGCAAGATACCAAGTTCTTAATCTTTGCCAATGTGCTGAAATTTGACAGCTATATCAACAGAATCATTTGCCCTTCCTCACAGCTTTTCAGCCTTGAAATCTTAAGATTTTCTTGATAATACATAGAAAAATTATTTTTAAATCTTCAAAATATTACATAAGAGAGCAGTCAAACAGAGATGAAATTGTCTTTTTCTCTACACTTTGGTTACCACAGAGGGCTCAGTCCATTGTAAAGGGGAAAACTGCTTAGTGACAGTGCCAGACTCTTGAGGGAAAAATGGGGAAAAACCAGAACTCCCACCTAGCATTATATCTATTAACATCTTTGTGAAGTTTGGTTCAATTTTGCATTCATTGTACAGAGACATAGATCAAGTCATGACTAGGTTAAATTAACTGTTGGAACTGCACAATGGAGGAATAAAATAGTCTGCACAAGTAGAAATAAAATAATCTCAAACTCCCAAATTTCCAACACTCAGTGCAAGTCTGATCATCTTTCTTGGATCATCTCTTGAAGGTGTTGAATTTCTATTATCTGCTAGCATGTATTTATGCAAAAATCATTGTATATAAGCCCTCTTTCTCTGCCAAAAGTGCCAGTGGGAAAACTGACTGAATGCTACCACTGCCATTCAGAAATAGATATTAGACGTGAGCTGAGTTCTAATCATATTTAAGTCCAGTTTAAAAGCAAGGATTCAGTGTTTGAGGTCCTGGGTGAGTTAGAGCTATAGTTCAATACTCAGTCAAAACTTGTCTTTCAAAAACTCCATAAAGTTAACACAAGGACATTAATTACTCAGAGATTTTGTGTTCAGTCTAGAACAAGAAAATTAACCACTAATATGTTGAGCTCATACACATAAGCGTGTTTCTAGAGCTACATGTCTCAACAGCCTTGCCTTAACCTAGGAAAAGGATGACTTAAAGACAGAATTTTCAGCTCCCTGAGAAATTTTATAGGACAAATATTATCCCTTTGCTCATTCTACTTAAATAGAGGGGCAGGGCACTATTAATATTTCCTGAACCAGAAACACATGAGAAGACGTGAGAACTGCAAATCTGTTGTTATATTTTGCATACTGCTACAACACTGATCAACTTAGAGGAAACTCAGTGACAAGTCCACACTGCATCCAGAGGAATGGATAAAATTACTAAGGCAAGGAGATGCTAGGGAAAAAGCTAACCCTGTCAAAGCTAGCTAGGAGGTGAAGAGTCACAAGTTTACAGAGATATGCAAAAACTGAACAGAAATTGGACAACTTGGAAAATTCTTTCCTAAGTTCTAGTTCTGTACCTCTCTTGGGTGAATTGATATTGTATAACTGGGAAGTTTGAACTCAGTCTCTGCATGCCCTTCTGTAATCCGTGATTACTTCTGCAGATGTCATGCTAATTAGAGAGATTCTTATTGTCAAAGACTTGTGCATTTCTGTTTTGTGTAAACAATCAATGAACAAGGAGTCCTCTTCCAAGGGCATGACAGGCAAATACATTATGAAATATCTTACATTAAAGAAGTGGAAAGCATAATACTTGGGATCTTCTACACTCTCCAACTAAAAATGGTGTATCAGCAAAAAAACCCCAAAAATATTTGTTACTGTGAAGAGAAAAATTTAGGTTTCAATTATTGTGTTAAGTAGCATGCAGAAGAAGCAGATTCACAGTTTAATTACTCCTGTCCTCACTGCCATAAGCCATTGTGGCTCAGCAGATGTGCCACACACCTAACCTTCTGTGTCAGCTGGGGAAGGTGGGCCTTTTGGGAGACATGACAATGAGCATCACAAAAGCCTTTTCTATAGGTAGCTCGGGGAGAAAGAAGGGGAACATCTATTGTAGTAACTTCTTTGTAAGCCATGAGCAGTGAATTTATTCACTGAACTGAACTAAGAGATAAAATGCTAATAAAAGCTTGCCTTGAGCAGCAACTTTTTTTATAAGACATCCTATTGACATCATCTCTGAGCATTACAAAATCTTCATCTGACTTTATTCACCAGAAGATTTGCTCCTATGGCAGAAGGGCTGCAGTGCCACACTTGGGGTGAACACCCTTTCTTGGGCAGGGTTCATTGCACCTTGTGTCAGACATACTGTAAGCAGCTCCTTTTCATCAGGGAGTTTGGACTCTTAAAGGACACAGGGGAAAAGCAGGTTTGTTCTGGGTACAACTAGTCCCACAGTGGGGCAATTGTCTGAAGCAGCAGATAAAAATTATACTCTAGAAATGAGTCTGTGAGGGAGTGTAGCTGAGCAGCTTAGATGCAGGCACCTATTTGGTAGGGAGTTAAAATTAAGTGAGGACAATTCCCTACCATTCCATCTTCAGTCTCAGTTTAGTGCATACCTGAAGCCATAAAATATGGAAGAAGTTATCAGAAGTTATCAGAAGTTATCAGAGTATTTTAAAAACAGTTTTTGAACACTGAGTATCATCTGACAGGTTCCTTTATTCTGCTAATTCCTAATATCAGGCTTTGTTCAGTCGCAAAATGTTCTATTGCAGCTTTAGCCATTTATATATTTCTGATAATTTGTTTCTCCCAGGAATAAGCACAGTTCATTGAAGCATTTTTGAAGTCTTTTCATGCATTTTAGGCACATCATGCTTCACAGTCAGTCACAAAATAGGGCCTTTCACTAATGGGTTCATTGGATAGGTCACCAAGCCCAAAAAAAAAAAAAAAAAAAAAAGAGGAATATCCAGTTGCATTGTGTCCCCTTACACGATAGGGATTAATCATGTTCTCTGAGAGAAGAGTAAAGAAAATTACTCCCTGTTTCTTGTCTGGGCAAAACTGAGCTCATTTAGGACAGTTACAAAGAACTAGATGGGTTTGCCCATTGAATTTAAAGTAATGGCCTTATGTACAATATGTATTTTATGCTACAGAAAATCAATTTTATCTTCAAGATAATTTCCAGAAGCACAATATAAAAATAATGAAAAACCTATAAGTATATGTTTTAAGTTATAATATAGTCCCTGGAAAGACTGAGGAAAGATAAGCCTAACTTCACATAAAGGCTTCACAATATAGGCTATATTTATTTAAACATTTATTCACTTTTCATTTCTTGTCTTGTAGGAATTAAAGTGAACTATTATCTTATAACTTATTGTAAGTGAAAAAGTTTGATAAAATACTATGTAGACCATTTTCATATGGCAAATTTAGTGTTATTTTAATGACTTTGCTGCTAGACTGTAGGTTACTAAGATTCATTGGGAGATTTGAAAGCTAATGTTGATTTTCCACCATAAAAGACCCTTATTCCATCCTCCTCCCAACCCATTGCTTAGATATCTCCTATTTTATCTTTTTACATAGCCTCAGCAACCCCAGCCTAAGAAAACTAATTGCTTTGCTGTTTTTGAAATTGCTGTGAGCATTCCACTGTAGAGAAGCTGCTTTTCTAAAGCAAACATATATGAGTTTCTGAGATAGAAAGGCTTTAATTGACATCAGAGGCCTTTAGAATTACTTCTTACTGTTCACATAGTTTTTAACAAGGCTGAATTCCCTTTGTAGCAATCATTAGTGCAAAATTCTTTAGCAGACTACATTCACTTCAGTCATTGCAGTTGCTGTTTATTCTGAAATGATTTAACATTCAAAGCAAATGAAGGCCTGCTGCAGTAATAAGACCACTTCTTTCTGTGCCTCTCTGTGCCACTGTATGCAATAAATCCAGAGAAGACAGAACAGAATAAGAGCAACAGTGATTTCAACCACAGCCACTTTTCTAATATGTTTATTACTGGCCACTACTCCTTGTGATGCTGATTTAACTAACAGAGTTGTGGTATTTTGTGTGTCTCACTTCCTACCTGTTTCTGCAAAAGTTAGGTCAATTTACCTGACCTTAATCCCATAGCTCAATAAAATGCCAAAATCCTACACCCAGCTAAGGAAGTGAATACGTTCTCCAGTTAAAAGCTACTCTTTTCTATGAATCTGTCTCTAGTGAGAATACTTTATTCTTGCCTTATTTTTCAACTCAATAAGGTAGGTTTGGGACAGTATTTTGTCAGACCTTCTCCAGCTTCCACAGTCTGTTGAGCCAACCCTGACTGATACGGTCCTGACAGCAGCTATAAATTGAGTAACAACTAAATCTTTCCCCAAATCTCTTAACAGAGATCCTTTCTGCCAATGACAGGGCCAGCCAGTCGACCCCGAAAAGCCCATTAATGCTACCACTCTGAATTTCACAAACTCAAGGCACAGATAATGGAGGGGAGCAATCTCACATTTTTTCCCTTTTTACAAGCACATATTTGGCAGCCATCAGCTACTGAATTAAGTACAGACCTGAAGAAACCTTTCATTCCAGGATAAAATCATAATATATGTGAAAATCTGGAAAGAAATAGAAACAAAACAATGTAGAACTTCTTTTATATTTGCTTTATTGGATTCCTACTGAAAAAATCTCAGAGACAAGCACAAGCCCACAGAGCAGTGCATTTAATTTTTCAGTATTTGACAATCTACTGCTTAAATTATGAGCCAGACTTGGGGCATAAGCCAGAGAAGTTTGATATGCAAAGCAAAGAGCTGAGCACATCAACTTCCATCAGCATTCCTGCAGCACAAGCTTTAGTTACCAGGAAACAACTCTTGTGGTCATGCATAGCCCATTGTGGTGCTTAATGCAGTTATGAAAAACATCAGTGCTGTCCTTTCCAGCTAGAATAAAAGGTGTTGCTCGCAGGGCATGACAATATCAAATAGAAATCTAAGAGACCCTCAAGCAACTTGGGATGGAGTGAAAAAATTCTCCTCTTTATCTTCAGTTTCTTTAAAGAAAAACAGGAACTGAAAAAAGGAAATCTGACTCTGCCTGGAAATTTTCAGTCTTCAGTAAAGATGTGTGTGAGAGACAGAAGAAAATTCCTCAGAACTATGTTTTCAACATTTTTAAATGCAACAGTTCCTCTTATTTCTCTGCTCTTTAAACTGCTTTGTCACAAGAGGCTGTCCTACACTTGATAAATTCCACTTTAATCAGCAGGTGCCTTAATATATGACTCGGAAGAATAAAAAAATTGGTTAATCTGTCAAAAATGTATATAATCAAATAAAGAAAACCTCACAGAACCTCTGGGACACAGTGTCTGGAGGTGATTAATAATGAATGTTCCCATTTTCAAAGGGAATTTTATTCTTAGAGGTGACTAATTTTCCAATTCAAGTTTCCATTTTCCTTATTGCTTTAATATCTTTTTGGAGTGAAGAGAAATGTTATTCACAAAAAATCATAACTCTCAAATAAAATGAAAATCGAAATGCATTTTAATACCAACACTTGCTTTCCTGAGGTTAACGTGGAAATTTTTTGTCATTTCCCTTGCTTTATATATTTCAAAGGAGATTAGGCTGATAATGTACAGGAAGAATGTATTGAGAAATTAATTACACTAATTACTTATAAACACTGCACAAAAATATATTCTTACTTGTCAAAATGGCCTCCATCTTAAAACAATGCCTATAGCATAATATTTGCCATAATGCCATTTACAGCATTCTCTATTCCCTCTCACTCCATGCAGAGATGTTTGACAACTGAGATGGGTGGTTAAAGACTGTGCTCCATTCTAATATAAAACAAGATTTAATAAAAAAAATAAGGAGGTAGAATATATTTGCTACACAGTAAAGAAATCAAGATGCTGCAACACTTTCTCCTATCTGAAGAACAGATTAGCAGAACTGCAATAAACTATCCCTACCTAAAAAGAATCCAGTTAACAGTTTCTAGTGGTCAGTAGAAATTACATGTAGTTTTACTATCCAGAACTCTAACACTTAAAATTCTTTGACTTAATGAAAAGCACAGCCTAACCTTCAGCAATAAAACTCTTTCAGAAAGAACTCGTGTGCTTAGACTGCCAAGAGAATTTAAATATCTTCCTAACAGAGAAACAGAAATTCCCTGTATGGTGTGAGCATGCACCAGCTCCACCCGAATCCTCCAGCCTAGCCCTCAGGCACTGCTCACAAGCACCAGCTCTGCCAGAGAGCTCTCGGGGGCGCTACCAGCCTTACTTAGAATCCTACCACCAAACCCAAGGCAGGATTGATTTCCCCCTCTCCAATAGAGCACACCCCTTACTGGATACTGCTTCATCATCCCTGCTAGAAATTCCCTGGAGCTTAGGGAGAGGCTTCTGGAGAGAAGATCTCTGTTTTGCAATGTATCAGGCTGCCCCAAATGGTAGGTTTTTTCAGCGGACTTGTTCCTGAAGGAGGATATCCTCCCTACAAGGTCTTTACTTTTCTGCTTTACCCAGCTCTCCCAGCTGAGCTCTGCACCAGCATATTAGCATGCACAGCATCCACTTCTGAAAAGCGGAAACATTTCCAGCAAGGGCACTCCATGTGAGTTGGTCTGCTAAGTGTCTTTGCCTTCTCCTTAAAATATGCTTAAAATAAAGCGGTTCTCAGCAAAATAGATTCCCTGTTATTCCTATCCCTGTGCAATGTATTCAGAGTCAGGACATTTTTAGACCCTCTTCATTAACTCCTGTGAGTTTGCATTCAGCTGCTCTGCGTGTTTATGGATGAGATGTTGCTCCGGGCTGAGGCACCTGGCCTGTGCTCCCACTCTGCTGTTGTGGCACCAGTGCAGACCCTGTGAGTGAGCTCTAGGCTCTGCCAGCAAAGGTCAACTCTGGGAAGCAGCTTTGTGCCGTCATTTCAAAATCAAAACAGGATATTGATGATCTAATGGCTACACATGACATTAGAGTAGGCTTCAGTATTCCTGTTGGATGTAACTTTCTACCTGGAAGAAATAGTAAGATGAAATTTATTGACTCTGTTTAGTCTTTATGTCCTAATTAGCAATCTTCAAGGGCCAAAATAATTTGACAGATCCTTTCAGATTTCACCAAAACTACAGTTTCTGGATAGGTTCAAAACCACTGCTGTCTTTAACACATCAGAGGTTGTTACACTGTTTTCTTACACTGAGAAGAGACTTTATAATTCTAGTAAAGGTTCTGCAGCCAAGGCTTTCTTGTTCAAGATAAAGAACACTGTGACCTGTAGCTATTACTATTAATTTATAATAACTATTTTTATTGTTCAGTAATCATGGCTACAGATCAGATATTCATATCAGTTTGCTTTCAGTTAATAAAAAAATACTTAATGAGGCCAACATATACGCGTTTATATTGCTACATTTACATACACATATATGTCTTGAGTCTCTGGAGATTCAAAACCCACCTGGATGAGTTCCTGTGTCACCTGCTCTGGGTGACCCTCCCTTGGACTGGGCACTCTCCAGAGGTCCCTTCCAACCCCAAAGATTCTGTGATTCTGTGCACATGCATCCTGCAGGCCCACATATACTTCAAGGATCAGATACTGACCAAGACTCTTCTAAATATAATTTTTTAATGTACAATGGTTCAACAGAATCTATGATTTCATGTACTGACACAACTGGATTTGAGCTACTAAAATTTTGCCCCAGCAGAAATAGTAATTTCTTACTTTGTCATAGAGTATGGATTATATTCTGTTAGATCTTAACTACAGTTTGAAATATTTAAAATTCTTTACACAATCCCCGTCAGGGATATAGTTAGTAATTCGTGCCAATAAAATATAGATATGTGAATCAAACTTGCTGTACAAAGGGAGTGGGGCGGGCAAGGGTTTCAATTCAAGGATGGCGAAACCGCGGACCAGGGTGGAATGTGAGATTAACATATGAAGAAAACCTCGGCTGCACAGGAGAAGGTCGTTCCTGGTGGCACGTTCTCAGGGACACCCAGAGATGATGGCCCGAAAACATACCCATCTGAGATAACCAGGGCCATCACCACCTTCCACCTGAATACAGGATTCCGGGAATCGGAGGAGGAACATTCATCAATTCCCGGAGGAGGAACATTCATCAATTCCCGACGAGGTTTTGTGCAGCTTGGAGTGAAGAAAGGAACCAACATGAATGTGATAAACTCTGAAAGGAAACAAAGGGACTCTGACGTGGGTTAGGAGAAAGGGTATATAAGCTGCCCTCCCAGGACAGCTAGTGTGGATGGAGTGGTTTTGGTGCAATAGAGGCCAGACCCTTGTTCACCCAGCCTTTCTCCTGGGAGTTGTGTGCTGTCATTTTTGATTGTTGGCTGTCGGGACTGTAACATGGTTGCGAATAAATTATATTTTTATTTTTATTTTTATTTTAATTACGATTGGGCACATTTTTATTTTTACCTATAGCAATCCCTATGAATTTTATATTTGCCATTTATTTTGACACTGTACTGAAGAGTTAAGAAATTAAAAATATCTATTACATAAATAAAAACAACACAAGACAATCAAAGACAAAAGATCCAGGTTGATGCTTCAGTTTAGTAAATTACTTAAGTGTCTGCTCCTCGGAATTAACTGGGACTATTTACATACTTTAAGTTATATGCTTGGGGCTGAAGGCCAAAGGAGAGTGTGGCTATATGATGATTAGTTTGGAAAGATTTCACTTTCTGACCCACTCCTGGCCCCAGCTCAGTCTGGAGATGCGCAAGTGGCTTTCACAAGCCCAGAGGATGGGCATCTCCAGGCTGACTGTACAGCATCAAAGCCACCAAAAAACTCAGGAGCAGAACAAGGCTTTGCCCCCCTCCAGGGCCTGCTTTGCCAGCACAGCTGGAGTTACAGCAGGAGCAGATGGAAAAAATCGAGACACTGTAGGTGTTTACTACGTCACCACTTGCAGGTACTTAGACTTGATTATGCTGAGCACAGAATAGGACTGGCAGAGAAAAGAATACAAGCTTAATGAAAAATACCTTTTAAAATACTGACTGGTATCTTTTAAAAATTGTTATAAATATAGACAATACAATCTCTGGCAAAGCCCTCAGACCTTCAAATCTATTCTTAGCTTAGCAAGTGAACAGGAGTACAAGCTAAAATGGAAGTGATGGTATATATTTTAAGAGAACTAATAAATCATTCATCAGTCTCTAATTATCCTACTCTATAATCAGAGAATCAAGCAATAAGTATTTTGTACCCAAACTGAACACTTCTACCTAGCCATTGACTAAAATTGGGAATCACTTAAAGACTTCTGCTTTGGTTTAATTATAGACAGTCCAATTTCAATCTATTTATTATGCAATTTGCATCTCATCCTGAAAAATCCATATGTATTTCAGCACCTTTAATTGTGTGATTAGACCAATGATATTAATGCAAGACATTTTCTTTTATTTTGAATAACATTACTCCAGTACGAGAATTAATCTGTTCTGAAAATACTTAGTCACACTTTACTGTGTTTTAATAATGTTTTTCTGCATTCAAATGTAAGCAAAAATGCAAGAAATATTTTATTTCCTGACATTTCCTCATTGTAATTAACCTCTTTTAAAGTATATTATTTCTATACAATCTGTGAACTTTTACCTAGCACCCCACTAAATTTATTATGCCGCCATCCCTGGAGTAAATTCCCTAAGAAACCTTAAGGGATAGAGTGATAGAAATCACTCTGATATCAGAATACGCCTCAATTTTTTCATGAACATGACATAAAAAGTTGGGTAATGAAAATAAAATTTAATGACATTTTACTAATTCTGAGAAAACATTAAGGAAAGTAATTCAGAGGTAATGGAGACTTGGTTTAAACTAAATGCCAAGTTTTCTTAAAACCTCTCAAGACCACATCTGATTGATTTTTTTCTACTGTGTTTTTGCATGGCCTGGTTTTTGGTAGCAGGGGAGCCACAGAGGTGGCATCTAGGAGAAGCTGCTGGAAGCTTCCACCGTGTCCAGCAGAGCCAACCCCTGATGGCTCTGAAGATGGACGTGCTGCTGACCAAAGCTGGGCCAATGAGAGAGGTTGGTAATGCATCTGTGATAACATATTTGAGAAGAAAATCAAAACAAAGTGGGGGCAGTGTTAATTCCAGCTAGAAAAAAGGAGGAAGTGAGAACATGTGAGGGAAACAACACGGAGGTCAGTGGAGATGGAGGGGGAGCAGGTGCTGCAGGAGCCAGAGCCGGGATTCCTCTGCAGGCTGTGGTGACCATGGTGAAGCAGTTGTGCCCCTGCAGCCCATGGGGATCCAGGGGGATGCAGAGATCAACCCACAGTCCCTGGGGAAGGTGCCCATGCCAGAGCAGGTGAATGCCTGGAGGAGGCTGTGACCCAGTGGGAGACTGTACTAGTTTCACCTGGGGATGGGACCAATTGGAAGCTAGTTTGGTTGTTGACAGCTAGAAGAACCAACTGGAAAAAGTTAGTTCGCTCGTGAACACACATTTTGAAGGTTACCCGGAAAAAAGCTCTCTTTTATTTCCAGTGGCTGAGCAGGTAACAACTTAAGCCCAGTCCTGGCTCCCTCCCATGCCGGGGGGTGGGCCGGGAGGCCGCTGGGCCCCGTTTGCAAACCAGGGGACCCGATGGCCGGGGGGAGGAAAGGCTCGTTAAGATAAAATCTTAGCCATGTCTCCTTCCTCCCCCTACGGGCCCACAGCTCCAGGGGGATGCCCGGCTCCTGCTGCTGGCTCGAAACAGCTTCGGAAGGGCTGGGCCTACCCAGCCCCGACGCGCCCGGGGGAGGCGGCCGGGCCCTGTCTAAAAAAGCAAAAGTGACCATAGGCAGTGTGGGGCTGCAGCAAGCTCCAGAAAAACTGATTAACATCTCAGCCGATCCCCCACCCAGCGCGGCCTGGGCCTGGCCCAACTCTTGCAGCTGTGTTAAACTTTAACTCTTTAGTACTCAAATAAAATTTGCAAAACCTCTGGCCTTTCTTTGAATATGAGAAGGGGAAAAAAAAATTCTCCGACGTCAGTAAAGCAAAAGCTAAGTTTTTTGAAATGGAAAGAGAATGAGAAAATGATGTGAAAGTTGGCTGAAAAATCCTTTTGCGAAGTTATTAGGGTGAACTGATTTCACACTGAAAATTCCTATAAACCGTGGAGAAAAACATGGGAAGTTGAGGTGTTCCATTGATAAATCATTTAATGAAAAAGTACCTGTGTTGAAAATCTTTTGCCCCAAGGAAAGAAGGGGATCTCAGTTTTCTGAAGATGAAGCATGAACAGAGAAAAAAGAAATGAAGAAAACCTTTGCTTTGGAACAGTTCAGTCTTAAAAGTAATATCCCATGAGTTTTAACATAACCCATAGTCTCAACTCTGGGAAAGCTGGAAAAACAGGAGAAGCTTCATGACTTTACAAATTTTTTCCTGGGCAAATGCAAAATCGTGAGAATGAAACCACAAAAGGAACTGTTTTCTTCCTCCTTGTGGAGAAATCTCTATGGCGCGACAAAAGAAAACTTCTCTCTCCGAAGTAAACTGAAAGAGAACTATTTGAGTTGGGAACTGACTGAAGTAACTTTTTTGTATGTTTGTTTTGTTGTTATGAAGGTTGGGAGAAGGAAAGAAAAAGTGGTCAGAAAATCTTACTCTGAATTTGGTTTTTTTCCCCCCCCCTTCTTTGTATAGTTAATAAATTTCTTTTTATACCCTTTTAAGTTTTAAGCCTGCCTTACTTCTGCTCCAAATTCTATCTCACAACAAAAAATGAATATATTTAAATTGGCAAAGCAAAACTATGACACAGACCCGGTGGAGAGAGGAGCCCCTGGGTCCAGGCTGGAGCACCCTGTCCTTGGAGTACTGCACCCTATGGAAGAGTGACCCATGCCACAGCAGTTTTGGAAGGACTGTCTGCCTGTGGAGGCAGTTTATGTTTGCAGCAGGTGTGGTATGGCTGCTGCTTGTGAGAGTGGACCCACACTGGAGAAGTTCACAGAGAACTGTCTCCTGTCGGAGGGACCCCACGGGGCAGTGGGGGAAGGACTCTTCTCTCTGAGCAGCAGAAGAAAATCTTGGGTGAGGACCTGACCAAGACCTTCATTCCCATCTCCCTGTGCTGACGGTGGGAAAGAGGGAGGAAAAAAGGTGTTTAAAGGGTTTATTTTTACTTTTCATTATCCTCTTGTTCTCTTAGTAATAAATACATTTTGTGCCTCTAAGCTGAGCCTCTTTTGCCCTTGAACTGTTTCTCTCAGTCCTTAACTCATGAAGCCTTAGTGGCTGGGAAGGGAAGGGTAAGCAAGCAGCTTTTGTGGGTGCCTGGCATAGCGCCAATATCAAAACATAACAACTTCAAACAGAATATATTAGTAAATATGTGGCTTGACTATCTTAAAGGGTATTTTCCCACTTGCTATTGTTACGCTTCTGTGCTGTAAAGAGATGTTTATGTAAAACATCTTTGAATTTTAAGTTTACAAAGAGAATAGGACATAATCTTTGATACTTGCAAGAATTTTTAAAAAATTATGTTAATGGAACTTTAACAATAATGGAGAATCTCTCAGACATTTAAAGATTTACTCAGTATGCATTCACATTTTATTTCAGTTTTTATATCTAACAGATATAAAGTTCTAGCAGAGCCTAAATAAAGTAGCAATCTTGATAGTCTGTTTAAAGCATGACCATAGGCTACTTTTGGTATTCAGTTTACACAATCACATGGAGATCTGCTACAATTTCTGCAGTGTATTTAACTAGTGTATACAAGTATTCTTCACTGGAGGGTCTAAAAAGACTTAAAAATCAAAGTCTTTTTTTAAGATGTCCTTTTGAATATGAAAATATTTTCCCAGCACCTTTATTACCAATATCTTCTCCTCAAAATGGATTCAATGACGTTACAGTGCCTTCACACATAGTCTTGGAGGACTTAGTATTTTAAGCAAGTTAAAAATAAATCAGCCAAATCTTTCTGCCTTTTATATCAGTGAACATTTTTCCTCTTGGTTTCAGTTGTGTTGGTGACTTAATTGGTTGGAAAGTTTTCAAGATTTAGAGGTATTACATTAAATGTTTTGTCAACAGAGTCTCCGAGGTAAGGCTGTAAGCCCCAGCATTGCTGGAGGCATCTACTGCCAGAACACTTAGGAGATCTGGACCTTATCTTTCTTTAGACATTGGGCTTTTTGTTTGTTTGGGAGGGGGATGGGTATTTTTTTTAATATGAATTTTACCAAATGCCCAGAAGACCCAGTTTCCCTTTGAATGTGTCTAAGCAGGTCAGCAAAAGAACAGCCCTACAGAGAATATAATTTTTCACAAAAGCCTGGTATTAGTGCATTGCTTAAAGTTAGATGGAGAAAGAAATAGTAGAAATATGATAGTGACATTAAACCTGGGACTATATTTTTAACCTTACACAAAGTATCTCAGAATACACCCACCACTGCCAAATTTCAAATAAGAAATGTGGCCCTGGGCATAAGGCAGTATGTTGCTTGGGAGGAAAAGTGCTCCCCTTAGATCCCTGACGTTAGAATATTAAGACTCTTGGAGATGCAAAAGCTAAGGATACACTTGCACCTCAGACTTCATTAAAGTATGAAATAGTTCTCAGAGTGCTGCCTGATCCTGGTGTAGGCTATGTCCTTCAAAATGTCCCATGCTTGAGCCCCTGGAAAGAGGGAGCTATGCCATTTTTAAGCCATCATCACAAAATGACAACTGCAACCAGCTATGTTAGCTTCTCAGCCACTTGGCTGTCAGGAATACCTCCTGTATTGTTAGAGATGGAAATACTATAGTTTATGACTTTAATATTTTCATGAAGGACTTTTAAAACTGTACTACTATAGCTGCAGAGAATACCACCACATCCTGAATAGGCCTTCACTTCCCACTGATGAAGATATGATAAAGTAACAAGTCAGGACTGGGGGAGAAGTATAGCATAAGCCTAACACCTTCAGGGTGGAGACTGCAGCTCCAGAGCTATCAGCTGCCAGGCTCACACAGACCCTCGCACAAAAGGGTGAAGGAAAAAGGCTTTGGGTGTGTGATGGAAAAATCTCTGGTCAGAGGCATAGTGAACACCCATTCTCCACTGTGCAGCTCAGTTGAGGGCCCTTTCACCTGGGGAAAAAGCTGCATCCATGTGAAGGATAGAAGAGGGGGTGTCATGGCCCACCAAAGGTCCCCCCAAAATGGGTCCCCAGACCCTGCACCAAAGCGCCAGAGATGATGCAACAGACCCTCAGTGTTGCAAGGGGCAGTGTCAAACTGGCCCACTGCAAGGGAGGCACCCGGGCGTTCCCACCTGCCCAAAGTCTGCATGAATCTGCTAAGTTCTATACTCTGCAGTGAATCCACTGAATTCTATACTCTGCAGCGTGGCATGGCAGGGATGGGGGCCCCTCACCACCAAGGCCAGATAGGGGGAGCAACGAGACATGGTTGGGACCCTTAGATGGGTGATATGCTTCCACCTACCCCTGCCACTCTGCCCCTGTCTCCCCACCACCCCGCCTTCTTTTTCTATTTCTTTCTTTCCTCTTTCTTTCTCTTTCTCTCTTTTAAATAAAAAATATCAATCTTTTGGCACCAACATCTAACCTAATTTGGTTTTAATCTTGTTTTTTGGGTATATTTTGAACCATCAAAGTTCTTTCCATATTATACACAGAGACTTATTTTTTTTTTGCTCTACTGGGTTTTAACCAGATCATAATATGTATGTATGTGAAAAGTATGTCAATAGTGAACAGCAAAGGTGAGAGAGATCTTGCTGTAATAATATTCTTGAGCTAAAAAACAAAATGTTATGAGAATTGTTAAATAATTGCTCTAAGAATTCTTTGAGACCACAAACATTTTTCAATTAATATGGTCATAATCTCATCAGGGACACAAACTCTTGAAAATAGAATTCCAGGTTCAGATACCACAAAATTCAGCTTTACATAGTGGTTTTGTTTTTTTTTGTTTTCTAGTGACAATGAACTAGTTTTGCAAAAGAGTAAGATTGGATACCAGGTCCTTAAATTTTGACAAGGGACGAAAGCTGACATCATTCCCTGCTTATTGAAATCTCATCCATGTTATCTTCATAATGTAAGTTTTCATTAAGAAGACAAAAAAATAACAACACAAATAGCTTGGCAATCCATACCAGTTTTAAGTCTTGACATATATACTTAACTGGTATTGCCAGTTAATACTCTCATGTTGCATGTGAAAGGTCTTTTTCCTTAAACTTGGGAGAAATAGAGCAGTCACACAAAAAAAACGCAGGAAAAAAAAGATTGGCTGGTGTAAAGATGTGATTGTTCAAGGGAAAGGAATAGAAACAAAGTTTCACATTTTCCATCAGTTCATGTTCTTTGTTCTGCCTACTGACTTTATTGACTGGATGTGAATGTCAGCAGGTCTCCTGGTATTGATAGGAAGAATAAAAAGAAGAGATTCTTTAAAATTTTTTTCTTGTTTTAAAAAGAATGAATGTAGGTTACAAAGAATTTGTTTTATAAACTCATGCATTTCCTTTTTGATTTATTTTATTAGGTACTTGGTCAAAAGCTGTGTTTGTAAAGTGTAGATGAAGGATAATGATTTTGCCAGAAAAGGTTTAATGACTTAATGCTGGAACTTATCTTGTTTTTGAGGTAGGACTTGAAATCCTGGAGACACTGAAAATTAGGATATTTTGAGTGCTTGTGTTTTTATACTTCCCTTGATAGTCTTAAAAAAAAAAAACAAGCCAACAAAAAACAACACAAAAAACCCACAACAAAAACCCAAGAAAACCCAACCAACCAAAAACACCAATCACAAAACCAGTAAAGCTACTCCTAAAACACACCCACATTTTTCCGGGAAGGTTAGTTTTTTGTCTACTCATGCCTGGTGCTAATTTTCTGAAGAGTCTTGAAAGGGGCTTTGAAGTGTCAGCAAGACAAGTGCCAATATTTCCAGTAAGTCTACATATTAATTCCTCTGAATACCAACTCAAGACTCTGGAAATGCATGTAAAAGGCTGAGGCAGAAATGACACTTATAACTGCATTCATTAAGAGCAAGTTCATACCCATCTTCTGCCTAATGAGCATATAAGGTAAATCAAACTTAGAGAACTCCCCGATCTTTGATTTAGAGAGATCCTCAATAACCTAGGGCATAAGATATAAGTGTAACTATTGTTACACCATCAAAACCAGACCAAGAATAAAGTCTTGATTCTTTCTAATTGCTAAACATCAATTATCATGTGCCATGACACTGAATTTCAGAAACCTTGATTTACTTGCTAATTTGTGAGTAGTTTCTATTCTAAGTAAACAACTGCATATTCTGAGTTGATGAAAAATGTCACCATATGAATAAATGTTTAGAACATTCAATTGCTTCCATAATTCATACATGACATACAGTCACTACATCTCTAGCCCTCTATAAGAAGTTATTTAACTAAACATATTAATAGCTGAAGAATGGTGCTGGGAGATTAAGACTAGGAATTGAGCATATAATGCATGTATTAAAATTACATAATGCTCTTTTAAAGAGCTATTTCTGTAGAGGAATTTAACAAACATTCTGGCTTACAGAAATGATGGATGCAAAGTTCAAGACCAGATCCATTAATAGTGCTGCAATATTTTTTTCCAATACAAATTTGACAAGCAAAGCAAAACATTGACTTCCAATACACCACATTTTGTTACAGCAAGATCCATAAGGTGTTTTCCTGGTTGGAATTATTCTCAGCTTAATTCAGAAGCACATGCGTTATCCCCTATTTTCAAAGGAACAGTAGCTACATCAGGAGTGTGTTCAACATCTTGCTTCTGCTACTGTGGTGCTACACCTCTGCTAATTCTTTTCGGTGCAGGCCTTGTCTTTATTTTTCTTGGTATATTTTTTACTACCAAATTTCTTTCACTTGGCAAGTTTATGTCTTATGATTGCACTCTTGAAACATAGATGTCAATGCATGGACACTCTCAGTTGTCACAAATTGTTATTGAAATTGTTGTGACCAGCTCTGGGTCATAGAGACCTGCTCCCTTGCTGAAGCACAAATGCTTCTGCATAGGCCATGCTGGGACCAAAGCTGCCTGGTGGTGAGGCAAGAAAAACTGAAATAAAACTTTCTATCAGCACTGGTTGGGCATAAACCACTCCTTTTGTATGGGATTGTTATACACTACAATAGTCTGATAGAACTATCAAAGGGTACAGAATACATGTAGATACTATATTTGAAGGTCAGAGAGAGAAAGGATGACAATTCACCCTTCAGTATCTTTTAAAGATTATAGTTTTCATTGGTTTAATATTTCTTCCTCCACAGTGGTAAACTTATGTTAAGACAAGTTGAAGGGAGCTGGCCTGTTGTGCATTTCTGTGAATTGCCTGTCCCCATCACTTCACTGGAAAAACTCTCATAGGTGGTTATAATAATTGAAGAATGCAGTATATTTTCCAGAAAATATAAAGAGCTTCAACATAAATTTTGTTCTGTGATCATTTGTTTCCTTTTTTTAATTTTGCTAAATTTTAATGCAAATTGAGTAGAATTACCTGAAATGCCTGTTCAGTTCTGAATCTTTGCAATTGCTTCATAGTTTCACTACCCTGTAAAGCACAGCTCCGAAACTACAGCATAAAAAAGCCTTCCAAGTTATTCCTACTGTACGAGTGACATAAGACCATCTGATACTGATATTTAATTCTTACCATGATGACATCATTGTCATCAAATAAGAATGCCTTATAGTCAAAAAAATATTTGCTTCTTACTCATTATCAGGACATCTGTCTGCATCTTTGCATTTTTGTGTTGAATTCTCTAACAAATAATTTTGTAAGGATTGGATATCTCACAAACATATTTCACATTTCTCTATAGTACCTTCAGACACCCCTCACTTGAATTTCAACTGCAATGGTTGCTATATAATAAATGAACAGACAAAATCTGAAAAGGACTTCCTTGTTACATTGGCTGACTCTTGCCCTCTGAGAGCTTTAGCTTTCCAATTTCTTCCTCCTGTAAAAAACTAATGAGGTCCCTTCTGTGCTGCTCCATGTTGTCAGTCATTCTTCATTGCAGTGGTCTTTAAATAGCTTTTCTGTCAAAGAAGTTGCTCTAAAGGCATTAACTTGGCATACTGAAATAAATGCCAAGTTAATTATAAAAACTGTCTCTCTTTATAACTCAGTAAAAATTTATTTGGGTAAATAATGCTCTAAGTTATAATCAAATTTTAGCACACATTTTTCCAAACCAAGTTTTTTTTTCCTTTCATTGTTGAGACCAGTATTGTTCACTATATAACAGCAAATATATTTAGTTTACATACTTTTTCTAATTTTGTATAATATTTTTGAATAAATTAAAACTTACAAAAGAAATAAAAGAGACTGAGAGTTGTGAAACTATGTAACCTGTGTTTTTTCACTAAAGACCTCTCAAAACAAGGCCTCTAATATTGTGCTTTTGGCACTTGCTATTTTACACCGACTTTGTACTAGTTAATATTTTTCCCTAAGTGCACCTACATACAATAGTCTAGAATGTACAGTTAAAGAAATTTTATGCATAAAACTCCTCCTGCCATATTGCCTATGGAAATGCCCACTTGAGCTTTCTGTCAATCCAAGACTTTTTCACTAAATGTTTGCTTTGATTAGGTTTCAAATGTATGATAAAGAGTTGGTGAGGCATCCCCTGTTTGAAGCATATTTCTCTATAAAATCTTATGGAGATTAAGAAACATTTTAATGAAATGTTCTACTAAGCTGTGTCATTAGCAGATTTTTTTGACAATAGGTGCTACATTGACAGTAGCTTGTACAATAATTTGCTGAGTACAATTATGTTGTACTTTTTCTCAGTTTTAATTGTTTAATTAAGCTCAGTCACAGTTAGTATTGAAAAGGCTAGTGCTTCCTATATAAACATTAAAATAGACATTAATGGCTTTTATTTTTTTTTCTTGCAGTAGTTGGCATTTTAGTGATTACACAGGCAGTAAGAGAAACCATCTCATCATTGATACAAAGTTCTGTGAATGGACTGGAGGGGAGATGGCTCTCAAAGCAAAATCCTACATTGAACATCTGAGAAAACTTTTTAAAATGCCGAGCTTCTATTTAAAAAGGCACAGGAATATACTGATGATGTTGGGGTAGCTGTTGAGGTGAAGCAGGTGAAGAAGCAGGAAGAGCCTTTGCAAGGGTTTTACAGAGATGTTTATTTCAGCCATGTGTGTGCACACTCAAAGGCGTTGGTCTCAGAGTCCAGGTTAAGTACATGGGGGTTTTGGTGTGGGGGAAGTAGTATCAGAGACCAGTTACTAGGGGTCATGGAGGTGTTATAAGGATAGGATTAGGGCATGGGGGCCAACAAGGAAACTGGGTGGGAGTGACCGAAAGGCTGATGGACAGGGAGAGGGCACAGGTCTGACCTAAGGAACAAGACAGGGATTTTTCTGACCTGCTAGAACAGGATTTGTTATCAAAAGGAGATAGCTGAGAGAGAGGCATCTCTGTCTTTCTAACTGAGAATGCCTTTCAAGGTCTCCACAATATACAGTAGGCAGTCTTGGTGAATTCAGTGTCACTGCTAACAGGCTTAAGAATGGGTATTTTCAGAGCATTTGTTGACCAGTTCTAAAGAGATATTTATTATTTAAGCTGTTGGGGGGGGGGGGGGGGTTTCATTCAAAAAA
>VXBI01013791.1:613235-624820 GCA_013397375.1 Toxostoma redivivum
TTTCATTCAAAAAATCAAAGTATTTTCTTTATATTTCTAATTAGATCAATGAAAGATAAGGAAATCCCAACTTCTCCACCTTCACAACCCTCACTAGAACATGGTGGAACAGCTCACTGGGGGATGGCATTCTAAATCACACAAATAATTTTTAATTAGGTGCATAAATATTGATAGAGAAAGAGCTATGTAATTCCCTAGCTTTTGAAGATTGCTTTGTATTTTATTCCTGATAATACTCTATACTGTTGAAGCTGTATTTAAACTTCTTTATTCTGCTGTTGAATATATACCCAGATCCTCATTACCTACTGACACAATGATAATGACTGGAGATACTGATTCTGGCTCCTTCCAGTCACCCCACACGACTCCACATGATGCTCTCCATAATCCTGCTTCTTCAGTCCTACAGAGGGAACTGGCAGGTATGTCTCTCAATGGAAATGGGGAGTGAGGTGCAGGATAGGCTTAATGACTGTAAATTCCTTGACTTGCTGGAGACGATGAGCCAGCCATTCTGAGTATTTCACTTTGCTGGTTTAAGTAATTTTCGAGGCAGTCCAAGTTTGTAAAAGTATTTTTTGATATTTAAAAAAAGTCAAGTCCCAAGAAATTAAAGCACCCTTGCCCAAACTTCTCAACTGTACTTGCTCAAATAGTCTGCATGATTGACCTCATTTCTCCTAATAATACTCATAAAAATGCCAGCGTACAGCAGGGAAGGAAAAATGGGACTGGTACAAGGACCCCACTGAAAATTGTTATTGCAGGACAATAAGCAAATCTGATGGTGCAGGAAACACTGGCTATTCTACACAGCCAAGGCCGATTCTTACAGAGATGAGAAGGAAAAAACAAAACAAAACAAAGCAAAGCAAAACAAAACAGAAAAAGACAAAGGCAGAACTGCATAGGATGTTGGAAGCAGGAGGCAACCTTATAAATCAGAGAAACTCATGGCTGGCATAACCATAAACAGACCCATGCAGATCTGCTCCCTTAAAAGAATTCTGAGTACTGGGGACATGGATATTGGCATGTCTAAAATTTTCAACATCAGCCTCAAACGCATGGTAAAAGGTAAAGTGAATTAATGTAAAATAAAATTTATTTTTAATATCTAAATATCATAGGTTGACTTTGCATTAATGTGTACCATAAACCAATAAATGGAGGTATCCAGAGCAAATAGTTGATGCTGTGGATTATCACCCAACCTTTATGAATTTTGAGAGGGTTACTTCTAGTCTGGCCCAGTAAGCTGAATGTACATTACTACTGGACCATATCAGATACACACCAGGAGACCATCATCTGATTATGTTTAATTTGCAATGATTTGAATTTTCATGTTCTGAAACTCCTCCCTAATGTGAACCAAACTACAGGGAATAGGAACAGCCACGTTTGCTTCAAAAGGCCACAAGATACAAATAAAACACTAACATAAATCCTCATTTACATAAGGGATTGACAAAAAGCTATCTTTGAAGCATATTCTGATCTTAATTGTTTTCTATAATTTAGATTGTAAGAGCTTTTAAAATAGGTGTATTCTTGCTCTGCTACCTAGAAAATAAAAACTTTTGGGCTTTAATGGAAAAATCTGACTACAATCTGTTACCTGCTCCCTGTATGTTTCTATATACTAATGGAAAAGAAGTTTTAGCTTTAGATAGTAGAAATGATTATGCTTAATGAACACATGTTTCAAAACTAGGGGAAAATGCCTGAATTGCTTGGGTGACTGATGCTTTTTCTATCTTACTTAATTTCAAGGTCAATGAAAAGATAAAACAACAAAAAGTTCACAGAAAAATCATGGGGATAAAAGTGTGAAGAGTACATATTCTGTTATTTGAAGAAAAAATTGGTAGAAAAATATAAATTATGGGCAGAATTATTTCCTTAAGCACCTTCTGACTGATTCGCCTAAATGACAACAAAATTTGCCATTTTGACAGAACTTATATTTTACATCAGATATTTTGTGATAGTGACCTTTTTGCCTTCAGAAGACTTCCTTAGCTTCTCTGTTCTGTTTTGTTTCTTACTGGGGAGAGGAGTAGTCCAAGGCTGAGCCCTTTCTAGTTGCTGCCTGCCAAGGATCAAGCATTAGGAGATTGTAGTAACTACAATTCTGTTAACTGAAGTTTTATTTACAGGCACATGCTGGTTTGCTGTCCCACTTGATAAATTTCTATCACTGTCTCCAGAAAAGGACCTCTAGTCTCTTTCTTTAGCATCCAAGGCAAAGCATACCTTGATATATTTTAGTTACTAAAGCGAACCACTCTGCATACTAAAAAAAATACCAGCAGTTTTGCAGTCACGGGGCCATTGGCATCCCCAGCTGATCAGAAAAATTCACGACACCACTACAGAGTAGTTTTTTGTCACAGAATTTTGGCAACGCAAATGTCACATGTGAATTGTTGTATGATACGGCCTTTTCATTTCAACAGTTAGGTGTCTCAAATTATTGTTTGAATTACATATATTAGTGAATGACACTGCTTTTAGTTTGCAAGGAGGAATGTATTTCCACTCTTGACAAGAGATTCCATATACCAATATGGTTTGTGGTTTTGTCATGAAAAAACAGGGGGTATTGTCATGGCATCACACATTGCTCAGTATCAAAATATTGTTGTATTTCATATTTGTCCTCAAACTCTCAATTGATGAGACTAAAAATTTTAAAAGCTGCTACAAAACAGAAGCAATGTTTTATAGGTCTGACTTTACTTATTACATTTATGCAACTAAGTTTTTTAGCTAAATATTTATTGGCGAATACAGGGTGAATTGGTGAATGAGGGTACATCTCTTTTTTTGTCAATTACAAATGGTGTCTACATAGGCTTTTAGGGATTTAATTAGTCACAGCTGAAGGTGGGTGAGATGAACCGTGCCTTTGGTAACCTGCAAAACAGTTTTCATTTGAAAATTAACAACTTACTGCTTTAGCGGTTATATTACCACAAAATGAGAAAGTCATGATAACTTTTTTGTCAGTCTCTGAAATGTTGCTAATAATAACATTGTGTTGTCCAAAGCCTGTGCAATCTCATTCTCCTTGCTAAGAGTAGACCATGGCAATCAAGAGGATGGTTCCATAACCATGCCAGCAAGTTACTCTCAAAAATACAGACCTCTTTTCCCCACAGCAGAACACAAGTGAAATAGTGGCTTCCCTCCCAGTCATACCAGTAACTGTTAGTCCAAATGTTCCTCAAATTTTGTTTGCTTTGCTCTAGATTGGCAGCAGTAAAAAAGACAAAAGACTCAATAACCCTTTTTAGGGAACCAGTATTGACCTAGGAGACCCTGTTTCTATGCAGACTCATTTCCTAATTTTCATAGGTAACAGTTTAAGTTCTAAATCAAAACCAAATTAAAATTGGGACATGGAATCTCAAAAGACATAAAAATGCACACCAATATCCCTGCAGCAAAGTCTTGGTAAATATTAAGAGTTTTTATGAATGCAGCAAGTAAAGACTATGAATGCTGAATATGGCTCCATATGAACTTGGCTGCCATTTCACATATACCTGAGCAAGTCTCCCTGCTTATATCAGTTTCCAGTTTGTTTGAACAGGGTGGTGGGCAGGGACCAGATCAAGCTGTAACCACTCAGCTGAACTCAGCTCTGCTGGGCCAGTTACACATACTGGGCAGCTAATCCTTACACCTACAAAACTGTTGATACTATTCAACAGCAAAAAACTATTGGTTACATTCAAAAATATCATTTGGATCATCTTGGATTATCAGAGACCTTCAGAAATTTTATTGGTAGAGCTCTCCCTTAGAATAAAGGGCAGAATTAGATTATAGAACAGTTTCAGTTCCAACTAATATTTACATTCATTAATAGTGTCCAAAAAATATTGATTTTCAAGTGTTTGAGGTTTCGACTCTGTAGCCCAGTGATTATTTTGTCTGCTTCTGGATGAGAACAATAATTTCCTAGTATAATATAAGCATCCATGCAAACTATTGCAAATGCAGATTTGATGTTGCAAAGCTTGCCATATAAATACAACCACCATGAGGTATTTTTCTATGAATTAAATTGATGAAATATGAATTGTAGTTGAGTCAGCATGGTTCAATGAATAAGAAAAAAAAATTAAAAGTTTATCAAGCAGCTCTCTAGCTAAATCAAAATTACAGTTCTGCCTAACACCAGGGACCCTGCAAGCAAATTCAGAACATATAAATCATTATTTAATCTGTAACAGCAAAAAACAAGCAACACAAACCAGAAAATAAATCAGGAGAAACCCACCTTAGAAGGCAAATGAATAGAAACAAGGAGCCCTGGGCAGAAGAAAAGTTTCTGTCTACTACTCTCTGCTCTTCTATTGCCTGTAAACGTCTGTCACTAACACCTGGAGCTTCAATTTCCCAGGAAAGCTGGGAAATTTACACAGGTTTTGCCCATGCAATTTCAGTAGGTATAAAGCTAAACATAAATAATTTT
Organism: Toxostoma redivivum; assembly: GCA_013397375.1. Taxonomy (NCBI): domain Eukaryota; kingdom Metazoa; phylum Chordata; class Aves; order Passeriformes; family Mimidae; genus Toxostoma; species Toxostoma redivivum. Next base: position 617,731 of record VXBI01013791.1, read on the forward strand.
AGAATAGGAGGAAAATGAAGAAGAGTTATCTTTTGGAAAAGCACTATAAAAGATATTAATGCAAAAGCTAAACTAAAAATCATGTAATTGCATCCCTTTGTTAATGACTGCCCCAGTATAGTCCCCATCTCCACTTGCTATCCCTCACTACACTTGGACTTTTAGCACTAAGCAAGTCATGCAAAAATTAAATTTGAAAATGTGAATATCACTTAAATATTCATGTGGCTGTTTCTTCAGCTGCCTTAGACTGCAAGAACAGGACCATGCATGCAGCGGGGCTCTGACAGAGCACTGCAGTTGCGCAAGCAGAGATCCATGAAGTGACATCAGCAGTCAGGAAGCATATGTGCTCCCAACTGGAAGACAAAATCATCTGATGAGTCTCCTTGTCATCATCTCGAGGAAGTGAGGAAGGTATTGGAGTAGGAGGGATGGGTGAGTCAAACACCGTGCCTCTAACTGGGGTGGGATCCAGCACCTGACAAGACAATGTGTGCATTATCTTTGCTTCACAAACTTCTTTGACTTCAAAACTGTATTTGCAGGAAAGGTCCAGTTTAGCACTGCACCCACTGAAATATACAGGCATTTGAGCTAATTGAACTTCACAAGTAGCACTCTTCTAAGTCCAGATAAAGGCACCAAGACAGGGAGAGAGAGTACATGTGTCTAAGGTCACCTGAGAAGTCAACAGGGAATTAGGCTTCCAAAGCAGCAATGCAGCAAAATTCAGCCTAGAGGGACACATTAAGTTTATTTATGACCCATGGCCTTAAGTGGACTCTGAAATGTTTGCTGAAAAGGGATGGATTTAAACATGCTTCAATGTGAAAAATATGAATCTCTGAATATAGATTGAGATATTCTGACTCTACATCTTTTAGTTCAGTCAAAGGCAAGTATTTATAGAAGAACAGGTGAACTAAAGTTTTTCTTAATGATTTTTTATTATTTTTTAAAAATATGTTTTATTGTTTCTTATTTCTGTAAATATTTATTTCAGTTTACTCCCATTCCTTTCAGTCACTAATTTTCCGTATCCTCAAACAATCAGTATAAAGGGCTTTCTAATGCCCTAAATATTGTATGGTTTGATAATTTTTTAAAGGAAAGAGGAAAAAAATCATCATTACAGATCATGATTGTTACTTAAGAAAATATGAAGATACAGGTGACTTCATTGGTCCATAGGAACATAAGCTGTCATTAAGTATATCAAACTGCAAGTCATCATTCTAAGATCTGAGTCCTAAACAAATCTTTTCTTTCATCTGCAGAGCAGGAAGGACAATAAGCCACAAAATTATTTACTTTTTTTTGAAGTGTAACTGATTGGCACACCATGATGCCAGGAGTCCACTTCTCACTTTCTGTGGGGGGAGCTGCCTTGCTGTTTAAGGACAGCTGACCTTGCACTATGAAAGCTCCAGGAGACTGCAGATCTCTAGTCAAGAGTTCACCACAGCAGCAGCACTGAGAATGTAGGAGATAATTCCATGTGGTGCTTGTATTCCACTGCAGATAAACCCAGTTGTTGAAGGAAAAGCCTCCTGACAAAGATCTCATCAATGATCACCACTGGATTTACAACTTTTCTGTAATCCCCAAAAGCACCCAGTGGTGACCTTTGTTCTTTTTGGTGGTTTTTGTAAATTCCACAATGAGTTTTTTAGAAAATAGATTAATATCCCGTTCTTTTCTGACATCAAACAAGAAATATTATTCAGGAAAGAATCCTACATTTTTGGCTTTACAGATTAAACTTTGAGGTGATGTTTGGCAACAGCACGGCAAGGCACAATTAATTGTTTCCTCTGTGGATTAGAAAATCTGAGAAACTTGTCAGTAACTGGGTTTTCTGTTTGAAATACTATACTTAAAGACCTTAAAACTCAAGAGGCAATCATCATCTCTAAGTTTCTGGGCATCAGCTATTTTATCTCTTTATTCTATTTTTAACAGATAACGGGTTCAAAGAAGTGCTACTTCCAATTTTCAACACAGTTCTAGAAAGAACATTCATGTCTTTAATGGACATTGTAAGTGAGACTTACTCTTTGAAAATAGTGCAACTTGTTTTCATGAAGATTCTCAGTTGCATTTCCCTGAAAGCTTCTACTATTTTTTCTCTATCTACTAATTTTTTGAAGAGGAAAGAGATGATGAACAAAACCTTATTTTAAAATGAAAGAGGCATTAAAAGAGTGAACTTTTTTATATATTGTCACTTGCCTTTTGCAAAAACAAAACAAAACAAAACTCTACCACTAAGTGACAAGTATATGTCCTATTTTCTTTACTGTGGTAAATTAAAGGGGAAAAAAGGGGAAAAAAAGTTAAGCCACTGAATTTTGTTATGTCTACTAAAGGGTTAACAACTGTGCTTTGATATATTACTGAAACACATTAAATTAGAAATCAAATTGGAGTCATATATTTTACAAAATATTTCCATTTAATCACACGAGCAGGACTTGTAAATAACAGAGCTCAAAGCTTTGGAGCAGATGGTCTTTCTGTTTTAATTCTTCATCTGATCTGCTGTATGCCAGTAAATCTCTGAGTTTCATTTGCTTTATTCAAATCCCTTGGCTATTCAGGACACATTGTGTCAAAGCATTTTGCTGTGGAATTTCAGTTGTTTTATATATTCCCAAATTAAAATAAAACATATGTATATTTTGCATAGACAAAGAAAAGTATGATAAAAACCATGAGACTGAAAAAAAATTCTTTCCAGGTGACCTATTTAAATACTATATATAAGTATATGTATATATACCAAAGGAATAGGCCAGACTTCAAAAAGTGTTTACTAGAAATTTAAAAGCAAAAATTCCTACTACACTTTAAATCTTTCTCTACGTCAATTTTAATCTATCATTTAATAAATATATTTTACTAAATTAGGATTCAGTTGGTTTAACTTCACTGCTACTAATCACTTGCACTAACATCAGGGTTCAAAGCATTGCACAGAGCTGTGCCAGGCTTGCTTTGGCTAACTGTTTATATTTAATAATATTGTTTTTAAATTATATAGTTCTGTCTTCCCATGTAACATGAAAGACATAAACTCTTTTTGAAAACTTTATGGAATCATAAAACTGGCTTGAAAAAAACATGTCTGCCTGACATCTTCCTTTTCTAAATGTGACTGTAAAACTGCAGAGATGCATATCACCTAATACTGAGTTACCTGAAGACATATGTTCAAAGGCATCTTTCCTTTCTCATTTGAACAATTTGTTCAAGAATGAACTCATATGACCCTAAAACTCACTAGTACTATGCACATTCCTATATATAGCTTGAGATTTTCAAATATATTTTCTTAAGTTAGGTGCCTGAAATCCACAGATGGACTTATTTGATAAATGTATTACCCCTAGTTGTGTTTGGATTAGATCAGTGGAATTCAGATGGAAAAGGGAAAAATAAGAATTGCAAGACACTTAGCTTTTTTCCTTCAAAAAAGTATTTTTGCTGGTAAAAACAATTTGTATTTTATTTTTTAAAGCAGTTGCTTTGATAACACTATCCATCATAAAACAGCCTATTTGTTTGATTACATCCAAATATGTTTAGCATTTACTATGGAATGACATGATAACTGCAGTAACAGCTTTTGAAAGGAAAATATAAAATCTGGGTTACATGTGAGCACTGATGGACAGGAGTCTCAGCCATGGAGGAAAAATAGTTTTGTCCTACTTTCTGAGCAGATGCAAATTAGAGAGAGAATGAGCAACTTCCAATTTTAGGTCAATATTTTCACCCAGTGGGAACTCAGGAACACATATAATCCTTTGGCACACAGCAATTGTGTCCATGGAGGCAGAGGCAAAGGACTTCATGTGTAACCCTTGATACTTTAGTAAACTAAAACCAGTTGCCTTTGTTTATATACTAATTAAAATACGTGAAGAAAACCATAGAATGCAAGGCTATGTGTCATAGGCTCTGAAACTGCTTCAGCTTTCCAGTTGTTCAGATTTTAGTGCACAGAGGTACATGAATCTCTGTTGATTCAACCGCCCACTTTTCAGCCCATCGTTCTGTCCAGCTACCTATCACAGACACACACAAAGAGCAAATATACTTAAAACTTATCTTTGTTCATGAGTAATGAAGGAGAAAACAAAATATCAAAGCCACATTGAATATTTATTTATTTTTTCAAACGTATATTATTCATATAGAAAAAATAGTTTAAGGTCATAGTAAGAACGTAATTAATGCCTTATTGACAGGGGAAGAATCTCAGTGGTTTTACAGCTAAAAAATGTCCATGTACTTTAATAAAAATCTATTGTGTTGCTTTTGTAAACTCAGATGAGGACCTCAGTTTATTTGTTGCTTAAGCAAAGCTCTCTTGTGCTTCAGTGGAAGAACAGAAATGTAGTAAATTTTGCTAGTTAAGAGCAAATGAAGGTGAAAACATTGCATATTTGAAAACAAATCCCTGTAAGACTGTCTCTATGCAATAGTGATTTGAAAAGTTACTACTTATAATTTCCTTGGGAAGTGGGTAGGTTTTTCTGTTCCCTACTTTTCTATGCACTGCTAACAGCCTTGAATCAAAACGAGATGAGCTACACTGGAAATATCAAGGAACTAAGCAAAAAATCCATAGCAAGCCTTTAAAATAACCTGTGGCTATTCAGTGCTGATCATAATGACTGGGTGACTTAGTGCACTAGGGGACTTTGATAAACAAAATTTCAATTTTCCTTGTGCTTAGGGAAATCATTGCAGTGTTTAGACTGTTATATTAGGCACTTATCCAAAATGACTGCCACCTTGGAAGCTATTGCAGCCTTAGCTATGAATGTCATTGGTTTCTTAGGTCAAATCAAAACCTTCTTGTGCTGTTACAGAGACAAACAGATCATGCATTTCTTGAGGATGCACAGAATGTGCAATATTTCATTTAAAAATCTGGATAAAGTTTGCAAGAGATAGCTTAACTGTAATATAAGATATCAATTCATGTTATCTCAGACAAGATATATGGATTTTGATCCCCTTGGATCAGCATCATAGGAGGGAAGAGAAACTGAATTGGTGGTGTCATTGAGAGAAGAGGGAAAGCAGATGGTATTTCAAATTCAGTAGGTGCATATGCTATAAGGAAATTTTTTTCACCCACAGATGCTGGTAGTGCTTTATAAGGAAGAGATACTGTTGACGAAGGACTTCATTTTATCCTTACATTAACGAGAGCAAGGATAGCTGACATGCTGTGTTCGTGGCAGCTGTGTCTGGTATCTCTGCAGAAGGCTTGGAGCTGGTAAAAGGCGCCTCGAGCTAAAGGCACGACAGCCTATGCTGGGCAGGTGAGCGCTGCCTGCGTTCCCCCGCACACCGACACCTCTCCGGACCAGATGCATCCAACTTTCTCCTCGTTCCTCCGCAGAAGTGCCGGTGCCCGCCGGGCTCGCCCAGCTCGTTCCCATCTGACGGGAGGAAGTCTGGATAGGGGTTAAAGTGACGTTAATGTGGGGCAGGACTGTGCCCCTCGCTCACTGCTGGTGGGGCAGGGCAGGGCCACCGCGCGTGTCCGGGGAGTGGCCACAGCCCGCCCCCTCCCCCCGCCCCGCTGCGGGACGGAGCGGGGCACGGATCTGCCGGGGCCGGGAATGTCCAGGCTCCGGTACCTGGCAGGGCCCCGATGGACAGCGATGGACAGGGTGACAGTGGGCAGGGGCTGTCAGCCCTCGAGCACAGCCGTCGGCTGAGCCCCGAGAGTGCACCGGGCAAACGTGGTACCTGCCCGGTACCGCGCTACCACACTAAAGGCGTGTGGAAGTCGGGGAGAGCCGCCTGCTCCTGGAGCTGATCTCCTACGGGTCTCACCCAAAGTGTGTGGTGCCTGCGTTTAATTAGTATTGCACAGCATCTCTGTCTCCGTCTGGTTACAGCCGTGTTCTGCCGGCAGGTCCCTATAGGTACATACACTCTATAGGCACCCGAGCGTAGTGCTGCATCCTCTACACCCCTGGCCTTCATTCATATTTATGCTGCGACTATATATTCGATCAAAGGTTGAACGCTAATGCCGAGAGGTTATATTTTCAATGTACGACACTTAAAATAGACTGTTTTGAAAACCTCTAGTGTCTAAAGATGCTCAGCACAGCCTCCCCCGGCCGCACAGCCTCCCCCCCAGTAATAATAATGCTGCAGATTGAAAAAGGATTTGAGTCTGCAGCCAGAGAGAAAGGGATTAGGGCGAGAGCACTGGAAGTTAAAATTGTGCTGCATATAAAAAATGGGCGGATTGGTCTCTAGATGAGAGTTTGGTACCACCTTCCTTTCTAAAATAAAATCTCTCTGGCATGAAGTCACAGCCTATTTCACATCCGGTTTACCCTGGGACGTATTACTACTGTCTTGGTAAAGAGAAAGCTTTTGTTGTATAGCGGCGGTCGGAATACTGGGAAGAGAAATTTGGGTGCTGAGCCCCGAGAAGCAGAGCAGCGGCGGCGATGGCCGAGGCGGAGTGAGCGGCGGAGCCGGAGCCGCGCAGCCTCCGCGCCGGCGGGCGGGCACCCGGCAGGGCAGCGCCGGGCAGCGGCGCCGCGGACCCGCGCCCGAGGGCTCCGGTAAGGGCGGCTGTTGGCTCGCACCCCCGGCCGCGCACGCGGGCACACACGGGCACACACGGGCACACACGGACACACGCCCGCACCCCTCCGGGCGCTCCCGGTTGCGGGCACCGCGTCCGGGTGCGCGGGCAGCTCCTCTCCTCTCCGCAGGTAACGCCGGATCGGGATAATTTTTTTCCTCTATCCCTCCAGCTTGAAAATCCGCAGCGATCGATGGACATTGTCAGTTATGTTATTTATTTATTTTTTTTTAGCGCGGACTGATTTCCGCTGGTCCCTCGTAGAAGGGTTTTTGGTTTGGGTTTTTCCCTCCCGCGGGCGCGGTGGGAGGGGTGGCTGCTCCTGGCCGGGGGATGCAAAGTTGAAATGCCGAGAGGAAAACAAGTCTCGATTTGAGCCTCAGAGAGGAGCAAGTCTCTCACAGTGAGTCAAAATGCATCAAAAGGCCCCCACTTTATCCCCGATTTTGTTTTTAA
>VXBI01013791.1:624872-696607 GCA_013397375.1 Toxostoma redivivum
TTTTTTCAGTGGGCGCTGCTGAAACGCTCCCAGAAGCGCGGCTCTTGCTCCCATTTTGAATGGGAGAACCGGCGCTGGTTTCTCAGGCGGTGGGGGTGGAGGAGGCCGGGGGCTGCTGGGCTTTAACTCTCATTCAAAATCTTTATTAACATTTGCTTTTTCCAGCTGCAAGAAACTTTCCTTCTTCGGGATTTATAAACCTGGATGGGTTTATTGAAGCAGGGGGTGGTGTTGGGAGAAGAGGGGCGAGTGTGGAGCTCAACAGATCAAAATAGTTCAGAATAATTCACTTTCTGTTCTTCATCCTGAGGAGCCTTTTACAAAGGCAGAAGTTGGCAGGACCGGGAGAAGGTGATTTTTGAAGCCACGGATGTTGTCTTTCCCCTTGTAAAGGGGCTGATTACAGGGCAAGTTAAGATGCAGTCTCGTCCCCAATGATCTTTATCCACACTTTCCTGCCACATTCAGCTCCTTCCTATCCAGTTAGATTAGCTCAGTCCCTTCAAAGCATATCTGCCGATCATTTGGCTATAAACGCATTAATTATATCTCATTGCTTACATACCGCTTTGTAGCAGTATTTTATTGATTTAAATTGTTCCTGAGAGTGTGCAGTGAATTGGGGAAGCTTTATTTAAAGCTACAACAACATTTCTATGTACAGTGCTTCATTTTCTCAGGCACATAAAAATCCTTCTGTTTCACTGTTGGGGGAAAACACAGGCTTCATATTTGTTAACCCTATTTATGTAATGAATCCTAAAAATCGAATGTATTCCAGCACACATTGAATTGATATGTAAAGGGACCTGCAACATCTCCTGGGCAAATAGTTGAATCTGCAACACTGATTCCACAAATATCAGCTAACTTTTTATTTTATGGTTTATTAGAAAGCAGAAGAAACTTTCTGAGTTGTGCTACTTTTTACTCAAAGGTAAGCTGAGAGTTAGTGAAGTCTGGAGAGAGTACAGGAGATGCTTGGAGAGAAGGAGAACGCTGCTAATGTAAAAACATTTCCTAGCAGCATTCAGACTGGTGGAGATTTAGGAGATAGTTTGTAGGTTGTCAGCACGTGGTTTCATTACGAATTGTGCCCTTTAGCCCTAAAGTGTGCCTATGTAGCAGCAGATAATAGAATTAGAATCTGCTCATTTTAGTCCTTTTCTGATGCTGTATTTCAGGGAAGAGGAGGATTGTTGTTTCTCTAGAAGAAAGTTGCTTCCATCACATCAAAGCAAAATGGTGCTTGTGAGGAAAGCACCACTCTCCTCAGTCACACTACCACACACTGACACCTTCCCAGAGGTTTGGAAGGGCTCAGGCTGGTTCAAGTCAAATGAAAAAGCAATTGCGCTTGGTTATCTGGAAGTGCAATGGAGGTGCCTTGACACATTTTCAACACAGGGGGAAACTGAGTAAGAATTGCCGCAGAATCTGGGGACAGCAGCTTTTACTTGTAATTGTTTTTGCTGAAGTTCAAGAGTAATGCATAAAGAATACACCCTTACTACAAAATAAACCCCATCCTTGGTCTGTGGGTCTAAAAGTAAAACGTAACCAGGAGAACAGCCAAGGCCATGCACCCTTATTCCGAGTGGCATCAGCTCTGTTGTTGTGAGGTCATTGCCATACAGCAGATTATTCTGAAGAAGTTTCCAATGTCAGATTTTTCTCCCCCTCAATACCAGTTTTAATCTGGGGGAGGCTAATGGTTATTTTCCTTCTAGTTCCAGAGTCGACCATGAAGAGATTCCTGGTGCTTTGTGACTGCCTCTGGGCCTGGAGCCTCCTCCTGAATGCACTGACTGAAAGAAGGTGGGGAGATATTTTTTAAAGCACCAACATATTTTAGGAACCTTTAATTTTATGTAGCAGCAAAAGACAAATACTGCATGGGTTGCACTACCACTAAGTGTATTGGGGGAAGTTAATCCCTGTTGAGGTCCCAGCTAAATCTAAGTGAAGTTCAAAAGAAAACTACAAGTTGTTTGCATTAAACTTTTTTGTTCAAAATGACGAAGAAAATAAGCAAAAGCTTTCTGAAACAAATTGAAACTAATCTACCTCTTAAACACCTGTGCAATTTGTTTTTGTTCTTACATAATCACTATTGAGAAGTACAAGTTTCTTCAGAGGGGAAAAAGTATAAGAAGGGTTCTTTTTAATCTAATTTAAGTGCTTTCAGTAATTTTATTGTGCCTGCAAGCAGAGGCATAATTTAACTTCTTTGTTGGACGGGACTGTGTGCTTAGTAGTTGTATTGAAAATCTGAAGTAGACCTTCCTGGTGAAGGGAAACTGCTTGCAAGAAGAATTTGTAAGCTCAAAGCCCATGACAGTTATGTTTGAAAGACCATTCTGCACTGAGTATTTGTGGAATATTTGTTGAAATCATAATCTAAAAATAACTTTAGTATTAAGAACAATTTGTAATCATACAACATCTCATCAACTAGTAGCTTAACTAAAGACTATATAACAGTTTAGAGTATGCTTGAAGTACAGTCTGAAATTCAAAATTCAGTGAAGACATTTAAGACTCTCAGATATATTTTTGTATTATAAAAAACGTTTATGTGCTTATCAATGATGTTACCTAATGACCAGAAAGCAGTAGAATATTTTTATTGTCAATAGTTGATCCTAAAAGTTTTGTGCCTTGATCTCCACTGTGTCTTCTTAAGCATTCACAGCTCTAGAGAAACTTATTTTCTGATTGCCTTGAAGAGTTTAAATTTGTGTGGACTGGTAATGGGCAAAGGTTCTGCACAAGCATTTCCTTAAAAAAAAAATTAACAGTGGGTGATTCATGTAACAGCTGCTGTATCAAATAATATTTTAGAAAAATACCCCTTTAGAAAAAACCCTTGGTTTTTATAATATATTGAGGCAAGATTTGAAGTATTCCTGAAGTGCTTCATCTGACCTAGCTGGATAATTTTGTGAAAACATATTTATTCTATAGATATTTGCACACATATATACATATATGCTTATATTTATTGTAGCTGCAATCAGTGCATGTGCATTCTTAATGTGAAAATTAAAACACATTGGACCAGAGTTTAAATGTCTGATGGTGTGTCAGGAATATAATGACCTGTAGATGGAGTCCGTGCACAGTTTTTTATGAGACTGAGGTTTAATGTAAAACCACAATTGCATGCAGTAATTTTTTCCTCAAAATGTACACACCTCTCACGAAATAGATCTAGGTTTAAAGCCATTTTGTCATTGTTAGTTGCTTTGCTTTTTCTCTGAAGTGCTGTTATTGCTTTATGATAAAAAACAACTGTTAAATTAGATAATGTGTCTTTGATACAGAAAGTCTTCGCATGCCACTCTTGTTATCATAAAAAAGCTCAGCAATAGGACTATTTTAATATGCATGTTTTAAATGAAAAATCACAATCCCTCTGGAGTTAGAGTCTACTCCATATGTGCACAAATGGTCAGAATCTTCCTGTTGTGACCATATGTCAGTTAAACTCAGCCCTCATGGTGCTTTTTATCTTTGCTAAAATGGTGGTAAGAATAGGTGAGGGCACTGAAAAATGTGACTTCCAGCATGGTAGTGGGGCACGGTACCCAACTGCTCTGCCTCCAGCCCATCTTTCTGATGCCTCTTCACAAACATGCTCATTTATTTACCATTAACATTTATGAAGTGTTTTTGTATCCTTTTTCTACCGTATTACTGATGACCTTCTGTTATCCTTGAGATATATATGAATAGCAGTTTTTCTTTCTGACAATGAGTGTTAATATAAAATTTAATCCACTGAAGGTCCTGGTTGAAATTGTGGGGAAGGTGTATGAGGAAAGATCCTTTAAAAGATAAAATGCTTGCTAGAGACAGCAGGAGAACTTGTTATTTGGTAACATAGAGGAAGCATAAAAGATACTGTCTGTGACTTAAAATTCAATTGTAGGTATGTATGATTAAGAAATATAAAACAACCTTTTTTTTATTAAATGAAGTTGTATGACATGGTTAGAGGAAATTAATACTATTTTTAAAAAAACTGTTAGGTATTTTGTCTTTTCATTAGAAATAATGATTTATATGCATTAAAACATCATACCCTATTGAGATAAGCCAAAAATTATTAAAAATTCTGTAAATGTCAGTCCTGAAACTGATTGAAATTTGCAGTGCTAAATACTCAAACCTGTGCTGCAAAATAAACTTGGAGGCATTTCCAGAATACCTATATACAGGGTGCCCCTCCTCCTTCTCTCTGTGTTTGAAACAAGTGGAACGTAAGCATGGGATACACAAAGGATGTCTGACTGATGCAGCTCACAGAAAAAACAGAACCCAATCATTTCGTTTAACATCATATTTCTTCTGAGAGGGTCTTCAGTGGTTAGGGCAGGAAAGACTGGCAGGGCACCAAGAACCATGTACCCCAAACAGAAAACAGGCTGGCCAGTTGAAGAATCACTTCTGTCACTAGACCTGATCCTAAGGAAAGTTTTTGGTGCTGCGCTGTTTCTCCAGTTCAGTAGTCATGTATGCAACAAAATGATGTTTTGAAAAGCAGCACTTTTGCATTTATCCCTGATGACTTAATGTGTTTGTAATGGAACTATTCCCAGCAACGAATGAAAAATTGCTACTGGGTTAGGTTTAAGACAACTGTAATCTATGATTAAGGGAATCATCTCTGACAGGGTATTAGGTAAAGGTCTCAGATTTAAAAAAAAGGTTGATTCTGGTGTCGTCTATAGCCGACAGAAACCATTAAGCCTAAGGATTTCATTCTGATTTGTATTGATGGAATTAAGATTTTGGTAGCTGAGTTCAAAGAGTTTTAATTTTATCCTTCTTCAAGTAAAATTTCAGGACCTTTGACTGAATTAGAGATATACATAGGGATCTGTAAGGGAAGCTTTATAGACATGAGATTTTCTTATCAACAGATGGTTTTGTTATGCATTTGAAAGGCAAAGATGGAGATTGTCCTCCAAATCTAACTGCTACAGGAAAATGAGAAATAAAAGCAAAATTACATATTGATCTATGAAAATGTACGCTCACTCAATCTACTTCTATATTTAAAAAGAAGATATTCTAATTTTTTTCAGTACTTGTCAGTGTTCTAAATTACTGTTTCTTTCTTTGTATGCAAACTGTTTATAGCTATTATGAATTAAACACATTACTCTTTGCTGACAAATGAGCGTTTTCATGAGGAAAACACATAATAGCCCATTATAAACGTTAAGGAGTAATGAGGTAAACATTAGGGAACTGACATTCTATTTGCTCGCTATTTATAGAGGGGCACTGATTTTTTATGATTTTAAAATCTTACAATTTAAGGAAAAAATGTAATCATGCAAGAATTCTACAAAGCACTACAGTCTTGTTATATGGAGGAGGCTATGTGACCATAAACCAGTATAAGTGTGATTAAACAGATTTTGGAATTACTATTTTCTAAGGTTATTGGTGGATTACTGTTTTTCAATATTAACTGTTGTGTATTTCAGCTATGGACAAACCTCATCACAAGATGAACTTAAAGACAACACCACAGTGTTCACCAGAATATTGGATCGTCTTCTGGATGGTTATGACAACCGCTTGAGACCAGGACTGGGAGGTGTGTTGCATTATGATTTTTTATGTTACATGCTAGATAAAAAGTCAGTAAAAACATTATTAGTTTTTCCACAATATATTTGTTTCAATTCTGTCTATGTGTACACATAAAGGAATGCTGATATATAGCTTTTTTCCCCCCAAAAGTCATGCCTTCCCTCTCTTTTGCATACTTGGTTTTCTCACACTTTTACCCAAAAGAAGAAGAAAATGGTTCACAATTCAAGAAGACCTCCGAATGTGTAGTAAAACTTTGAATGTATAAAGAATAAAATACAAAAATATACAACCTGTGATCTGACAAATGACAAGTTGATAATGAGGCCTAAATAGCCCATATATCTATGACTATTTTAATGAAGATTTGTTTTTTTAAAAGTAAAAGTATCAATCTACCCTAGTAGATTGTCTCAGAGAAGATTTTAATATTTTTTTTTCTACTTAGGTATGTAAAGATTTGTTTCTGTAACATTCTTTCTTTGGTTTTGTAAAAAAGTCTTCTTCTGCTCTTGGTGCTGAATCCAGAAAAAGGCATAAAACCACATAGCAATTATGTCCTTATAAAAACATCATTACAAAGCCTGGTCTTCATCAACATCCCTGTGTTCACTCTTTGATCTGTTCTACTGTGACATGATCCCAAAACTGAGTCTTAAAATCTTACTGTACACAAACATGGAAATTCTATACGGATGAGCTCAAATCTATTCTTTCCAGTGAATGGAAAGGCTGACTTTACTACTTTCAGACGTCATTTTTCTTTCTTCCTTTTGGACTCTTCAGATAAAATAAAACAGAGCAACCCACCCCACAAAAATATAGTTCAAACTCTTTTCCTATAATCACTCTCAGAGGGCTGTTACATTAGGAATTCTTATATCATCCCCTGTAGATGAAATGGAAGGTAATTAAGTGTAAGGTTATTCTGTGGTTTGAGGCTACCATCTTGCAACTGTTCTTGAATTGTGAGCCAGGCTCTTCAATAAATTGGCTTCACTGGTTGTGAGGAATGGCTAAAGATGAAATTCTGACAAAAGTATTAATTAACACATTTAAAATGTCTTGGTCTGCAAATCTTTCTGTGCAATTTCAGGTAATTGACAACAAAATAAGAGTAATTTTTTACTTTTATCTACCAGTATTATTGCCCGCTTTCTTGTGAACCCTTGTGAACCCTTGACCTAGGGTAGATAAATGCTCCTTTATTCTTTGTTTAATGGAACTGTAGAGTTCAGTCAGCTACTCTATCACAGTAAATAAAGCACAGAAGGTAATAAATAAATGAGACTCTGTAAATTGAGTCTGTTACTTGTCTAAAAGAAAAATCTGATTTTTTTTTATGAGTTTACAGCAATTATGATTTTTAAAATTGATACTAGAAGGGAAAATGAAGAGAGATGCAGGGAAAGGATTTTCTCTTACTCTTCGGATTGCAATTGAGAGAACTAAGGATATCAGTATCAACTCTTATGTCTGTGTCTTTACATATATGTGTCTGAATGCACACTTCAAAGGTGAGCTCAGAGAAGAATTATCTGGTCCAGTTTAGACTTACTCCTGACAGAAAGGAAATTAATCTCTTCACAAAGTTAAATAGCAATCTGTATGGATTTTGAAAGCAACAATGAGTGATGGGAAATACAGGGTGGAGGGAAGGAAGGATTGGAGTAGTTTCTCTAAGTAAAGATTAGAGAAGTTTAAATAATCTTTGCATCCTTCCATTTTTGAATTGTGTTGCCTGTTCCTGCCTGTAATCAAGAACCTCAAATATCCAATTTTCCTTCTGTACAGTATACTATATTTTCATGGTGTCAGTTCAGCAAATTTCTCTCTTATGTTTATCAGCTTTGAACACTAGAAATAAGAGTACAATGGCTTTAAAAAACAAAATCCTACATTAGATTAAATTGTGGGCGGTAAATTAATTTTTGAAATCAAGTATAGTAAGAAGCAGTATACTATTGAATAAGGCATTATTCAAAAGATATAAATTATAGATTTCAAAAACTAGGGACAAATACCTAGGCTGATGTTTTCAGTCCTGGTAGCAACTTATCATAAAGGGTGTGCTCAGGAATTTGGAAATTCACATCTTCAAAACTGTCTTCCTAAGGTATCTAAATCTGAGTGAAGTACCTCAGGACAACTCAATTTTGACAGTTTATTTAGATTCTTGGTATAATGGAGAAATGTATTCTGAAATGTTCCATGCATAAAAATATCTGGTGAGAAATCTAAATCAATATATAAAATATAGCATGGGTTTTGGAGTTGGAAGTTCAGTAGCCTTCCATCATAACATGACTTGATACTGGAAATTTTAAAATTTATGGAAAAACAGTTGTTTCATTTTTCTTCCCAACATCAGTGATGGCTTCTTGTTAAATATTTTGATCAGAACACAATTTTTATCCACTCTGAAGAAAAAGTTAAGAAATCTATCAATGTAACAATATTTTTAGACATATAGAATTAGCGCTAATACTCATTCCTTCCATATTAGCTGTGATGTAGCTATCAGAGAATTTAAGAGACCAGAGACCCTTGTTATATGTTATGTTGGTAAATTTCATGCTGTTATGCACACTGTAAATCTGTGTACCACTGAGTGCACTATAGCACTCTTCCAATCATCCAAAACTATCTATTCTATTCTTTCTATGCCTTCTGAGAAACAGCAGGTGAGGTAGAACAATGCACAGTGCAGTTACTTTGTCTTGCAGAAAGGGGCACATTGCAGAAAACTATGGTTCTCCCAGTATGACCTCTCCTCCTGTAGTGCAAGTTTTCACATCTATACACCTACAGAAACAGAATTGTGTGCATGAACAGAAACAGAAAAGAGACTCTTATGCATGGAATAAAAGGTAGATTATAGTTTCTTCAGTAAGGTTATTTGTTTTTCCTTTCTGGCCATTATGTGTATGCATGAAGAATTCAGTGATGAAAAGCTATCTTTAGTTACTAAAAATTGTAATGAATTGTGAAAGGGGTTTGATCTTGATCTTGACTCTACTTATTTAGAGGAGTAAATTCATCCTTTTTGAAATAAACACCATGATATTTCTCAATCTCAAGTTTGCAACACATCCTGTTGGTGTGGTGAACAGTTTTACTGTTTGGTAGAAGTATTCTGGTGTGGCTGATGAGGCACCATGAAGCCAAGAACAACCTTCTGAAGAAATCTCATTGCAAACATTCATTGAAGCAGGTATACTATGCATTCATGGGAAAGCCAGGGTAAAAGGTGGAGTATTAAGATAATGAAAAATTTCGAGGTCTTGAATTTTGAATCACTCTTTGAGCATGCATAGAATAAGTGCTAGATTAAAATTAACTCTGCCCTTGCCTTTTTTATCTTCTTTTGAGGTATTACTTTAAAAGGAAAACAAAAAATCATATATACTCCATCGAGAGTATGGGAATAGAAGTTATCATCAGATAACCCAATAAGGCTGAATCTGAAATTAAATTAGAACCTCTGAGCAGTTTACCATCAAACAAGGGGGAAAGAAAGAATTATTTCTCATTAACCAGAATATTAAACAGCGGAATTGGTGACCCACAGGGAAAAATTAGAGTGATTGAAGATGCTTGTTTTTCAAAAAATGGCATAGTTGACAAAATTAATCTGATTCTTTTTTAAAAGAGAATGCAACATTATATTATACATCAGCGCATTTTCACTTCTTATCAATTATTTTTGATATAAATTATGTTATTTACTTGTTTTGCCTCCTTCATATGTCAGCTTAGTCACTGAGACACTGCTAGGAAATAGCATCTGTTGTACTCATCCATTAACATGAACAAATAGTTACATTTAGCTCTTTGTGCATGGAAAATAGAACTTCCAAAATGAATGTAAAATTGTTGTGAATGATACTAGAGAACACCTATTGACTCTATGAGAGGATTATCATTTACAAAAAGCAAGGAGAAGGATTTGCAGAGAGTAACATATTGAAAAGAGGAAATCATGTCAGACATTAGGGAAAAAAACCCAAGAGAAATCATTAAGGTAATGGCATAATTTTCTGTGGAAACTACCTGGACTGTAAAACTAGAGGTGATCAAAAATGGTCTAAATAATAAAGATGCTGATCGCTATTCAAATACGCAGTCCTGAAAAAAAGCCAAAGGATCAAACTACTGGGAAGGAGTAAAATAAGAAGCAAAAATCACTTTAGTGCATAGTGATCTCTCTAGTAAAGCACTATGTCTAGAGTGGGAGTTAAAAAGATTGAAGTGCTATGAAAAAGAGTGGAAAAAATAAGTTCCTCAGGTAAATGGATATGGATAACCCTTTTGTTCAGGGTCATCTTCATGTGGGGCCTAGAGATGATTCCCTGGTTGCCACTAAAGCAGATTTGAAGTGCCACAGTGGAGACAGGGAAGACTTGCTTAGAGCAGGTTGTATTTGGTGACGAGATTCATTAACATGAAATCAGGGGCAGCTACAGATTTCTTAAGACTTTCACCTTTGCATAGCACATCTCATCTCCCTAAAACTAAAGGATACCACATGCTCTGGGACCTTTTAAATTAGAATAAAGGTAAATATGGCTTATCCCTATGAGAGGAATTTTGTAGTCAAAGGTTAATATTGAACAAACAACAATGGGTTTGATTTGACAGACCAGAATCTTCCTGAATTAAATTTGGTTTTATTGTTGGGTTGAATGCTCAGTAGATCACCCCAAGTAGATTATCAACTTCAGTATTGAACAGAATTATACTTACTTTATGCTGGCAGTAAAAGGTGTTTGCTGATGTCTCCTGTGTGATGTTTATCAAAATTGAGTGGGACTGTCCTTAAATGGAATGTCAGTAAATCTCAGGCAATTCATTACTTCCATGGAGTGGAAGGGATGGGGAAATGAATCTCCCATTATTATGTTAATTAGATTTTAAGATTCAGTTGTATAAAAACATTACATATAAACATGATAAAATTTCCTCTTGGTTATTGAGGTCCCAGTGGAAATTGTTGGATTTTAACATATCTGAGCTAATGTAAAGTTTAGGGAAAATAAGGGTTTTGTTTGTATGCATAATAAAAAGTTAAACTTAAATTATTCTACTCTAAATGAAAAGACCTCACCCCTACTTATTATTCTGTAAGTAAAGAAGGACCAGATGTTACACTTAACTTTGTAAAACGGGAAGGGCTGATTTTGGTCTTTTTTTTTCATTCTGTAGGCACCAGATTAATTTAAAGACAACTGCAAAAAGCCTTAGGAAATCCTAGGAAAATTGATTTCATACAGGAGTAGGGAGGTGGGTAGGATGTGAGCAGCTTTGAGCTATTAATTGGCATGTGCAAGTCCCAGTAACCTCAGACTGCAGTGGGTGATCACAGGACAGCTCACTCTTACCCCTTTTGCTCTCTACTATCACTAATGCAGCAGCACAAAATTTCTATGAGTGCATTGTTGTGGTTCTTCAATCAAATTACTTCACAGGACACAGCTGGGCTGATTAGTCTAAGTATACACTGTACAGGTATCAAAATTCCTTTAATTCAAAGCCAGAGGAAATGTCTCCTCCATATTAATAATTATAGCGCAGACAGACATGAGACATACAGGAAGAACAAGTGCCTTACCAAAAAATAGAATTAACTTAAACCACCAAAATGTGCAATTCAAATAAACCTTATGCTCAAATACTGGCAGATCATAAAGGGAAATATTTCATGTATGGTCTCTCCTGATAAATAGGCTTATTTCCTGCTGTTTTAAATAAATCTGTATTTATTTTGTTCTTAATTTATAATCCAGTCACAATTCTATCAATAATGAGATACTTGGGACTTTAAATAAAAATATTTCTTGTTATTAATTTTGAGTTTATGCTAGTCTAGCATCATTAGCAAAACACAATATTTGTAAACAGTAAAATTACAGTAGTTGAGGTTGATTGATGCTTTCATAGCTGTACATGGATCATTTGCCCAAAGCTGTGTTCCAGAGTGCCTGGGTGTACTACTCCGCTGCTTTTTTGCTTCTCAGGACCCTGTGGTTGCCTTATAGTCAAATCAGTAGGTCATTATTAATTTCCTTAGAGTTTTTTACTGAAATCGTTACATGTTCTATAGATATCCCTACATTACTTACTCCTGGTTCATAAGATAGATGTCATAGTCAAGAGACATAGTTAATGCATCTTTAGAATTGCTGGATTTCTCTTCAGCAATCCAATCAGCTCCTGACCTGAGCCTGTTTCGGTCAATGACTAAGACTTTTCTCTAGTTCTCAGGGAAATTGTGAAGGTTTTGAATGCAGCTCAGGATTTGTGGTTCCTGAAAAAAGCATTCTGAGCATTTGAAGCACAATTTAAGCCTTCCTATGGTAATCAAGATGCAAATTGAACATGGGTAACTTTGATTCTAAATATATAGCTCAACTGTGTGAGTAAACACATGTCCTGTGCAGGAGTGACTCACAACTTCTGAAGCACTTAACAAAGCACAGTTGAATCATCTAATTAGTAAAACAGTAAACAAAAATTTCAAAACTTCCATGTGGCTTTGGAGCGGCTAATCTTTTTCTGTGTTTTGATACACACTTTTTCATTGGTCTTGAAGGTGAGGTACACACCAAAGAAAAAAATAATTTGATGGTCTGTACTTTGGTTTATCTGCATCTGAAGGGATTAGGTGAACTGCAAAAGTCTAATCAGTGTGAAGATGACATAACCTCTTCTTAGTTCACAATCTGAATTTTCTAATTTTCATGTGATTTATGTGCTGCTTAAATTATTTGCAACATTATACAGAAATAAAAAGTATCGCTTATTTTTTCACTCTCTTGGAAATCTTCCTTCTTAGTGCAAAAGTCTTAAGTACCTATTTTGTGTCCTCAAGTGATTTCCTTAAGCCTCAGCCTCTCTTCTATGACTACATCTCCCAAAGCCAGAATTGAGGATAGCACAACACGATATGCTGCTGATTCAAAGAGCATATTCTGTGTTTGTGCAAGGCAAATCAGCTGAATTATATTTAATAGAACTTTGCTCAGAGCTGAGACTCTTAAGGACCATTGTTTTGTGTTTGAAGAGCTTCTAGAATCTTCTCTCTCCCAAAACGCCTCAGAGGAAAGAAGAGGTGTGAGGAACAAGGATGAAAGATCCTTAAAAGCCATTTGAGATTCACCTTTCACTATGTAAAAGGCTAATAGATTTCAGGGTGGTATCAGTTTCTCAGTCTTAAGAAAAGGCGATTTGGTAGCTGGTGTCCATCCAGCAATGTTTTACTAGACCCTGTGGAATCTCCATGTCTTTGTTCTGCCCACTGTTTCATACATGACCACAGCCTCTTGAACTTTTGTGACAGTGATGGGCTGAAGGACAGAATCCTTTCCTCCCAAGCGAAGTAATTTATGAACAACCATATGCCTCTTTCTGTTCCAGAAAGTCAGATTCTCACCATGAACTTCTCTAAGTCCAGAGACAATTAGGTGTCAAGACAATACTTACATTTCTTTAAGTTAATTGAAAAGTTTGTAAATAACAATGAGGTCATATATTAATTCAACTGGATACCTAAGGAGGAAATTTCACCTATTGAGTGCTTTTATCAATAGCCACTGTATTTTGTATGTCTCAGTCACAGATATAAAGAATAAAAATAATATTAAGCAGTTCAGCCACATCACAGTATTTTACTTTCCTTGGTTGTGAATATTGGAAATGTCATCATTTTAATGAATCCTGAAGATTACTTTTGATACCACCTAATTTTTGCATTCATTAATTGGTCATCAGCTGCATTCCTGCCAGTAGTAGAACTTTTTGATTGTTGCTGTCTCACAAAAGGACATATTTTATTTGATCTATACTAGATATTTATAGGAAACTGTTTCTATTTTTATATATTTAGCAGTTGCACACTTTTTTGAATGAAAGTGAAAGACCTGTATGAGCATTGTGGAACACTGATTCTCATTAGAACTTTTGCACAGATACAGAAATGTGTATTGTAACTGGCTGCGTAACCCTTATTCCACATTTTACTTCCCTTCAGTCTGAATTTTCTTGTCAGTTGGAACAAATTGTATTTAAATAGTTCATTTTCTTTGGAAATCAGATGGTTGTATTAAATTAGAGGGGTTTCTTTAATTATTTTGCAATATTTAAATAAAATTATACAAATAGCTACATATGTATTTCTTAGTCTTAGGAAAAGTTTTGTCTACTGCATGTCTGCTTACAATACATGTACCATAGTGTTTTCCTTAGGATTACTTTTAATATTCCATATTGCTCAATTTATTTATTTTTTGAATGTTATTTCAGAAATGTTATCACTCATTTCATGTTTGAAACTTCTACCAAAATCCCTATGCTCACTTGTGGAGCATAATAGTAAATGTATTCAGACTTAACATCACCATAACTTTGGAAAGCTGATGGGGTTAGCTGCACTCAACACTGCTTGGATTCCTGCCTCCAGGTGGTGTTACTCGCTACAGCTATATTTAATTCAACAAGGATATTTTGATATATGCTATCCTCGGTGAAGATTTTGCTATGTGTGCCCTAGAAGACACCAGTATGCTCAGATGGGTCTGACACTGTGTGTGTGCGTAGAGAGAGAGAAGAGGAAGGCGGGACGTTAAGCTTGGGTGTTTCTCAGTGTCTTTTGCCAGTCCATCTACAAAAGTCAGATGTTTGACCTCTTTCTTGAGATCAATACTAGTTTAGGTATCTCAGCACCTGTAACCACTAAAATCACTGGTTTCTTCTGAAATGTCCAATGTTATTGTGCCATGGAGCAAATGGACATCCTGGAAACCACAGAGGGGTCCAGCTTTATGATACAGCATATGTATCTAATCTGTTACGTACATGTTACAGATTCCTGAAGTATCATTTTTACTAATCTATAATTTAGGTTTATAGGATTGGAGAGCTTACTTTCAGAAAACATTTACACAGATGATTTCAGTAGGGAAGTTTAACTGATTTTTTTTGGAAAAAAGTTTAACTCCTTTTTGTTTATTGAAGCAAAGGGTAATACAGCCAATTGAAGTAAAGGGTAATACAGCCATTTCTAACTCATACCAATAAAGTATATTCATGTTTGTATACACCATAATGTATTCTCTCTCTTTCTTCTATGTTCTTAGGTCTCAGTACAAAATACATAACTCACAAGCCCAGGGTTGATTATTAGAGACCTTATTTTAGCTTGCCAGAAACTGAGTATTCAATGACATTGTAGAGTACTGTGCACAATATTCAGCACTGCTTATAGTGTCAGACAAGAAGATTAATCAGACAAAGAATGAAAAGATTTCCACAACAGTGGAACTGCAGCTGCTGTACTGTTGCATCTCAAAAATTTCTGTGGAAAAACTGCAATAAAAAAACTGTTGCTGACAATATTGACCATGAAATTGCTTCTACAGTAAATTCTCAGGATCATATTGCAGACCAACTTCAGAATGGCTAATGAAAGCCAATAATTTCTTTATTTATTGTGAGAATTGGTAGTGGTTAGATCTAATGAAAGCTGTTTACAGACACTCACTGTCCTAATTTCCCGCTTCATCAGAGCGTGTAACTGAAGTGAAGACTGACATCTTCGTCACCAGTTTTGGGCCTGTTTCAGACCATGATATGGTAAGTGATGGCCTATATTTCTACAGCACTCATTTTCTCTTGTCTTTTTAATTTGGAGGATGAAAGACATATGCAATAACTTATTTACCTCTTCTAAGGTGGGGTTTTCTTTAAGCCCTTGATCCAAAAATGCCATCAGCTTTCACGTGCTACCATTCCTGCTGCTGTGACTGCATTTAAGTGCCCTGAAATTAGAAGCCTCAGTGACTTTAATAACGTGTTTTAACAGACTTTATATTTGCTACATAATATATTATGAAATGCATTAGGGTTTGGATCCGTATTCTTCTGAGAGTGATTGCTTAGGTCCTTGCTGGCACATCACTGATCCAATTTGCCAAGAAAGATCATCATCTTAAAATGCAATTAACACTTACGCCTATGGTGTGACATCTGTACAGTCTAACCTGTATTTTTTTATTAAAAGCTACTGATCAATGGAAAGTGACTTTTCTAGATCTTGGCTACCCAAGAGAAGATTAATGAGAGAATTAGTGTCACTTCTTTACAGAATGAATATTAAAATTAAATTACCAGATAACTGCAGGCAATGGAGATTTTCAGAAAATGGAATGAAGATGTTGTGAGCCCTGGTCTTAAGAGATACTAAGAGTTGTGTAGAAATATAGGTAAGGTATTTAAAATTTTGCATATAAACGAGGTTTGCACAAGTAGGTTGCTATTAAGAGGGGTAAAGCCTGGTCTGCAGCCACAAGTATCTGCTGGATGCTGTATTGGGATGAATGCTGGAAACATCCTTGTTAATTTAAATGAAGAAATGAAAGCAGTTCAAACTTGTATCTGGCTACATTTAGCTAAATACACTTACCAAAGGAAAGATTCAAGAAAAAGAAAAAAGAAAAAATAAGTAGAGAAAAGGGAACAAGTTCCATTTCTGACTACAAAACTGTCAGCTGCTTAATTTGAACTAAAAATGTAGACAAGCCTTAAACCAGGTTATGACAAGTTTCTGACTACTCAAAATAATGTTAAGGAATGGAAAACCAGAAAAAGTAACTTTTACAAGATAGTTTATTTTTCTAAGTGAATTTTATGAAAAGACACCATTTTTTGATTGCTTGGAAAACTGCTATAAAACTGTAGTCAAATTTATAATTGCAACCAATGCCATGATACCCATACCACGCTGACTCCTGTTTTTCAGTCAGTTAAACAGGAGAAAGAATCCATCATCCTCTTAATAAAACGTGTGACCAAGAAACACAGAAGCAGGTGTTCATATGTTTTGAAAACTAAAGAATTCACAGAAAAGTATTTAGTGTAAAACTCCTACTCGTAAAAAGTAACATGTGTGCAGCCTACTCATGTTAAACCTTTGCTTGAGGAACTAGGTGTGAAATCAGAGACAGAAAGATAAATTGAAGAATTTACCAGAACAGAGTTTATATTAATTTCACTGTACACTTAGTACAATGTGCTCTGTGCATAGACAGGTTGGTAGCAGACGCCCTCAGCTGAGGGCTCCCCAGATTCCCCTGTGTGCAGCCCAGGTTGTGGGGTGTGGGAGGCTACACAAGCTGGCAAGCAAGGGGAGGGTGTGCTGTGCCTGAGCCTGGGCTGGGGCTCTTCCAGCTCGCACTGAGTGCTAGGAGAGGACAGCCACACTGAGACACTGGCACACCTCAGCCATCTGTTTGTAGGGATCCAGTGAGACACTTCCATGGATAAGTCATGGAGTGCATGGTGCATGGTGCTCCTACTCACTCTCAATACTTCTAAGAGTGGCATAGACATAACCTTTATTTTATAAAGATGCTGTCTTGGCTTGTTCTTATACTTGTGAATAAAGTTAAATGAGAAAAAAGCACTTTTTAAATAAAATCATCGTTTTTGGGAGAACTTTGCCAGTTTTCAGGCATGTTTACATGGTGGAATGAACTGAACAACAGGTATTTGGCTATTCTCATACAAACTCTCTTTTTTGTGAAAATTTTTTGATGTATATTATTTGGAATAAGAAGCATTTCAAAATTAATTTTTCATAAAGACATTTATTTTATATAGATTTTTTTTCCTAGTAAACCTTCATTCCCGGTTTTTCTGTACAATGACCTTTTCAGGAATGATTATCTGTCTTACTATCTTCCTGTACAGAACCTCATGCAGATCACAGAGTGGTTTACCCTGTGAATAAACAATCTCCAGGGAGAAGTATTAGAAGATTAAATTAGCAAACATTTAAGTCAAAGTGTTATAAATATTCAACACCATATAATTTATTCAAAGTGCAGATAAGGAATCTTCTTTTTTAACTTGCACACTGTGGAATGAAGAGTCTCTGCTGTGGTGAATTTATTCCAAATTCCACTTCACTCATATGTCTGCACATAGGCCACTGCTATTGTACATAGTCTAGAGAAAATCCTTCTGCTCCCTTGTTCTATATGGCCCCCTGCTCTAGAAGAAAGCCCTAATCAGAATATCTGATGGCTCAGCCCTAAAGATCAGCTGTCTGTCAGGATTCATTTGAGGAGAATTAATGTACATTAATTAAGTGGATAGTAAAAGCTGAAGAGCTGAGATATCTCAGCCAAAATTAATTCACTCTATATGGTGTGATGACCTGGGATAGGGACAGATTGTCTGTGCCAGGCATGACCTGTCAGCTACTTTTTAATTGAATTTTATCTTACACTGTCAGGATCCTTATCAAATCTTTCTGACTCCTTGTCCTTTTCCAACAAATAAACCTTGTGTTTGTATGAAGTGAAAAAACACTCCCTTTTCTCAACTCGTACCACTTCCCATCACGCCCTTTGCAGCTGAAAAAGGGAATGGCTTACATGCCTGTTGAAATGATGTCACCTTCTGGACATGTCTTTTACCTTTCTCATGTGTGTAGGAGGAAATTTTCTTTGGTGCTAGTAAAACATGGAGGAAATCCAAAATTTTAATGAGGGATACTGTCTTTTACACCTCCTTCTCTCCTACTCTACTGCACAGCTGGGACAGGATTTTGTCACAACTCAACCTAAGGCCGTGACCCAGCAAAATTCTGAAGCAAGTTATTGGTTATAAGTGCAAACTGCTTTAACTGAAGCTGAATAAACTCAGGCTTCAGCAGTTCACTGAGCAAGTGATTAAAAAATGGAAATACAACTAAGTATGCACCCAAATGAGGTACAGGTCTGGGATATAAATCAAATTAAATTAAATTTAAAAATCCACCAAACAAACCCAAAATTAGAACACCCCAATTAACTACATTTCCATGTCAACAAAAAAATTTATTGAGGCATTTCATACCCTAAAAGCAGAGAAAATACACATCAGAAAGAATCACCAGTCTTTCTTGCTAATAGTTGCACAAGGAATAAACAGCTCAGAAGAGTTTAGACTGTATGTAGTGTTGATGTTAAAAAGAAAACCTAAATCTTAAGGAATTTGCTGTGGAAACATTTTGCATGCTCCTTCCAGAATGTTTCTCTTTACTAATATGTTTGTCAGGACAGCTTTTTCCTTGTAGCTCTATGTGCCTTCACCACAGGAGTTCTTTTTGTTTCAGGATTTGGCATCTCCATTCACAGGAGTTCTCAGCAAAGGTTCAATTTCTCAGCCCAAACTGTCTCACTCAGAGTAATTCAGAACCACGTTTGGATAACTGCTTTTGGAAGGGGCAGGATAATCCCATACTGAACTTCCATGGGAGGATGGAATTTTTCCCTGGGAAAACACTGTACTACACTGCATTCACAGTTTTTCACATTTTCACCCTACATACATCTATATTTTATGTATAACATTCCAACATATCTTTCTTACTTCCACCCTCTCCCTCTTAACTTGGTTCCTGTTGCTGTGTCACAAATACTTCTTTCATTTTATAGTTAGTGTTGGTTGTCCCCATGTCCACTGCTTCTCTCCCCCACTGGCCCAGTCCATGTCGAATCAGACTGTAACTCTTGGCCCAAAGGTGTCCTCAGCTCATGCTCTTTGCAGTCCAACCATTTAGCCCAATGAACCATTCCACACCTCATCAATCAGACCATATAATTTTAGTGAACTGTGAACTTTCTGCAGGTTAATTACATGTTTATGCTAACGAGACATTTAGAACAAAAGGCTGTAGTAAGACCCTGTCTCACAAGGCTTATTTTACTCTGATGCACGTTTCCTGTGCCAAGCATACTGGCTACCTATCTGCAGCTCCAAATTACAGTTTAAGTGGGAAAAGGGTGAATTAGTTTATTTCCATTTTGTTATATCTAATTCATGGGCACTTTTGAAATACTACCTGATGTTTATTCTGTTGAACACAGTAATGATATTGTAACTGTTTAATAACCAGCTTCATATACATTGTAAGTAATACAGTAAATAAACTTTCTGATAATGACTGATTTCATTAATAGTCATCTTGCTTCTAGGGAATGGTAAGAACATACTTTTCAAGTTCTTATATTGCAACATATGACATCATAAGTGTTTCCCTTTTTTTCTGAATTGATGTAGGAATACACTATAGATGTATTTTTCCGGCAAAGCTGGAAAGATGAGAGATTAAAATTCAAAGGACCTATGACTGTTCTCCGATTGAATAATTTAATGGCCAGCAAAATTTGGACACCTGATACCTTTTTTCACAATGGAAAGAAGTCAGTGGCTCATAACATGACAATGCCAAATAAACTATTACGAATTACAGAGGATGGGACGTTGCTATACACAATGAGGTGAGCCCTAAAATATTACATCCTTCATTTAGTTTTAAAAATTAACCTGTGAAAGCATATTTTCCAGATAGAAAACTGGTTTCTTTTTGAGAATCATTTGATTCCTGCTTAAAATTTTTTCACAATAGGCCTTGGGATGATGGACAAACTGAGCTGCTTACAATGTTTATTTTTCCTCTCCTGCTGTGCTACCTCTACAGTCCCTGGATGCATCTTAATGCTTGATTTTAAAAAGGTTCTAACAGTATTGGGAATACATCAGTTTGCAGAGGATCTTAATTTGGCATTTCTTTCAAGGATTCCATCAGCAAGTATAATAAAGCCTGAAAGTTTAATATAATCCTAAATTGTGTGCAACGGTCTTTAATCTTTGGATCCTATAGAAAGCTGTTTCTAAGAACAAACAGATGCACACGGAATTCATTGACCATTCTTAATATTTCTTTTGCTTGAGATTATAAAGCATGATAGCATAAAAAGAGATTTCTTTTTCCATTGATTAAAGCATTAGGAAAGTTAGGAGAAAAAATTATTTTTGTGCTGACAGCGTTAATTGGAAATATATTATTGTCTTCATGGATAACTGAACTTTAGCTGTCCAGTTGTTAGAGTAGTTAAATAAATCCTTTTGAAATAATGATGATATACAGTCATACAAACATTCTGTATTAAAAAACTACAAATTAAAAAAGTTAAAAAGGGTATGTTGTCTCTATAGAACTGCACATCCCCCCTTTATGTCTCCCATGGAATCAAAACAAGGTATAAAGGGATTTAGTTGACTTCAAGTCACGATGTATAACTTAGTACATAGATGAACACAGAGTTTTATTTAAAAAATGTGAAAGATGTTTTTAAAACCAGTACAAGTGTTTGGAGAAAAAGAATTCTACAGGCACTTGAGATGTTCAATTTATGGTGCAACATCTTTCAACACTGGCCAGACTGAAGTAGAATCGCTTTGGCTGGTAGCTACACAAGTCCAGGTCAGTTTTTCTTGTCTTTCTAAATGCTCAGCTATCAGGGATTTAATCCAAAGGAACACTATCTTGGCTGCACATTGTTCACATGTGTTTCTTCTTTTGATCATAATCATTCCTATTTCCTCACCTTTGCAAGTGTCTTAATGCAATCTTCGGCCTACTCTTCAAGTATTACTGTTCGTTCTCTGCTGATGTGTGGTATGTGACTGTTTGTAGTTCATTTAATCTCTTTTATTGAGAAACATGTTTGCACTCAAGCTGATAGCAATTAAATTATTTCAGCAAATGTCTGAGCATCCAGAGTGGGCCAATTTAATGATGGCAGGAAGGAAGCAATTGATTAGCAATTGCTAATAGATTTTAATTCTCACACCAAATTAGAAGCCTGAGTACACCTCTGATGTACCATGAGGAAGGGCAGAGGGGCAGAGCAGTTGCACCCTCAGCCAGACAATTCAGCTCCAGTTGTAACTGCTGATTAATCACATAACAGATACTGTGCTGTACTTATGCTCTGTGTCTTAGTAGAAGTCTATTTGCTATTTCTATGAAACCAGAATAAATGTGTCCTTTTGCTCATTAATTCATTATAGATTGACTGTGAGAGCAGAATGTCCAATGCATTTAGAAGACTTTCCTATGGATGCACATGCTTGCCCCTTGAAATTTGGAAGCTGTAAGTTTATTTTAAATGGAGGTTTCTCCCATTTTTAGGCCGCTTTAAAAGAATATTTTGCAAATGAGAAAACCTCAAGGTTTTATTCTTGTGTATTTTTCACATTTTTGTCAGGGTTGTATCTTTATTCTTTAATAGATATATATATCTCTATATACACATACACACACACACACACACACACACATATATGTATAATGGACCTCCTTTATGCACCTTAAATACTCTACAACATGATGCCTGGATATTCACCAAAGATGAAAATGATAGTGCTCTAAATATCTAGAAAAGTTGTTTGTCACGTAGAAAATGTTGTTAATCTTATAGTTGCTTTGTTGTATTAAAACTCAAAATCTTAAAGAAAAGCAATGCATGCCATGGATAACTGAATTGGTTTGGATGAAAACAGTTTTTCTACTGTAGTCTTGGTAGTTTATGTAAAAGATACTCATATGTACTCATGGAACATTTTTGGAAGAGAAAAATCTCAGAAATCTCCAAAAGAGTCCTACAATTGCAGCATACATAGCCCTAGATGAGAGAACATACTGAACAAAGTTATGTAATTGAAATCAGTGCAATAACTGGCAAAGCTTTTGGTAAGTTCAGAATTTTCCCCAAAACTTCAATTTGAATAGCAAACAACCTGACACTTAACTAAACATAATATTTTTAGAAATAAAATACAAAGATAAAAAACCCCGTGAGGATCTAATT
Source organism: Toxostoma redivivum (assembly GCA_013397375.1). NCBI lineage: Eukaryota > Metazoa > Chordata > Aves > Passeriformes > Mimidae > Toxostoma > Toxostoma redivivum. The sequence continues at coordinate 647,183 of VXBI01013791.1, forward strand.
TACTCTACAAACAAAGAAGTTAAAATATATGGAAGATGTAATAGTGTACAAAGTGTTTCCTTAATGGCTACTTTTTTTCTAACAGTTGTTTCACTGATAATGGTTACTTCATGGCTTGATCAGTTTTAGAAATCAGCAAACAGGAAACCAAATTCGTTCTCCACATGGTACCCGAGAGGTGATTATTTACTTTGGGCTGAATAGTTCTATGTTTGCCATGAGACAGCACCGATATTTTGCCTTTAAAGAGCTGCTAATCTCCTAGAAAAGGCTTGGAGAACAAAAAGCTCATACAACCTCTGAGTAAGACTGACAAGAATAGTTTGCTCCTTGAATGTTAAAGTTTTCTTAGAGAGCTCTTCCAATAAAACTTCCCAAATACCTTGTGAAACAGAGTGGAATGGGGGGAAGCTTTATTCCAGTTTATAACAGGACAGATGCTGCAGTGCATTCTTGATTAATAAGAGATCTGTGCACCCGAGATCCCGGTGAGATCAGGAGTGGCTGCAGGATCAAATTTCTTTTGATGTGCTCATTAAAGCGTCCCTGTAGGCATCGTGCTGGAACTGCGAGGTAGGGAGATGGCTAATCCTGCAAAGAATGGTAATGACAATTTAAACCAGGAACAGTTTCCAAACAAATATGACTTACTAGACTGGATTTTACAGACTTGAAAAGACATGTATCACCACATCTGTGCATCACTGAACCATAGCCCAAACACCAGACCTTTCCTACTATGAACAGTATTCCTTATTTTTTCCCTACATGAAGTTCTTTCTGGCTCACTGTGTCCCAGATTAATGTACTCTTCGTTCACAAAGTGCACGGCTTTCCAGATTACTGAGGACTTTGCCTCAATTAAATAAATGACTACAATTTGCAGAAACTATTAAATAAAAGGGATAGATAATGTAGATTGGCATAAAAATCATGAACCACACCAGAAGGCAAGAAAAAGACAGCCGAAAACATGCAAGTGTATCTGCATCTTTTGTATCTAAATTAATTTTTTATCTTTAAAAAATACTTTCAGAATGTACATAATTTTCTTAATTGAACAAAAACATCACTGATATTTCTGATAGAAGGACAATTTCTTACACCACTCAAAGGCAATAGCTGACATTCTAAGCTCAGAGTACAACTGTGGACTGTCATGTTTTACTGGTTTTTTTCATTATTTTTTTTTTTAACACTAATGTTCTATGGCAGCTGTTCAAAATTGGCCCTAGAAAAACAAGTAACTACATATGCTTGGAAGGATCATTAGACAAAATCAAGGAGTTTTCAAGGAATCTTTTCATTCACCCACTAAATTCAGGTGAGCTCCTAATCTGGGATCCTCATGGGGAGGAGTTCCTTCTGTAACATGGTTTTACTGCAAACACTGCATGAAGAATTCACTGTTGAAAACAGCCCTTAAAGCTGTATCTCTCCCTTCTTTCTCATCAGATCATATGCTATAATTATCAAGTTATAGAATATTTCAATATTTTGTTATTGATTTAAGTAGAAATATCTCCAGCAGGACAAATGGCTGGACCCAAGCAAGTTATGAAAGTGGGACTCACTCTTAAACATAAAAAAAGAACAGAATCTTGTAATTAATTCCCACTTTTTAAGTGAGAATTCTGTTTAAATACATTTGGGATATTTTTGTTAAACTAAAGCAATTAATTATAACCTTCTTAATGGACTGGAAAATTTACTGGAAAATGCATTTAATTGTCACAAAATCCATGCTTAAAGTGCAGACTACAATCTAATACTTAGCTCCCCAAGGCAGTGTTTGCCTAGCTCCATTTGTTTTAGATTAAATTGGATAAGAGGTTTTTTACATTCTCCACTGTTACTCATCACTTGTTGAAGTTAGATTCCTAAAAGCCTCACAACGAAGGAGTTGCACATCTCCTATGGACTCTGCCCATATTATAGGGACCAATAAATGTTTGACCCAGCTCCAAGGCTAAAGTGATTTGCCAAAAAGCAGCTTAAGCTAGAGGTCATTCCAGTGTAAATTCAATGTGACAAATGCTAGAGAAATTCTGGAACAACAAAATGCCATATGTTGGCAAAACAAAATCAGAAAGGCAGATGCTCTCCTCAATTCCTAGCACAAACATCTGATTGTCGGTTTAAAACTGAGGCCACTCTGGAAACCAGCAGTGACGGGAGCAGACAGCTACATTGCTGCTTATGCAACATGAATTGGACACTTAGGGGGGCAGCTGAATCGAGCATCAAATCTGGCAGTTCATTTCTAGCACTGCCCAGTGCACCCCTTTCCCTGTAAACCAATCCAGTCATTCTCAGTAACTCAGAAAAGCACTCCTCTCTCTTCTAAACTATTCTCATACTCCAGAACAAATGCTTGAAAATTAATTTTATTACTGTATTAATGTGACCACTTTAGCAAGTCAATTTCTGTGTTTACTCTGGCCATTATTTCTAAAGTCAGAATTATTAAGATGTAGATTTGGGTTTGCCATTGACTCCAAAAATATATTCTAAGATATCTTACAGTGCTTAGGGAATATGAAGCCTGAAGATAAAAGCATTCTTCAGCTTTACTAATGCAGAATCAAATGCCATGCAATTAATATACCAGCACATTCTACCCAATCAACTCTTCAATTACTTGCTGTTATCTCTTACACTGATAAGGTAAAATTGCTAACTCACAAATGAAGTCAAGTGAATCAGATTCCTCCCTTTCCCTTCCTGCTTGTCAGTCTGAAAAAAGGGAAATTCTCATCTTGTAGGAAGAATCCTACTGTCATTTTGGATGCCTTTAGATGTCCCATCCAGCTCCAGCTGCCTTTGGTGGGTGCAAGCTCGATGCAGATTCTGGCCACACATTCATTCCCATTCATGCCTTTGGACACTCCTTAGGTGTAAAGAATTATGTGAAATGCCTCTCTGTAGTCAATTAACTCCCACCCAACTGCTCCAAGTGAGAGCTGCCAGATTCCAGACTGCACAAAATGACAGTACAGTTTTACTACAGAATTAGGAATAAAAATATTTATATGTAGCTCGATTCTAGAAAGAACATAAATAACAGCACAAAGCCCTTCAATGGCATGCATAGATGCTACTGAATTATCTTTGTATCACACCAGACTGCATGGGCTTGGAGTGCCCACAGGACTTTTATTTTGCCTCATTCCAAACTCAAGGCTTGAGTTTGAGGACTATTCAGAAATAACCAAAGCCAAAAAAAAAAAAAAAAGAGTAATTGTGAGTTAAACTCACTCTCTCCTAGGAAGCCTCAGAATTTTCAGCTAGGCACATTTTACAGCCAGGACAGTGTGATAGGGGCATGGCCAAATGGGGAGCTGTATCCAAGCTGAGGAGAAGATCACTGAAGCCACTCTGAGAAGGACTTTCAGAGGCCCAGACAACATCACACTATGAAAAATTGAGAAGTCTGAGGCTCATCTTTCTTTACAATAGCTAGAAGTTACAAAAAGCATGGGGGCTCTTGCATGCTCATGAAATTCCACTTCTCACTCTCACTTCTTTACATAGGCAGGAAATATATGAGAGAAATATTTTCATGCCATGGAGGACCAACCTTAATCCAGCCCTCCAACAGATATTTATCTATTTTGTAAAAATCATTTGTACTTTCTATAAATTTCAGTAAGGTAGTTGTGGGTTTCCACAGATAATTAAAGAGAATTAAATATTCAAACTACTACTCAAAACATTGTTCTGACAAAGCTGTAAACCAACAGAAAGTGCAAAGCTTAAATGCAATGTATTTCTCTTAAATTAGATGCTTATACCAGAGCAGAGGTTGTGTATGAATGGACACGGGAACCAGCAAGGTCAGTGGTTGTGGCTGAAGATGGCTCTCGACTGAACCAGTATGATCTGCTTGGACAAACTGTGGACTCTGGAATTGTACAGTCCAGTACAGGTCTGTGAAAAAATTTTTGGAAGTCTGATATTTAACTGTCAGGATGTAATTCAGAGCAGGATTTAAAAATACAAAGACATAAGAGTGAGGGGTAGATTATAATATATGTACTTCAAATTAGGAAAACATGACTGAAAAGATAATACATCCTGGAATTATTTTCCTACTTCAACTGGTGGTAAAAATATTCAAACAATTAAAAGGCTTTCTACAGTGTCAGATCTAGCCAGAAAAACCAATAATTGATGTAATAAAGAAGCACTCCTCATGTTCTTCTCATATTATCTGCTTACTTTAAAGGCTGTAAAAATATCATAACAATATGAATCCTCAAAGATCATATTTCTGGAGGCAGTTAAGTCACTAAAAGCAAGTACTTAGTTTCTCAAGTAGGTGTTTAGAGAATTAGAAGAACTGTCATCAAACTCAAAACCATCTGAAACACCCAAACATGATTTCCTTTAATGCTCTCACCAGCTTTAACTCCAAAAATTTAATGAGATATAGAAATACAGCTGACATTTATAGTATGATGTACCTGTAACCTTGAAGCTGGCTACAGCCCCTTTTTTTAACTTTGCAGTTTCTTGTTTCAAGATGTAAATTTTTAAAAGTTTATTTTCTAATAATTCGTACGATCTAAATACAGTAAGAAACTGAGCACTGGGAATGAACAAGAGCTCTGTTGACCAGATTGACTTGTCAATGGACCAAAAGCAGCACTGCTTCAGGCAAAGTGGTTATATTATTTTGGATACACCCAACATTGTGACTTAGAGAGAAGTCCTCTTATAACTGCATAAATCAAATTTCCTAATGTGTTGTTGTTAAAGTCAATGAACATTTAAGGGAAAGTGAGTTACTTTAAGGTGAACTGTAATTTGTGTCTGAATTTTTATTTAGCTTGTTAAAATATATTCATATGCTCTATTAAGCCAAGAAAAGCTCTCACAGTCAGGTTTCTAGGTTACTGCCTGGAAGCTTCTGTTCAGTTGATATAAAAGTAAGTGGTATGGCAATAACAGGAACTTTGTATAAGAACAGCATCAACACAACTGCTTCCATTGCTGAGCACAGAGGTGTGCAACAAGCAGATAAAAAGGGGGGAACTCTTGACCTTCCCACAGATGGGAATATTGCCATTGGCTTTTCTGCAGCCAGTAATTCACCCTGACTGCCCTTTGCTGGAAAGTCAGTAGGATTTGAGGGGATCTCTGTGAGGTTCTCTCACAGAGACCTTACCAGCCTGTGGGGCTGGCTTTCCTCCCTGCTTGTTGCATGTGCTCTAAGGGCAGTAGGATAATCAGAAAAGTCTCAGGAGGGAACATAACTAAACCAAATAGAAATGCCAGACATGGTTCAGGGTAATTAGATAGCAATGTGAGGAGCATGCTATAAACTGTTAAGAAGGGCAGACAAGAAATTTTCAAACAGAACTGAAACATATGCTTTATGCATTTTCATGAAGAAACAATTTGTTTTTCCCATGCTATTTCAAAGATTTGAATTCTGCCTCCTTTTTCTACTTGAGGAAACTCTTTACCATTGTCATCTAAAAAGTTAAATACAGTATAGTTAATACATAAAATATGCTGAGATGAAGATGTTGTCTAGATGCTGAAAAACAGTTCAAATAACTAAATGGAATAGTTACCTAAACTAAAAACAATCCCACTAGAGAATCTTTTTAGTATTTACAAAAACTAATTAATTACTTACTCTTTAATTACTATCTGATAAGAATACACAGTTGTGGAAGAAACATATTTATTGCTTGCAAATTCAACATCTCAAATGAAAATTCTTCATTATTTGCTTTGGGAAGAAAAATGCTTTGCTTTCTTCATGCTAAAGGTAAGGATCAGGAGTGGTTAATAATCCCTTTTCTCCCTCTTGAAGTAGGTGGACAGGTAGTCTTAACAGCATTTTCCAGCCTGACTTTTTCCTCTGATCACCTCTGGTTTAATATATGACATATGTAATGAAAGCTATGAAATTCCTCTCTGCTTTCAGAGTCATGGATAGTGACTCATCTTACAAAAATACAAAAGGAATTGAAGTAAGTCTTCACTTAAGAGTTCTCAACACACTTTTATTAGGACAGAAAATTGCAGCTCTTTTGCAGCTGATTCTGTGGATCATTAGAGCAATCTACAATATATTGGGCAAATTTAAGACAATATTCATAGTTGTGTGGAATTCTAGATACTTATTTTCCCAAGGATCTGGATGTAGCCAGGTTATTCTAAACATTCTCAAAACTATTAAATGATTTCATGGATCTACAGAGTGCTTTTTTTTCTTTAATTTCTTCCTTGGTGAGTAGGCCACCTGCAATCCTTATTTATGGTTGTAGAGCAAGATAACTACAAACTGATTTTTTAATGACGAGAAGCTTGAGGCATCTAAACTTTTTTTATGGTATAGTCTATTCATCTATTCTAGCAATGGAATATGCAGGCACTACAGGCTTAAAAATAGTTTTAAGTGAAACAATAATTATAGCTGCTGCTATTTTGTTTAAGCCGAGTTATCAATTTTTTATTTGTATATAAAATTACTGTCGCTCTCCAGCCACTGCTTCTTATTGACTCAGAAAGATTTAAAAATAATTCTTTTTGCAAGCACCTTAACAAATGCTTAAAGGGATTTTGCAAGTTTCCATTTATATCAGATTACTTTGCCACCTTGAAAACATTGCTTTGCACTGAGAATCATCAGGATTTATACTCAAAATGGTTAATTTTTTTCTTATCTCTGTAAATCTACAGAGATGTTCTTAAGAGTTTTTATTTACTGAGTTACATGGCATAAATAGTAAATGATAAATACTTTGTTTTAAATTAATGGCAAGGAAAGCCTTACTCGTGCACATTTGACTCAATTATTGCAATATACTGTAGAATTAAGGGCTGGTTAAAAACTGCACCTTCAGTTCAGTTCAGAAGCACTGAACACAGGAACAAGCTCTTCCAAAACTCTGGAAATATTCCAGTGACACAACGGCCAGAGCTGCACTCACTTTGCCACTTTGGTCCCGTGCCCAGAGTGGGTGACACTCTGGGAACAGGAGGCTTTAGATGTAGTTTGAGCTGTTGCTCCATGGCCTTTTGGCTGTCAGATTGCATTCAAAGGAGGCAAGGAGGAGGGGGAGGTCTTTTTCATAGGATAAAAAGGATTTATTACTTTGGGGGATTTGGGGGGCAAAAGACAAATATGGAAGGGAGCAACAGTTGAAATATGAGGGAGGTTCAAGGGGAAGGTAAAAATTCTTAGCAAATTAGAGAAATTCTGGAAAGGGGTAAAGGGTAGGGTTCACAAAGGCATTGTCCAGTGAGGGAGGTAGGGGGGGAAACTGGGTCACATGGACTAATGAGATGTGGAGTTTTAGGGGATTTCTGGAGAGGAATTCCAAGCAGGAGGCTGGCACAAAGCAGGATTGACAGGTAGTTTTGGATAGATTGACAAGGTGGGTGGGAGGGTATAATTTTGGACTAAACCATTAACTTGGGAAATAACAAAACATACCATTAACAAGAAACAGACTGCAACATTCCAGCATGGACAGTCATTCAAAAAATAAGTTAATATAGATGCAGAATTTGTTTGATGACTTTCAAATGCTTTATATTGTGTATTACCTATAAATTAATTTAAACATTGGAGTATATAAAATGAAAACCAGATTTATCTGCACAACACAGTTATTTGTAGAAGACTTTGGGAATTACAATTTATCTAATAAGAAATACCTTTCTTTCCAACTTCCTTAGATTAGAAAAGATAAGAGAATATAAGATGTATAAGCTATAACTTGTGAAAGCCTAGAAATCAGACACTGTGAATATAGACAATATTTTGCTCAAGAACTATTTGAAATTTTAGATTGTAGGGATTCTATGATTGTATTGCAATGCTTTCAAAATAGAATCACAGAGATATTGGAAGGTTATGAGAGTAATCAGCAGCTGTCACAAATGTGGTGATGGTATTCAATTAAAGAAAGCCATAAAATATGGAAAGCTAAAGGCACAGTAAATAACTGGAATGCTTTCATGTCCTGCAGTCATTTCAATCAATCTTATAAATAATCTACTATCTTTTAATAAGTGCCCAATAAGTGCAGTCCATTGGTACTGTGGAAGCTTAAGAACATGGTTTTGCCTTGTAACTGAAGTGCAGAGCATTATTCCAGGCCTCTGCTTTACCTAATTCACCCCTCCCAGCATTACCTTTATCTGACTCCTAGCTCAGACCTGCTGCAGTGCTTAACAGATGAGAGTAATCCCTGTCTTTTTAACTGACTTTATGTTTTGGATCTTGTTCTCATTTTCCAGAGGTTAAAAATACTTTGATAATAAATAAACCTTCAGAGTACAGTGCTGTGTTCACTCTGTATTCTTAGCTTGCCATCTACAATCACTGAATTAGTTCTGACATACCATTGTGCACATTCTATATCTGATTGCAATAAAATAGTTTTCCGTGTCATATTTTAAGTAGATAAAATTAAATTATTGGTTCTCCTAGCTAAGAATGGCATCTTTTGCAAGGTCATAATCTCTGGTATAGAGGAGAAGGAGTTTGTTTCAGTCAAAGTTAAAGAAAGGTGAGCAAAATTCAAGTAATAATTCCCACTATACTACAGCCACTCCTATTTTTGAAATAAAAAAATTTCCTTGTATATCCTTTGTTTTACTTCTCAGTTTAAAATTCATCCCATTTTCCCCCTTTTCTACTGTTTTTTCTATTGAAAGAGTATTGTCACATCTTATAAATAAGATTTCCTTGGGGTTAGAAATTGAGCAAGATTGCTCAAATGAATGTTCTTCTGGATTCTGCATTACAGAAATGGGCATTTGACATACTCTGTGCATAAGCAGTCAATGTCTAGACAGAGATTTTCAATCAAGTTTAAGCTTTTCCTGTACACGAGCAGTTTTCTCCTTTCAGCTGCCTACATTTTAAAATAGAACTACAGTAATTTCACGTCATCTCTAATCTAGACAGAAATTTCTGTTCAGTTACGTGTCTACTTGTTTCATTCCTAAGATGTTTATTGCATAATAAGAAGAATCAGTCTAGTAAAAAAAAAACCCAAACAAATAAAAAACAAACAAAAAACCCCAACAAAAAAAAAAGACCAAAAAAACCCAAACAAAAAGTACTGAAGAACAACAATAGCAAACCAACCCAAAACAAAACAAAAACCATCAAAAAACAATAAGTTTTTCAATCTTTGGAGAATATACTGTTCTCCAAAATCCATTTAAAATTATATAAATAATGATCTGAAAATGAGCATTATTTGCTGTGCAGGAAGAAGCATTTATGGAAGGACATAAGTATATTAGAATATTAAATATATTTATTATTAAAAGTATAAATAAAATTTATTTATATATAAAACCCAATTAATTTTCATTGCATATGGAGTACTCAGCTCATAAAATTTTGTAGCTCCAAAAGCATTAGTGCTAATGAAAATATTGTGTGTTATTCTTGTAATAATCATTTATTTCAAGAGAGAATAATAATCTACTAAGGTACTAAATTAGCAGAACAGGGACACTTCAAAGTACATAAAGCACTGATAGTGGTAATGCAAAAACCATCATTATCAGCAATTACATCTTAATCTTGGCCCAACAGAAACATTTTTGGGAGGCTGTCTTGATTTAGTCTTTAGATGAGGTTTACATGGGTATGCTGTGGTGGCTTTTCATCTTCTAATGGAATAAGACCTTCTACAAGAGCTTCAAACAGCCACCAGCATAATGCAGACTTTCATTCACTACTCAGCAGAGATGAAAATATGTAAATTTAATTTACATTTCCCAGAAATGTCTAGTTTTGTATTATTAGGGAAAAAAATTAAAAACCCATAAGGTTTATTAAGTGTTTTCTTCAGAGCTGACCTATTTTGATTTGAGGTCTTCTATTTTATAATAGGAGTGAATGTAATGAAAAAATACATCCTACAAAGACCTCTGATTAATAAAAGTTTTAATGTTCTTTTTTCTTGGTTTTAGGGGAATATGTTGTTATGACTACACATTTTCATTTGAAGAGGAAGATTGGTTACTTTGTCATCCAGACTTACCTGCCATGCATCATGACTGTGATACTGTCACAGGTGTCCTTCTGGCTTAACAGAGAATCTGTTCCAGCAAGAACTGTATTTGGTAAGCAAGACCTATAAACCTCCTGGCAACCATGAGGCAATTGGGTTTCAGAAATGTTATGGTAAAGTAGTTATGTGTGACATGGTATTGGAGAACAGTGGGAGCCTGGACATGTCGCAGCACACAAGAGCTAAAAAATTTCATTGTGAAGATATAGGTCCAAAGCTTTTAAACTGATTTTGAACTGAATGTAAAAAGAGACCTGAAAGTCAAGCCATCCATTACCATTTAAGTTTTCCAAAGCAGTCAGATTATGAATAAAACATCTCTGACAACGGCAATAACATGAATCATGGGATCATGAAAAAGGCTTTAATCAGTGGGTGTCCATCATTTGACACCTTTAGGTTCTCTGAAAATTCTTATTTAAAGTTTTTTTTTCCTTAATCCCTGCTGTTGAGATCAGCAACAATTTATTGTGCTTACAGCAGTGAATACATGCACTCAAGGAATGCAGTGAGAAGGCAATCTAAAAGATTCTCAAGTTTATACAGCTGATCCCTAGGGTTTATCCACTGCATGCAAATGCTTACCGTAAAATTCTTATATTCCTTCATATTCTTTGGATATATTAAGTCAAGTACATATTTAAAAACAAACAAACAAACAAAACAAGTAAGAAAAGAAAACCAACAAAATGCAATAAATTTTCATTTAGGAAAGCTAGAACCTGAGATTTCTGCTATGTGACCTAGTCCTTGGTGATACCCAGATGGGACTGCTGAACACCTTTGGCAGGAGGTAGAAGCACCCCCAGCCAAGCTGGCTTTGACACTCATTTTGCTGCCTCAGAGCCCTGCAATGGCTGGAAGCTTTGGGCCCTCTAGCTTTGCCAAAAAGAATTAACTGATTTATGCTGAATATGGCAAAGCCAGAGAATCACTGTTGAGAAATGCAGCCTCTGAAGCTCTTGTTGAACAAGAGCTATTTTTATGGATCTTTTCTTGCATCCTTCACAGCTGTGCTTTAGTTTCCCAGCTTCTCTGGAAATCAATCAAAACTTGCATAGCCTTACACCTCATGAACCAAGCAGTGGCTTTATGTTGATATACAGATGTGCATAAACATGCGCATATGCATGTTCTAAACCACAGAACAGTGGTTTAGACTACAGTATAATTAAATTTAATTTACATAATATTGTTTAGATTAGCAACTAAAATTAATCCTGAATTTTTAACATAGCTTTGCTGAGAACTCCTCTGCTAGAGACTTCTATAGTTAAAGCTATTGAAATTGTAACTATTTTACCTCTTTTTGCACATGCCATTTAAAAAGAAATATCTGATCATCAGTTTGAAATGCTGTACTTCACTGTCATTAGATGGAGAACAGAATTTCCTAGTCTCAATGGATAATATACTGCACAATCTTCAAACTGCTATCTTCACAGGTTCAAGAACCCACAAATTTCTCAGTTTTCCTTTTAGAAGATAGTTATTTAGTAAATACTCTTGGGTTTACTCCGTCATTATGTATCAAGATAGCTTTTTCATTTCAAAATGGCAGTGAAACAAAGCTTCAGAACATCTTGCATGAATGCATATAGACAGAGAAAAACAACTCACCTTTTAGCCCACTTAGTACCACAGATAATAAAAGTTATAAATCTCTCGTCTACAACTAAGTAAGAAACATAAGCACACAAGTAATAAGTCAAGGAAAACATTTGGTTACTTCTCAGAAAAGAGAAATTGCTTCCTCATTAGGCACTAATAATTCAAGCTCTTCACACAACCATGTGAGTATGTTGTTCATTAACTGACCTATTTTAGATCGCTGTTCATTTCCACTAGCACTCAATGCAGTGAAGATGAACTCGCCAGACTCATTCAAGACATGACAGTGCAGTTGTCAAGGTAACTTGTGGACATGTGATTTGATGTAAATATCTTACGTGCACTTGGAGATTAATTTTTCCAAGCAGCTGCAAGCAGAGTGAATTCAGTACAGTCCTGCTTGCTCTCTGGGGCCAGGTAAGAGGAAGGGTCAGCAGTGAGAAGCTCTGATATGAGAAATGAGATTACATTGTCATTCTTACATAAAATCTTTGCTGTGTTCAGGGTGTCAGTGAATAAAGGGACAGAAATCTGTAAAACCATAGATTCAAAAAAATGAAATAACACATAAATCTTGGTACCCTTGAATATATCTTTGAAGAATAATATCCCAAATAAGCTGAAACAAGTTTTTTTTGTTTTCTAAGTATCTCAGAACTGCTGCAAGAAAGAACTAAAGATGTTAAATTGTTACATCTGTAGTACAATTTGCAGGGCATGAATAAAGAACAGCAACAAAATCCTTCAAATACCAGAAAGGGTAAAGTAGTTCACAAATGATATTTCCATTCCAATATTAAAAATAGTATTTTATTATAACAACATGAGAGAATAAAAGTATAAAAATGTTTTGAAAATCCTGCAACTTCCACAGAACTCGAAACCTGATATCCTCATTTAGAAACTGAACTCAGGTGGGAAGTTTTTAAGAACAAGGGGTGTAGAAAAGGCTTTCCCACCTATAGGAGCTGGGAAATGAAGCACAAACAATAGCCCCTGGCATGAAGACACAAACTCTTTCCTTTGCAGGAGTGACAACTGTACTGACCATGACTACCCTGAGCATCAGCGCCAGGAACTCACTGCCCAAGGTGGCCTATGCCACAGCCATGGATTGGTTCATAGCCGTGTGCTACGCCTTCGTCTTCTCAGCACTCATCGAGTTTGCCACAGTCAATTACTTCACCAAGAGAGGGTATGCATGGGATGGCAAGAGTGTCGTTCCAGAAAAGGTAACACCACCTCATATACATCCCAAAAGATCATACTCTGCCGTGCCCGGTCACTCTGTGGGAGAGGGTTTAACACATTAAAAATTCTTATTAAGTAGAACAGTTACTACTTCTGTTTCATCCTGTGTCCACATACAGCATTTCTATGCCATGATTACTTAGACATTTAATACCTAAATACTACTTCAGACATACTGGGTGATACTTAATGCTATTAATAATGAAATATTCTACTGAGATTATGACTTCTGCAACTGAGCAGAAAAAAAGATAAACATGTATTATGTTAAAGGAAGGTAATTAATTTTTTCTGTTTGAACAAGAGAAAGTATGAATGCTTCAGTGTAAATGTAGGGAAAAAATATCTTGTGGCTGTAGTATTTAACAGTTCCCAAGGTACAGTGCTCCCCAACATGAAATTTAGAAGGGCTGCTCTATCATCATAACCAAATCAATCATCATAGGAGTTCTTTTTTCCTTCCTTAGATATATGAAAAATGTGTTTGTTTAGAAGGAAGAACTGAAAGCTGTGCTGGGAGTGTGCAATCCTGATCTGTACCTCCCTAAACACACTAGAGAAAACTCACACTGATTGCTTTTGGTCTGGGATCAGACCTGGTCCATAAACCACAGTTGCATCAGGAAACTATTGAGGACATTTAGGAGATGAAAGAGAAGTTTCCTATGAATTACCATGTCAGCTGCTTCTGTGAGCAGGCTCATTCAGTTCAGTTAACTTGCCAAACTGGTAATCATGACCATTCAGAGACTAGAGATTCAACAGAACAGGTATTTGGAGGAGCAGATGTAACTCACTGGTATGCAAAGATATTTTTTTAATTCAGGATTATATGTGTATATATTATTTATGTATATTAGTTGTATAAGTCAGTGAAAAAACCTCCAAATTAAATTAGGGTATTTATAAAATGGCAACTACTACAAAAGTATTGTAAAACAAATGTAACAAAACAAACTTACAGTAATGAACTGCACAACTGCTGCTGAATGTTGAGTTTTCAGTTATTGATACTTCCACTGAAAATAACTTTTTTGATTCTTTGTTTTCCTACTTTTCATGACATTTGTTATAAAAATGAACTGCGTTGGTAAAACTGTATCCTTAAATATTAAACATTGCCTTGCTAATTTATCCTCCCTTGTAATGTAGTTACTATAATGAGCTGTTACATTTGTCAAAAAGAAAATTACATTCTAAACAAAGCCCTACACCAATAAACCTTGTTAAAAACATTGCAAGATTTATGGCTTTGTGCTCATTAGCAGGTAAGGGGCTCTATGTTTCATTTGCTGGTACCTGGTGGTGGGAATATTCTGCAGTGAGGAAAAGCGAGCAAGGCAAGCTCAAGATGATCAGAGCATCACAGCTTAATCAAATTTAGAGTTCTAATTAGCTGTCATATTGCTTCTTTATGAAGTAAAATTTGACATGAAATATTAAGACCCAGGCTAGTGTCAGGGTTTTCTGTGGATCAGATTTCTAACGACATTTAAATCTATTGAAAGAGTTTCCTCTGAGACTTCAGGGAAGCTGCTCTTTGTCTGCTGGATTTATTGCTGCTCACCAGAGTATCTGATTGAAAAGCAAACAGGACTGCCTTCACATTCAGCGACCACGTTAGCAGTCTCCCTACCTGGGAGGGGAAAAGTGGACAGCCAGAAAACCAGCCAAAAACCCAAAACCCACCAACCAATAAACCTAACATGCCTTTTTTGTTGCTATATTTTTTTTACCTATTTCTTCCGAAGACTGAACCTTTTCTTGGCCCGAAGCTAAGAATTTTATTGCAATGAATTAAAGCACATCTACATCAGAGTCATTAGGTGAATCCCTTTCCTTACTAAGTAGCATAATTTTAACATTTGAGCCTACATTTCCTTCCAGCATGGGGCTCCAAGCTGTTCCTCCACAAGCATCTCCCCACTTGCCCTCAGGCTTTTGCAGCTTTGTTTTCTGTTCCCATGTGTCCAGCAGGAGTCTGTCCACTCCCTGAAATGTTTACCTCTTGAACAAGAATTTTTTATCAAAACTACATTATTAGGCTGTCAAAGTAGCCATTAACCTATAGTTGATCTGTCATTAAAAGTACTGTGACCACATAAAAAATACTGCCTCCATGGGACATCTGCTTCTTGAAAACATAGAATTGTATTTGCTGCCTTGTGAAATGACATAATAGATCAAATTCTCTGATATTTTCTCTTCAACCATATCTTTCCCCCATCCCAGGAGGATAAAATAGATAACATTTGCCTTTTCTTTTGTGGGGAATGCTGCCTGAAGATTTAGTATGCTGTTGGAATTGTTTTTCACTGTATGTTTTGTTGTTGGGGTTTTTTCTCATAATTGGAGGAATCCCTACACCTTCTTATTGACCCACTACATCTCTCTTCTGTGTTTATCTTTGGGCAGCAGCTGAAGAAAGGGTTTGGTCTGCCAGAAACTGGGACAGTTAAATTCTAACTGGTATCCCCAGATGTCAAAATTTAAAATTTTTCCTACAACTCAATCCCAAAAATGGAATACTAGAAAATATAAGGACGTAGGGATAAAATAAGTTAAAATAAGCTCAATTTATCCTCCTCCCCTAAAAGATATTCAACATATATTCTTGCTTTAGCAATATAAGTAGGTGGATGAAAAAGTCATACAGACATTAAAGTCTTTGCATATGGAATGCCATTTCAGCCATTATGATCCAATTTTAAGATTCAAACAAGAACATTAAGTTCCTAATCCATAATTCATGTGCCTTTAGTGTAAACCATCAGCGAGTAGAATACTGACACCTTTGCATCTTATTGAATAAACCTCTCCTTTAGTGCCTGGTTACATGATAATGTAGTGTGCATTTTTATGTAGAAATTATGTTTAAACTCTTCATATCACAATATTTGTCCTAAAGTTGAAAGGCTACATTAAGAATTCAGCATCTTGTAAGTTTTTATCCTGATCAAGGGAAACAGTTGTTTGTGAGAACATCAGACTATGAGTGGTTTGTCACTGCTGACTGTCATTAAAGGTGATTTTGCCAGTGAGCCTAGCTATCAGGTCTCATTTTTATCTATCATCTGATTTGGTTTACCTAATACAAATGGATTATTTTGTCTTCATTGTCACATATATATTTTGCATGAGTTATATATCCAGCACTAACTTCTCTCTTACAGCTTATTACACTTTGTGGTATGAATTTGATTAATTGCAAAATGTCACAGTGCTTTTTCATAATTGCATCTGTTGAGAAGGTATTGAGAATGAAATATTTCTTCTTTCTTCAGCCAAAGAAAGTGAAGGATCCTCTCATCAAGAAAAACAACACATACACAGCTGCAGCTACGAGCTACACCCCTAATATTGCAAGGGACCCTGGGCTGGCAACCATTGCTAAAAGTGCAACAATTGAGCCCAAAGAAGTTAAGCCAGAAACAAAACCTGCAGAACCCAAGAAAACTTTTAACAGTGTCAGTAAAATTGATCGGTTATCAAGAATAGCCTTCCCATTGCTTTTTGGAATCTTTAACTTAGTCTATTGGGCAACCTATTTAAACCGGGAGCCCCAGCTAAAAGTTCAAACTCCACATCAATAATGTCATTTATTCATATAGTTCTGTTTTGTCTTTCACTCTGGGAATTGCTTCCCTTTTTCACGTACAGTAATTCCCATTTGCTTCATTGCCTCTGTCTTAAAGAAAATAAAGGTTTCTTTAGTTAGCAAAAGGTAAAATATATCTGTATATTTAAAAAACGTGTGTGTGAGGGAGTGAACATTTTAAACTATATACTTTGGAAAAGTGATTTTGGAAATGGAAAAGAGTTGAAGAGTGATGGGAGGGCAGAAAAAAAAAAAAAAAAAACAACCATTTGTAGCAAGCTTAGTACTGAATATCCCCAAAAGATAGTATATATGTACATGAAAAAGATATTTTTATTCAGAAGATTGTAGGGAGGGGGGAGATATTCTTTATGACATTCCTGATGCACATCCTAGACTATATTATTTATTCAGTCACTGTTTGTAATCTTTTCAAGGATGTAAATCTTTCCATTTGCTGAATTCCATAAGATACGGTATTTTCCTAATCCATTTTCTCTTCTATATTCCAAACTACCTGACTAATAATATTAAATAGTCTTTAATGGGAAAGGAAATCTGCTCACTCTAGGTACAGTTTGTCACTGTATAGCACATAAGATCTAATGGTAACAAATGCTTTAATCTGCTCTCTTACTGCAAGCTTGTTCTAAGCATTGAGTTGTCACTAGACTAGATTTAAAACCAGTTGCACAACCAAGTGCAGATTCCAAATTTCTACTATCACCTGTGTAATTCAAACAATTCCTGGATGCTTTAAAGATAGCTTTTATTCATCACTATGTTTTAGAGAGTTAAACAAAAAAACTAACAAAATTTTTTCAAGCTCTAGATATGTTGAATGTATTCTTTTATAAAATGATACATTAAAAGAAGCTTTAGACTGAGATTTATGAATAGTAGAAAGATAAAATATAGTATTTAAATAATATCTGTAAATATGCAGCATGAGATTGTACATTTTTTTACTTTTTTAAATTTATGTTATTAAAATATTGTGTAGGATTCACCTCTTAGCTCTTAATATGTTATTAATTGCTCAATAAAACATATTTAGAGCCTGAATTAAAGGAAAAAAATAAATCAGTGGTACTGGAAAGCTTACCAAAAAAATAAGCAGAAAGTGCTTGGAATTTATTCCATTTGTAAAGTGGTTAAGTGTATAGCAGCTTGCAATTTGACAATGTCATCCAATGTATACTATTAGATTAATGACTGGTCTGCTCAGGTCATGCATAAACACTAAAGTATGGGATTATATTTGGTAGGTAAAAATGGTGAAATATTTGTTATGACAGAAGTTCATCTGTATATTACTGCTATATTTGCTGAAACATAACAGTTACAATAAGCGATGTAATATATGTAGCATTAAATACAAAGAAATCATACCTAAAATAATGTACAGGAAAACAGATTTTATTGAGCAAACTTACTACATTTCATTTTTACTGTAGCAATATATTTGTAGGAACAATATGTAAGGGCTTTAAATACAAGATGTCCATTTTGCAGGTATTGTGCTCCCTTTAAAAAAATTCCAGTCAGTGTCTACTGATATCTACTAGATGCTAGTTACTGCTAACTCTTAGAAACAAACTTTCAGATAAAGTTTTTTCAAAGAGATTGGAAGAATGTGGATATGTGCAGGAATCAATTAAAAAAGTATAATTTATGCTATTGAATGGATTTTAAAACAGTGCTACATGAGCCTCTAGAGAAACAGCTACTGAGTCAAGTTTAATAGGCAGTGATTTCTAAACTCTTAATAAATTAAAAAGTTGACATTATCTACAAAATGAAATATTTAATGTCTGATTTAGAGATTTATTTTTTTTAAAAAAATGCTTCATTGTCTGACATTTAGTCCTGTCTGAACTTAATAAGTTATCTGATTGGATCTTACTCAAAAGGGGATGTTCCATCTCTGGTATAATGTAGATATCTGTATAGAAAAAAATAAACGATGGCTCTTTAACTTCTGTGTACTTGTTTATCTTGTTATTTTTGGCGTTAAAACTAGTGTGTTCATTTAGGGAATTTTATCTTTCTAGCAATTCATAGCTACCCTTTGGTCTGCATTTTGCACATTAGATGTGAATATTACTTAAGTAGTCTGCTTTTTGCTATGCAATGATTGCGTTATATCACCTCTTAGTTAGTCTATGCCAATAATATTATACTGTATAAACTTGACTGCACACTTTATCAAAGACAAGGTATTCTCTATGTAGCTTTTTTACAATGCT
Source organism: Toxostoma redivivum (assembly GCA_013397375.1). Taxonomy (NCBI): domain Eukaryota; kingdom Metazoa; phylum Chordata; class Aves; order Passeriformes; family Mimidae; genus Toxostoma; species Toxostoma redivivum. Next base: position 665,953 of record VXBI01013791.1, read on the forward strand.
TTGCTAAACCATGTAATAATAGTAAGTCTTCCTTGAAAATAATGATACACTCTTATAGAGGACAGTTTCTGTTTACTCCTGAGAATTTTAAAAAGATGACATTGAATGTTTATTGCACCTCAGTGCAGTGATGTGGCAATAAAACCTAAATCTAATAGAGGTTGTTTATGGCAGAAGCATGTATTGCTTTACAGAGTTTAGCAAAAGCTCTTTATTTTATGTCAGACTGTAATTCTATTATAATAATAAAGCTAAAAATGTTCAATAATGCAAGTGAATGTTTTACTTTGGTTTTCTTTAGTTACTGCCTTTTGTGACACATTGCTTGATTAGCTACTATTCATTCAAAAACTTAAGTTTTCTTGGATTTGGTAATGAATACTCTTTTAATAGATGTGATTTTCTGTCCAGTGTTTTCCAGGGACAAATAAAACAGGAATATTTCCCAAATCTGATTTGACATTCAGAAAAGATAGTTCACTGTACCGTGTATATCCAGTAAGGCAATTAATTGCATCAGATGAACAATTGTTAAAGTTTTGTACCACAACAGGCTCATACAAGCTAGGAACAAAAAAAAAAAAAGCATTTTCTCCCAGGAAAAATGGCAGATAAACCAGAGATTGAGAGTAAAAATATTACTATTTAAGCTAGAGATTTAACTGGTTGAATAAACCAGATCTAAGAAAGACTGGTAGAAAAGAATCTCAGGCTATATAAAATAATATTTCACTTACTAAAATAGTTGTAGGGATAGCTTTCAAACAAGACATGTATACCTCAAAAATTTTAGTTTTCGACTTCTCTTTCTTTCCCAAATAGAAAAAAGGAGAGAAGAAAGGTCATTCCAGTTCATTCAGTCCTCAAACTTTCTTGGAAGTTATCCAGGAAAGCAAGGCTTGTGGTCTTCTGTAGGGAGAGACATGCACAGACACATAGATTTAGAGGATCCAAAAGGCTGATATAAGTGTATATTTGTATATAACAATATTCATAGCGTTCTCAAACATGAGTTCTACAGAAAGATTCTTCAAAATGGAATGAAAGACTGGAAGGAGTCAGATTCTCTTCATATATTATGCTGTCCCCTATTTTGAATGAGGATAATGCAGTCTGAATCCCTGTTCCTTGCCTCCTACAAGGGACTCCACAGAGATGAATCCCTATGAAAACCCACATGGGCTTTCTGGAAGAGGATGGTAAACTGTTTGAACACCCACCTCCTATGTTCACATGCCAGATGCAGAGCATACATGGGGATTCTCACATCTTTGTCATTACTCAGATATTTTTTGGCAGAATTTTACTCAAGTAAAAATGAGTCAAAATGCCTAGAGGCAACAAGATTTGAGGAAAAAAAATACTATTCAGTTTTACAGTGTGGAAGAACAGCCTCATCAGGGGACAGATTCACAGTCACCAGACAATCCAGCATGACACCCTGACGTGGGAGTTCTCTGTTCTGATATTACATCAACGGAAGCTCCTTCAGTTTTTCTTGAATCATCCCTAGAAGCTACTGCAGGATCTTAGTGATCAAGAACCTTTTTTACACCACCAATGAATTTTCTAATGAAATTCTTTCTCTTGGACTCTGAAGACCTGAAAAACCTGATTTGTTTCTATCTCCTGTTTTTCATCCATATGATAAATAATAACAGCTTATGAACCACCCTAATGTCTGGAAAATGGGGCACACATGCTTCAAGGAGTAAGTAATAACTTCTTTCAGCCTATGCTTTGTATCTGAATGACCGTCCAAATAAATCGGGCAAAGTCATTACTTTTATAATATAAATATCAGTCAAACTTTAAAATATAAAAATGCTAGATCTCCTCAGACTTTCTGTAGCAGTTCCACTGAAGAAAAGATCCTTGTGCTATGCATAAACATGACATATTTTAAATAAAAATGTGTTTACAGTCCTAGCACATGAATTTTGCAAGTGAAGTGTCAGCTTGTCAAGCTGTTGCTGTCATGTTCCATCTGATTACAAACTACGTCAAATACAACAAGAGAGGTAAAAGCCTTGAAATGACAAGTTTCTATAGGCTCATTCTCTGTGTCCATAGGCCCATCCAAACTGGCAGGATGACTTCACAGATGCTGATAAATTTATTTGTTTAAACTGCTTTAAGGCATTTGAAGATGCTTCGAGTGGATTTTGTGCTTGCAGCACAGCTATTACAGGCAACTCATGCAAAGACTGGAGATACTTCCCCTCAAAAACCTGCAGATCAACCAACAAAGGGCACAGCTTTTCTGAGTGTGCTATCAAGGGAGCAAAGATGTGTTCAATGGACTCTTTCTTCAGCCAAGGACATTTGACTGCAAACAGATACAAGGAGTTTCTTTTCAGGTGTCCTTATGTATGCAGTATTTAATCAGCCTCAAGTGGTACATGCCTAAAGATCTAAACCAACCCCAAGATGCTAGATTTGTTTAGCAGCAATTTGCTGTTGGCTGCCCAGCACACTACCTTTGCTACACTTTCTTTGATTTTACATGTATCATCTGATTAGCACTAGATCCCTGCCCCCATAGGAAAAAATAATTCAGCTGCCATAGAATTAATGAAAGTTACTTAAACACCTCACATACTTGGAGATCCTATTCCATTATTGCCCATAGCAGCAGAACCACACTTCAAAGAAGTGGTTTGTAAGCTTCTAGGACGGCTCTCCATTGTAGTGATATTTATCATTGGAACAAATTTACTGAAAGGATACAAAAAATTCCAGAAAAAAAATAAAGAGAAGAAAATATTTTATGGTTACCTAAAACCAAATATAAAACATAGCAATACTAAAAAAGAAAGATCTTTTTCCTAAATTAAATTATCTTTTTACAAAATACTTTATAAAAGCAGTAAAATGGACTTCAGCCAAGAATCTTTCAAATGAATACACCTTTTGAATCAGAGAAAAAGACAATGGAGGTCATAGTAAAACCCACTGCCAATTATTAGGACCTACTGTAGGCACATAAATTTAAGAAAGAAAACGAATATTTTTCATTTACATCTAATCAAATAAGATCTCATCTCATTTTCTTGATGGAATTTTTAAGAATTCAAGATGCATTTCAGACAGGGTTTTGCTTTGATTTTGTTTTTGTACAAAATCACACAAAAATCAACTTCTGGTGTCATCTTTCTCCTGCCTGAGGAGCTGTGGCAGGCTTGAAAAGGTAAGGGACACCATTCTCCAAGGTAGTAATGTATTTGACAGGAAATAGAAGTCTTATAACAAACATTAGCTTTAATAGGGTCATGCAAAGCATTTTTGTAGCTACAAATAATGTTCAGCTAGACCTCATGGAAACATATCTTGGTTTGAAAGACAGGTATTTGCTATGAAAAGGCAAGAGTCCCTTCCCTGAGATGGAGAGTGCAACTCCCTCCCAGTTATAATTTTGGAATCAGGGCCTTTTAGACAAAAGATATTGGGGTAGGAATAACAGTTCTTTACTAATATAACAAGGCAAACAAAAGAACTAACAACAGCTATAAAAATTGACAACAGAACAGAGCAGTACAGCTCAGTCCCAGTCCCTTTTGGCCGCAGGCTCCCTCTCCCTGCGCTCTGTTCCCGGTGCTGTGGGCAGGGCAGGTCCCGTGGAGCTGAAGAGGGCTGGGCTGATGGCAGCGGTGCCCAGGGCTGAGAGGGATGGAGGAGCGACTCCCCCTCACGGTGCCGGCCGTGCTGCTCGGCAGGAGGCAGCAGGATGGAGCGGGAAGGCAGCAGTGCCATGTCTGACAGCAGGGAACGTGGCTCCCGGCGCTGGGATTGTGGGGAGGGTGTTAGGTAGGAGCACCGGCCCCCTTCCTCTGACTCCATGAGCGAGTAGAGAGCCAGAGAGCCGAGCTCTGCCCCACCTTTCCTTTTCCAGTGTTTCCCCTCTCCCCACCCCCTTCGAGTGAAACTGTTGCTAGCTAGGGTGTAGCCACAAATACTTAGCATAACAATGGGAAAAATTCCACAGAAAGAAAATGGAAGAATTCAACCCCCAACAACATGACAAAATAATACACAGATTAATGTAAAAACGTGGGGTTGATAGGGTTTGGTTTCCATTGATGCACACCTTCCTACCTTGCCTCACCAACCCTGATTTGTAGGAACTCTGCTAAATTAGACCAAGCAAAATGGGGCTTTGGGCCATTAGGACCTTTACCAGCTTATTTCTGACCAACGTCTCATCTCTGTGGAAGGCAAAGAAAACTTTAATGAAGTAACTGGAGCAATGTATCCCGTTTCAACAGTTAAAGGACAGTGTGAACTAGGAGAGTAATGAATGTACTGATACAATGTTTAATAGCTGCAAAGCCAGAATGTTCATGCCTGCAATAACTTATTTTACATTCATGTCATCTCATTCCTCAAAAGATAGCCAGATTTGCAGAAAAGGTAATTATTTTCCAGTTCCAGAGGATGCCAGCCATGACTTCGCTAGCAGCTTACTAAAAATGTATTGGAGCGGTGTTCTGGTCAGTGGCTTCCTGAATATCAATGCTTATGTTCATCTCTGATCCTAACCCAGGCTTTCTTTTCCAACAAATTTTGCAGAGCCAAAAATTCTGCATCCATTTAACTGTTTTTTAACAGACAGATTTTTGGCTTGCAACTCCCAAACAGTATAGAGAAGAATAATTTTAAGACTACTGAGACAGAAGAGAAAGATCATTATGGACAATACAAAGAACTGGTAAAGCAAAAAGTCCTTGTCATAGCTTTAGTTGATAACCAACCATCCATCATTCAATCCCCTAACAGCACTGGTCTGTTCCTAGCAAATGAGTTTATAAAACAACAAAAAATGCTTTCAGATGGATATGAGCAGAATTAAACAGGTGCCTGATGCTTTTGAAAGCCTCATTATTTCTATCCACATACAGAATGACTTTTAAAAGCATACTGGTGATGCTAAAAGCAATTATAACGTGAAAAACATAATTAGATTGTGCAGCGAGTTCTACTAACAAAATTTTCTGAGTCTGAATTCTACCAGAGCACGCAGCTAAAAATCTTCCTCTTGCAGGTACATGAACAATGCCATAAGTACTTAAAATAAAGCCATGGAAATGTGGGTTTCAAGATTTTGAAAAAGAATTCTAGGTTATGTTTACATTGCTGCAAAACATTTTCTTAATTATATAACAGAGTTTGAAATTTATATGGAGGGTTTTCATGGATCTGCATGGAACCATTGATCAGACAAATTTAAGACACAAGTTACTTGTTATGTTCCTATATCAGGCCTTAAGAGTCGCAGTAGGAATAACAAGAAAGTCAATTCTGTGACATACTCTTACTGCATTATTCTAAACTGACAGAATTTATCTTTCAATACAACTTTTATTTTTCCCAAATACCATCCTTGGTTAATTGAAAAGCAAAAGATATAAAGAGCAAGAATATTAATTTTGTTACAGCCTTAGGTTCAAAAGGAGCAAGTAAGCTTCAAGAGACATTATCATGTACCTAAAGAAAAGCAGTTTTATCTGGCTACTGCAAGAAATAAATGGAAAGAAGTTTATAAATAAACATGATTCATTTATTTATAAATGTCTGGAGACAAGAAATAGTACTAATTCTCTGATGTAACAAAAGCTGACGTATTTATTACTAAACATAATGTACTTAACAACAATAGTTGTAAGACAACAGGCTGTTTTACTACTGCTTCTTGATGGAAATTACGTGAATAATGAGTCTCAGGAGACACTTAGCAGTGATAAAGGTAAATATTGGCTCTAAAAAATGCCAGACAAGCTATTATACCTCTGTACTGCAAGCAAGCTACACAGATCATTAGCTATTATTTTGTTTTATTATGTCTAGCATTTAATAGCTGGGAATGTATATTTAAAAGATAAAACATTGAAAGCATCAAAAAAATTGAAAGCACAGTCAGTGCAAAAGCAAATAATGATTGATTTTTTTTTCACACCATAATTGTGGCTGGATGGCATGCAAGAATAAAGGAAAACAAGCTTACATCAAGGTCAGTGCAGTGAAGGATTCTTGAACAGAAAGCAGCACAGAACAAACAGAATTGCAATGAATCACATTAAAATCTCAGATGGAAAACATAACCTGTTTCTACTACTATTAGTTTGTACTTAGGAACAGAGAAGAGCTTGCCTGAGATCTCAGCTCTGGTATTCACCCCATTGCAGAGTGTACTTTGCATAGTTAGGATGGACACCCTGCTCTCATCAGTGCACACAGAGAAAAATAACACAAAGAAACTTTGCTTGTACCACACTAGAGGGAATAATTGAAAGTAAGGAAGGTGTGAAGTCAGAGTTGAAGCAGCTTAACACAGGCTGAAGGAGGCTGGCAAGCAGCAAATGTGCATCTGTGTGAAGGGAGAAGAGATGATGTCACAGCTACTGATCCATGATTCCTGGGTTTCATCAGGAGCCAGTGCCTGCATGCCCAAGCCACCTGGACAATGTTCCCCTGCTCACTGCATTGCCTGGCAGCCCCTGACCCAAACAGTCTCCCTGCAGGAGTGACCTGACACTGACAGAGTAGGATTATGCCTGCCAAAGATTTCTGGGGAAAATCCTTAGCCTTGGTGTGGGGCTGTCTCTGTGGTCCCCTCTGAAGGAACACTGTGGTATCACTGAACAATAAAGTTGAAAAGGACACCAAGTTGTCCTTCGGCACTCTTTGCTCCAAAGGGGGACAAATGGTTCTCACAGGAAACACCATTACTTATCTCTGAATAATTCTTATGTAAATGTATTAATTGTATTTGATGATTTCCACAGTGAAACCAAAGTGTTTCAGAAAGGCGATTGGATGTATAGCAACAGTTTTCTGTCCAAGAAACTCAGATTTCTGCAGGTAAAAAACCAGGCAGACAAGACCACAACCTGTTAGGTGCAATAACTGGAAACTCAGGATGTCTGAGATTGAGGAAACTGTTCATCTGAACATAAGTTTCAGTCCACTTCTGCAATGAAGAGAAAAAATATTCATCATGGTCACAATACCATATTTTAGGTGATATAACCCAAAGGCTTAGCTGTGATTTAACTGTGCAAGGACTCAAATTACCAAGTATTTTTCTCAGTGAATGTGGATAAATTACTTTTGCAATAACGTGAAATGGTAATGATAATGCTAAGCTGCTTATAGATGCTCATGTTTCCCTCTTTAAACAAATGATGTTTAAGAAGAAGAATTGTTTGCAGTTCACTGGATTTGAAAAAATCATGCAAGGATCTACTCTGCTCTCCCAGGATTCTCCAATGATCTTATATTCTGCTGAGAAAAAAATGTCAGGTATCAGCTAGGTATTACTGCTATTAGCTCTAACAGCAGCTAGGATCTGTGCTGTGCAATTGGGACTTCTCAGCAGTGAATGCTGTACAGAGCTAAGAGGCAGGTAATTAGAGAAAGGTAGGAAAAGCTGGAAACCTCACCACAGTAATGGTAATGTTCATGTATATTAGAAGTCTCAGCACTGAAATGTCCTATTAATATCCAAAATTTTAGCCTGTACTAGGCAATAGCATACAACCACACTGTGGCTATGTCAGTTTTAAAAGAGAATTCTAAATTAAACAGAAATACATTTTGTGGAAACCTTTTTCACCCCAGCATGTTTCTAGTGAAAAATCAAAGACATTAAGATTTTTGAGATAGATGGTTCCAACACAGTGTATGGAATTCTTAGCAGAAGCCTACAATGTCTTGACAACACCTTTGGGTTTTGTGGTTGCAGGGTAGACACGTTCCCTTTTTTGCCCTGAATTTCTTGATAAAGAAGAAAGTTTCCTAAGTTTGAATGGTCTCCCTGTGGTGACTGATTCCCATATATTTCAAAAGAACTGTCTTAACTCACTCTACCTATGAGTTCTACTCTACAGCTGTCACTTCTGATGTTCCAGAAATCACTAGTCTTACTTATATTTCTTTTACCACTCATGTCACTGCTGGCCAGTGCAGAGCAACAGAGGTCAAGGGGCAGAGCTGTAAAATATGCCAAGATGAGGAAAATCAGTTCTGGAGCCCAAAAGGCAAAACTACTGATGCAGAAGATTACTAAATACAACCAGTTGCCTTATGGCTCTTGAATCTTCCAAGGAGGACACTGTGAGACTGCTGTTCAATAAATATGAAACAATCTTAGGGTGAGTCAGAAAAAATCAGATTTTTCTTTTTTCATTGCTCCTAATTCCTTTTGGGGGGAGGGGAGGAGATGGTAGAGTATTTATCTATATAAAATACATTAAAAGTATTTCTATGGCTAACAGAACAGAAAGAATGCAAAACCTGCTGACCCTTAGAGAAATTTGCATCAGCTCTGGGACTATGCCAAGGGCACAAAGTCATTGAGGAAAAATAACTATGGCTTAAATATGTGTATTTAGAGCTTAAATTGTGGCATGATGAGGAGGAACTCTCAACCCTAATGAAACAGTTCTAAACTTCTAATCAAATTATTAAAATGCTGTTAAAATTTTATTAATTTATACACATATATATGAATTTTCTCCCCAACTTCAAGTGATTCTTCTATCTGCCATAGCTTTAGTGTTAATTTGTACATAAACTTTGATGTCTAGACACCTGCAACACAACAGGCTTCATGCACAGAATACCACACTACGTAATTTCCTGAGGATGAACAGAGCCATGGAACCACCATTCCTCCTAAACTTTGTGGAAACCAGTAGAAAATTTGGGGCTTGACACTCACTTCAAGCTTTCTTTTTTTACTTAAAGCCATATGTACAACATAATTACCGTTTTAAATGAGCCAGAGCAAGCTCCTCATAAGTGATGTCTATCTCAGTAACGCCCAAAATCTTGTTCCAATTTCCCATGGAGATACATAGTGAGCTACTCAAACGTGTGAATGACATTGATGACAACCTGGAAGTCTGATTCTGAGTGGATATTTCAGTATGCACACAGACGCAGAACTCTTCACTCATTTGCCACTTTTTTCCTCCTTTCTCCACAAATTCTTATTGTATGGGTATATTTTGCTTTACAGTTTTGAAGTTTCCTACAAAGCTGTTTTTAAAGCTGTGCATACCTAGACAGAGTTCTCATGAACTAGGAAAGTTAAGGCAGCCAAATGTGATGACTAAGCACATGATATATCTTAACTGCAGTTAACCACTGAAATGTGGGTGCCTAAACCAGTTTGGGGTCTTAGCCCATGTAGGCTGAAAGGTATTGAATTTCACTCTTGACAGATATTGTTGATATAATAAATAATGGAAATACTGTTCTCAGTGGTATTAATGGAAAATTTGAGCTAGAATTTCCTTGCAGATTCCCTCAATTTTGCTAAACCTTCAATTGTGTGCTTTTGTTTCACTCTTGCTTTTACCAAGATATATTAGGGCAAGATATAGGGAAGAAACTCAGGAAAAAAAGGGAGATGACAGATGGTTTCATGCCACAAGGGACTATGGGATTGAGAACACAACAAGCTTGTGGAAAGATTTTGTGGCTGCAGGCAACCTATGTCAGAATTAGAGAGCAGTAGTCCTGGGACAGCAGTGCCCCAGAGGTGTGACTTGTAACAACTGCATATAACCTAAATACGAAAAAAAAAATCCCCATTTAGTCATCTCCAATCTAGTCAAAGGAGACAGTAAGACATAGAAACAAATAACTAAGTAGCTGCTGCATTCCAGTCCATTCTGAGACACTTATCCTGAACTAATACAGGCTTTGTATGTGACAAAAAATTAGCTTCTGGAGCAAAAGTGTATTGTTACTCTCTGCTGAATCATCAAACTGAATTTTTTTCATGAATATAAATCTCCTTTTGAATTTTGGATTTTTTTAAATATAATTTTCCTCCACATTATAAATTGTATTTAGACTCAAAAAATGGAGAAATTAGCTTGACCCTGGTGAGTGTTAAACAAATATTGGAATTTACTTGGATTAGATAATACTTAATGAGCAGGTACAACATCAACCTTTGTGTAGTCCAATCTTAATGAATCAGTAACATACCTGGTTGAGTATTTCAGGTTGAGAAGCCTGAATTAGGAAGACCAGTGTAAAATTGCTCTAATCTAAACTGTTTACAATCAAACCGTATGATGTGCAAGACTGAGCTATCAGTATAAAAAAGAGCCTGGTAAATACTCAAACATAAAATTTTACTGTCTGTGCTCCATAAGGTTTTTTTCTTTAAAAGATACACATATACTTTCTTTTGAGTAATATATTTTTTGCTCTTAAAAAGATTTTGATGAGATGATGTTGGTTTTCTCTTTCTAAGTTAATAGGTGATATAAGATGCTATAAAAAATGTGGGTCTATATATGATCAGTAAAATGCAAGGTTAATAATGTAGCAATACTATTATTGTGTTATCAAATGATTCACAAGAAATAGATAGTAGACCAATAAAATCCTGCTCAATTTCCATGAGTTAATAAAGTATATTATAAATGTTAGGTATATTCTGCTATATAAAATATTCTCATATCTGAAGTTTGTCTTGTATTTTATATGAATAGTATAAAAAATGTATTCTGTACAAAAGACAGAGAAAGAAAAAAGCAGCACAGATGATGGATTTCAGAGGTTCAGCTGGAAAGCATTAAGAAATAAAAAAGCCCTATATGCAATACAAGGAAGATTCAAAGAAGTTGCAGCAGAAAAAAGTAAGAGGGAATAATCTTCCATCTACCGGTAACGAGATTAGAGAATATTAATGTACATCCCAGTACTTTAGCTGTATTATTATTTCTACATTTTTGATTAATGTTAAGAAAACAAGACCCAAGTAGTGATTTGACTTAGGACTCTCTCTAGCTACATCACAAAATTGTGCTAGCATAGTAATTGACCCAATATAAACATAATTAAAATGTGATTTAATTCCTGATCAATTTGGAGAAGAGACATCTGAAAGAAAAAGAACAAGAAAAACATTCCTGCACCCTAATCAATATAATTGCCATGATCATTTCCTACCTGACCCACATATCCAGTGAGAAATTTCAGCCCTAATTAGAAATATCAGTTTCAATCACCCAGCTCTAGACACACAGAGTTGACAATTAGGAAGGTTTTATCTGTGAGCTTTTTGCACCTCAATGCTGAACAGAGATTTGAAAGTTTTCAGGTTGTATGGTACTGAGTCACGTGTGGAAAAAGGTGCACGCCAGAATCAGGCTGGGATAAAAGAAAAAGGTTTTTAATGAAGTAACATATTCAATTGTATAGAAATAGAGGATTCCAGGGAGATCCAGTGGCCCTACTGACAGCATGGGCGGCAGCTTTTAGGCAAAACTCTATCATCATAATCTTATGAGGTGATTAAAGACAAAGACTCAATTAATAAGGATTGTTATAATGTGATTTGAAGTGGATTATAGTATCATTTTACTTCCTGGGCTTAGCAGACAGAAATAGCAGATGAATGCAGGATCCTATTACCTAGCAATAAAACAAAAACCTATAAGCCCAAACCGGGAAAATAAAACAGTAAAGCAAGCAGTAAAATTATGGACATGAGGTCTAGGCTTATGCTGCTGCAAACAGACCAGGGTAGGGATTTGGGAACTGCTGCTGAAAATTTACAAATTTCAACCCAATACAACGCAGTCATGAAGTAGGAAAATGAAAATTGGAATCAGAGCTCCAAAGAGACTGAAGTGGAAAATAAATTTTAAAAATTGGTGTTGGTATCTACTTTTTGTTTCATCTACAGTAATAGGATGTTAAATGCAGAAATCTCATTCAATTCTGGATGAGAAAACTGAGACAAAAAATGAGAAGTTACCCCACAGTGCATGAGCAACACAACTAATGTACATCATATGACTTAATATAGATCAGGATGATTTCTTAAAATATAATAAAAATTAAAAACTGTCTCTGATAGAATAGGAGAGATTAAAATGAGTAGTATGAACAAGAAATCTGTGCAGTAGTTTGGACAGCTATACATAAAATGACATGCTACCTGTTTCATTAAGAAGCAGTAATCAAGCAAGTTGATGAAACCAATTAATATTATGCAGCAAAGTCAAATTAATTGCCCTACTGGGATACCCCTGTAAAGGTAGAATTATTTGTCAGAAAAGCCAAATTCCCAATCTGAAGTGGGGAAATTAATCTCCTACAGCACCAAATCCTACTCACATGTCAATTGTAAGCCTCTAGGGCTAATTCTCCATAACAGCACACGCTGATGATAAGCACATGAGCATACTAGTCTGGGAATCCTCTCTGTGTCATCTTGATTGATGACCAGTCAAAGAGATATTTGTAAATGCTTATTTGGCCCCCCATGAGTTTCAGTCAGTACAACAGACAGCTCAGAGTCCCAGACAATACTGTGGCTTCCTTGAAAAAAGCACTTTCATATAAATGAGAGCTCTCCAGGAAATTACTGTTAGCAAAGAAAGAGAAAGAAAAGTTGATAAGGGAGCCAGACATGCAGATAAGAGCAGATATCAGAAAGAGAAGCAGTTTTTCCAAGTTTTGCCCAGAGTAACTTCTATACTATGCTGTATCTCTATCCTAATCAGGATACAAAATTTGTATCTTAGACTCTTCCCCCCTCCACCCCTCTGTCTCATCCACCCCTTCCCAATCACTGATTATTTCCATGTCCTTTCAGACACTGAAAGATGCTGAGACAACAGATTGGAGGCTCACTTTCCAGCTCTGCTGGAACCGTCATCCTAAGACTTGAGAGAGATTGCATATAACCTCTTTATAAAATTAATCTCCATCCCTGACAGACCTTGCACTCAAATATAAAATCAGTCTCTTCTGAATCCCCATGATAATCAGAGTGCTATAGCCCATGTTATAAATAGATTTAAGTGATCTTAGCTCACTTGTTCCATCACTCTTCCAGAAAATCTTTCTATCACAAAAGGATTATCATAAATGACCTGGAAAATTCTGTTAACCCACAATGGCTCCAGAACAGTTACAGTGCAGGACACCTTGAAGTAGTTATTTGTGTCCTTAACACTTATCTATTTTTCTTTCTCCAAATCTTTCTTACCTTATAGAAAAACATTCTGAAAACAACAGTCACAGTCCTTAAAAACTCCAAAACCCCAAAAGAATAAAAATCCTTTTGGGGGTTGGTTTTTCCTTTCCTCTTTGCCTGTGGAATTTTTTCCCCGCTGACTTTGGGGCCGGGGGGACACCAGGAACGACACCTCGAGATTAGAAGCTGGTAAAAGGGGGGGGCAGTTGCTCACTCACTCTTGGCTTCAGAGGAGGAAGGTCACTGCTAACACTGCCATCCCAATGCCGGGAGTTGTTTTTTCTTCTGCTGTTGGACCCCATATCCCTGCCCTGATGAAATGCCCTCCCGCTTTCAGCTTGCTGTTTTCCAAGCATCCTGCCTCTCTGTGGGGGTGTATGCTGGGTTTTGCACCACTTATTAGTGGTTTATCATCTGTCTCATCTGTTTTCCCTCAGAGCCAGGATTATCAGAAAGGTGATTGAGACGATTCTTGTGTTCGGACTTGGATGTTTATTGTATCTTATCAAAATTTACAGAAAGTAAAACAGCACCTCTAGCTCCTTGCTAGAAGTGGGAAAAATGGCCTCTCACTGAGCCTGCTTCAAGGCCTTTTAAAGCTAAACAAACCCAATAAAAGTTTAACACCTACATTATTTATCCTTTTGACCCAATAATAGATTCCCATGACCTTTAGGGTGACATTAGACTGACCAACCAAAGACAACTACCTGAGTTCTGTGAAGATGATGGAAAAAGAAGACGAACAAAGAAAAAGACACCACCCAAAATTCTCCATCTTGTCCCATAACTACCACTATACTATAAAAACCTCAAATTTAAAACCCATCACCCAGTGAAAATACGCACATCTAACCCACTACACATTTGTGATTTCTAACTCATTATTCATATTTACAAGCCTTCTCCAAAGTTTTAGGTCCAGAGCAGTGTTTTTCAGGGGGTCTGTGCCTGGAAGAACAGAAAGCTCAAAAACTCCGGATTTCTGAGATCCAACACCTCTCCTCCATCCCTTCCCATCTGGGACACAGCTGCCATCACCCCCAGCGCCCCTGCAGATGCTCCTGTCCACTCGGGAACCTGCCAGAACTCAATGCCAATGGTGATGGTAACTGCAGCACAGGGAAGGCTGCCTGTGGCTGAGAAGGACTGGAACTGGATCACTGTTCTGTTTGTTGTTAATTTCATAGTTGTTGTTTTGTTTGCCTTGTTATATATACTAGTGAAGAACTGTTATTCCCATCCCCATATCTTTGCCTGAGAGCCCCTTAATTTCAAAATTATACTAGTTCAGAGGGAGAAGATTTACTGTCTCCATTTCAAGGGAAGGCCCTGCTTTCCCTAGCAGACACCTGTCTTTTAAACTGGGACAAACCCAAAAACTGAAACATATTTTTCCCTATTTTGACTTTAAGATACAAGAAGTCAAGGTTAGTTCTAAAGTATTTTCTTCAACATATAACTGAATCCAAGATCTTTGCACAGATACACTTCAATTAGCCTGTGACTGACAACTGTCAGACTGATTCATAATCAGGATTCTTTAGAGCAGATATTCAAAGAGACTAAAGTAAAAATGTTATAGAAAATTGAATTTTGTTAGTCATCAGACTAGTGTTAGCTCATTAAGATTTTGTTGTTGCATATTCTTTATTCATTCTGAAGACAGGCATTTAAAGGCACAGCCAGCTTTTCCATAGCAGAGACATCTAGTGAGGTTTATAGATGAATGAAGTCATCCAGGAATGAAAAATTAATAAGTTCACCTACACAGAATAACACACTTCACGAATATCTGTGCAATAGCTTAAACTAATGGACAAGCATATGCAAAGAAAACAGGTACATGCAAATATGCAGCAAGCATAGATGTAGTATAATTTTACAAATTATAAAAAGGGAACTTAATACTGGAAATTAACATTTCCAAAATTAAGAATGTCTTCTTTTGCTAGACTTCTGATAATGTAATATTTCGTTTATTTAAACAAAGAGAAGTTAACAGAAATGGCCACCTGTTCTTCCTGAATGCCTCATAGTTAATGCCTGAGATTATTCATTTTCCCTGCCTTTATCATCATTCACATCATAAGCAGGTGCCATACTATGTTGTTCCAGGTACTACAAACACATGGGCTAAAGGAATCATAGCAGTTTTACTGACTTCTCAAAGCAACCTGAAAGCTAGTTTTTTTTTTCACCAGCTCTTTGACAAAAGAAAAACATCTTCTGTTTAAGGATCAGTGTAGCTGGAAATCACCAAATGCATTTTAACACTTTCTCTCATTCCCTGCCTTCAACAAGGGTCTCACTAGAACAGTAATGTTTCAATTGATGTATTCTAGAAATTCTGAGCACTGAATTTAACCACCAGTGACTAGTCCAGAGAACCAGCTTGGTACTTGCAGGAAACAAAAGCAGCCATGAGTGACAATTATAGATAAGATCACATCATTTTGGACTGAGAACAATGGCCCTAATTACCACTCTCTTTGCTTAAAAATTACCTCTGTGTTTCCCCTCTTGCATGTGTTCTCAAGGGGACCAAAAAAAGAAACTGTATTCTGGAATGTGACAATTAGACACAGTCTGGGAATGGCCTTGTCTTACTGTGCACATTTCGTTGTGCTCCTAACTGTAGCATCAGTGGTCATAATTAAAACATCACCAAGAAATAAAAAATGTTGCTACTCTGAAACATAAACAAAGTTCTGTTTATTCAACCAGGAGAAGGATTTGTGACACAAAATACCCTTCTATGTTAATTTAATGAGCTCATGTTCTAGGGAGGTTTAACTGATAAGATGTTTAGATGGAATTTAAGCATTCTTTGTGAGATAAAGTAACACATTAGGGTATACTGTGTGGATTAATAAATAAGTAATTTATTTTTCTATAATCAAGACCCAAGTTTAAGCATCTAGTAAGATGGGCTGTGTTATCAAGAGACTATGCTACATTTTCCCAACATTCCTGAGTTTCAGCACACTATCTTATTATCCAGAATTGAGGGGAATTAAAAAAAAAAAAGAAGAAGATACACTGAGAAAATAAGTGGAAAAAATGGTACAAGCTTTCATGATAAACATGTACATGTAAAGCGCATTCTGTATTCAAATTTCAGAAGCATTTGAACTATAAAGTCCAACTCCACTGTTGGGGTTTTGGAAATTCTCCTTTTTTTGTTTGTTTGTTTATTCCCCTCTTAAGGAATTTTCCCCCATATGTGTTGCTAGGAGACAATAACGTCCAGACACTTAAGAAAGACAAAAGAAGTTGTCACAGCTCAGGGGAGGGGTAGAGCTGGCTCCCTGCACCTGGGCTATCACGTGTAGGGCAGAGATACGACTGGGAAAACCCACTTGGAGTTGGGTGCGCCCGCTGGCCCTCTTGTGCTCCCGGCACATTGCTGTGGGGTTCCATCTTCTGCTGCTTTTCTTCACTGTGAGTGGAGCTCTGCTTGTAAGAGCAGCTGCTGCCTTTTTTTTTTTTGTCACCATCCCAGGGAAAACCCTGTGATCCCAAGCACACCTTTCCCTGCCCTGCTGGGAGCCAGCTGCTGCTGCCCCGTCCCGCGCCTTCAGCACTGCTCCGAGCTCTCGCTGTGCCGTACCCCTGACTGCCGAGACGTCCCGCGGTTCCAGCCTCAGTTCTGGAGCTTCTGATACATCTTATCTACCATCCAAGGATTTTTGCTCATTCCTGCCGTTCCAGCTTGCTGCTTCTGAGAGTCCCACTGGTGCACCAGGATTGGCTGCCCCAGGTTGGTGAAGCGAAGCCNATTTTAGTCTCTGTTTTAACATTTTCATAAAGCCTACAATATATTTATTGCACTACTATTTATATAAACTATACTGTGTATACATAAACTGGCAGATTATACTATACAGAAGTAGTTAAAAGTAAGTGTAAATTGTACCATATCAAAATACTTGTGATGCAAAAAGCTAATCTATGCATGTGAAAGCCAGTATTATATTGTCATCTGTAACACTACCATTACCTCACGCTCCCTGAGCTCATGCTGCAGTGCCCTCAGCAGCCATGGCGGAATCATTGCAACCATCCTGCCCGCCAGGAGCCACCAGCACCCCTGCCAGCTGTGACTGTAACTGCACCAAAGGGAAAGAGACTGCTGTCACTGGGTTTGTGGGGCTGTTTGGTGTTAATGCCATAGTTGTTGTAGTTTGTTTGCCTTATTATAAATACTAGTAAAGAACTATTATTTCTATTCTCAAATCTTTGCCTGAAAACCCCTTAATTTCAAAATTTTGGTTATTTGGAGGGAAGGGGGTTACATTTTCCATTCCAAGGGAGGCCCCTGCCTTCCTTAGCAGACACCTGTCTTTCAAACCAAGGCACTGGCCAAATAGCAGACTTGCAGAAAATTGAATTGATCCTAAAACTTGGCTGGCTGCAAAACTTTATAAAACAGNTATCCTGGGAGAAAGCCTCCTTACTGGAGCTGAACAAGTTATCAGCTTCGGAACTGAGCTGAGACAATCAGGAGAAACTCCAGCTTGGGAATGATTTTCCTGGCTGTAATTTTCCTAGATCTCTAACAGTGTGTCCACACTTTCCTGGCTGTAATTTTCCTAGATCTCTAACAGTGTGTCCACACTTAGCCAACATCTGTCTTTGAAACCAAGATGACCACCTAACAAAAATTGGCAATTTTTCAGTTTGGTTTCATTTTAATTGAAACAGCTCCATAATTTAAAGCATTCTGCTCCATATCATCATAGAAGTGATACACTTGGATCTGTTGAGCAATGCTCTAACCCTGGTTCATTCAGGACTTAAAGCAAACAGAAAGGGCATCAGCAACCAAAGCATCATCATTGTGCTCTTGCCAGAGAACCAGAGAGACTGTGCAGAGCAGGCAGACCTAAAGTCAGTAAATAATACAAGTTCATAACCTCTTGAAACTCACTTTGTTCTTCTGCATTAGCATTTGCAATCAAGCTGTTACCTGCAATTTCTGAAAACAAATGCATAAATAATGACTGATCATGTAAATTAGGTCATCTATTAGAATGTCTTATAGAACTCTCATTTAAAGGGTGCATATACTCTCTAAAAATATCCTAGGGTTCAGTCTACCCATGGCAGGAGATTGAGGAAGGTCATACCTTTCCCAGTGCCTTTGAGCCAGTAGAGTTTGAGGATGTGCAACATTGTGCATGTCCTCCTTTAGTGCCCAACAAGAGCCATGTCAAAGAGACCACCCACTGCCTTTTAACATTGCAGAAGACCACAGAATTTACTCCAAGTGTCACCTTGAATTCTCAGGTTTTTTAGCTTCAGATTCCTTTCTTTCTGGTATTTTTCTCAATAAACTCAACATTGCTAACAACTAACCAACCAACTGGGTACAATGATTAGCCTACTAATAAACACAAATGGACAAAGAATGTTAGCTACGAATGGTTCAAAGACAGAAGATATATTTGACTTCCAGCTTTTTCACCAAAGCCTCAATATCTAAATGACCACAAAACATACGTGCTGCTTCTCTGATATTTTCCTACTCTGTCTCTAATGCTTCTCTGCATCTAATCACCCTTGTTTCTCTCCAGTGGATCTGGATCCTAGAAACAGGTACTCAGGTTTTCAATCTATTTGATTCTTCCACGAGATGGCACAAAACCAGCTGACATCTTGTGTCCCTATAAGACAAACTACTGGGCAATTTATTAACAGCACAGGGTCAGAGAGGGAGGCCAATGACTCCAACCTGGTTTCACACTGCTACCTTCCCTTCCACAGACAAAGAAATCTTACATGTTGTTAGTTACTTGGCTTAAATCAATGAGAATATTCTAGTCATATTTGGAAGTGTCCAACGGCAAATTTTTTCTATAAATTTACTATTCCTTTCCTACAAGACGAACATTTATCTTTTTGTTAAATACAGCTCCCCTACCACAAAATTTCATTTCAACAGCTGTTATTTTACAGACGTCTGCTGCTTCTTTGCACTAAAGCTTCAATACTCCTTCCTCAGAATAAACTTCTGACACTCAAAACACACCAATGTTTATACCCAGACACCTTATTTTGTTTCTATTGCTCCATACTTGCCAACAGGTACAACAAAGAGAGAGAGTACAATCTGGTAACCATGTGAAAAATACATTATGATACATTACTTTTTTTCTGGCAACTGCATTACCCTATTCAGTTTATAATATACCACAACCCTTGAGACATCACTTTTCAGAGACAGTCCCCCATTCTTTTAAAATTTAACACATAGTTAATAACACAATCTAAATATAATGAAATGCTTATTGCTCTTTTCTGACATTCACCTAAAGAATTCAGGTGATTCTGTATTGGTGAACTCTCCTATCTTTTCATTTGCCACCTGCATTTATGGTTCCACTAAAAACAAAACAGAACTTCATCTATGGTAACAAATGGTGTAACAGTGTCAGTACAGTGATAACACAACTTTCTAAAATTTACACAGCTTCCAGGCTTGGCAATGCTCTCAGTCTCACAGTAGGATCTTTGGGGTTTTACTGTGCAGGGCCAATAGCTGGATTTCAATGATCCTTGTGGGTCACAGTCCACAATTCCCTGCAAAAATGCGCAGTTTCCCCTGAGATAAAACTCAGAACAAGTTGCACTGCAGTAACGATCATAAGAATTACTTTAAAAATTATGTTTCGCTCCATTGGAAAATGAGAAGGGAAGGGAGAAAGAAAAGGGAAAGGAGCTGTTTCAATCCAAATCATAGATAATCTGTCATCATCTATTCTGCTCAAGACTAAACAGTGTCACCATGCCCCTGTTTATTTTGAACTTGTTACTTAAGGCAACCAGACAAATTATTGATCTCTTCATCAAGCATCTCAGTGTAAACTTTGATTAATTGCTTATGTTCTTTCTGAGAGTGAGGAAATTACTGAACTGCAGTGGCAGATGAGAGGAAGCTGTGAGAGGCTGCTCCCAAAGTCATGAGTGCTCACCTGAAAGCCCTCAGAGGGGATGAACTCTGTGCTTGGGCACACTTGCACCTCATTTGAAACATGAGAAACTACTACAACATTCAGCTCAAAGTCAATTCAAGGTCAAAAAAGTAAAACTTTGAGAATACTTACAGATTTCAAAAGAAAGCGCAGCTGAGACAGAGCTTCCCATATTTCTCTCACTGAGCTAAAACAAGAGTGCTCAAAAAGTCTTTGCCAAAACAAGGTTTTATTTACAGAAAAAAAGTTCAGAAAGCATGCATAGAATTTTTTTGCTGCTGCTGCTGGTTTTAAAAATGTTTTTGCTAATATACACAGGTTTTCAGTAAGACTTTTCTTTAACAAAAAGAATTACACCTCCTTGATTAAAAGGCCAGGATACATAAGAAAAAATGAGAAACTCAACTTGATGGAGGACGACACAAAGTACCAGCCTCCCCTTGGAGGCCACTGTATTTTTGTGAAAAGGTGAGGAGTTGGAAGTGTCATCAAGAAATATCCTCAGTTTCCATTTTATCATAAGAAAAGGCCTACTCTTATCTGGGAGATGCTCTTCAATATTTTTTCTAAGCCTTTTCC
Organism: Toxostoma redivivum; assembly: GCA_013397375.1. Taxonomy (NCBI): domain Eukaryota; kingdom Metazoa; phylum Chordata; class Aves; order Passeriformes; family Mimidae; genus Toxostoma; species Toxostoma redivivum. Next base: position 686,518 of record VXBI01013791.1, read on the forward strand.
TTTTTGTTCTAGCTGCTTTTTTTTCTCTGCAGAAGGAATTGCTTTCCTTCCACTTTTACTAAGCTGCATGTCATGGAACAAAGTTATCATTGATAAGGGAATTGAAATAAGTGCAGGGTTTCAGTTTGCAATTTGCTAAGGCTTGTGTGCCTGGGAGCCAATACTGTGCCCACTGAACATTAAGTTCCACAAAAGGTTCACAAAATAATGGCAGGCTCAGAAATGGATGACTGAAAGTTCTGAAGCTGAGTGAGTGGAGGTCAGTGACCAAAAGGGAGAAACCTCAATCAATACATGAAACTTGTTTGAGTATCAAATAGCTACACAGGAGACAAATTGAAGAAAAATGAAGAATTGGAATATTTCTATTAGCTTGGCCATATTTTTAGGATAGCACTGTATATGTATATCTATATCTATATATAGGGTTAAATATCTGTCTTTTTAAAATTATTTGATCTCAAAGAAATATTACACATTATTTCTGTACTTCCATTCTTTGATGAGGAAGGGAAATCAGAAAACTAATTTAGTGAATTTGGAAAAGACTGAGACATATTCAAGGCTCTGTCTTGTGATCTTTCCCTGTCCAAAAGCCCTGAAATAAGTGATTTATTTTATTTCACGAGTTTAATGTGGAAAGTAGAATAATCTGAAATAGAATCCATTAGAAAAAGCTGAGCAATCAAGGATCCTTTTCAAACTGCTTTTTACTCTCTGCTAATACTGAGTCTCTTCCCCACAAATTCCAAAGCAGGAGAAGTTTCATTGACTTAAAAGCCTTACTCAGCCTTATCTCTTGAATTAATATATAGCTAGATTCTGATTTTTCCATGAAAGGAACTTTTTGAAACATGATTGTCAGCTCTACTCAGGATGGAGGAACCTCATTGTGTCTCCTTTCCAGCTTGCAAAGGTCATGTTGAACCTCACAGTTACTATCTCCACACCCTCTGATGGGCAGCAGAGAGTTAGAATTAACACATTGTGCGGATAGATGAACTGGAAAGTGGTGGGAAACAGTCTGAGAGAAGAATAAGGAACTTTCGACAAAGCGCTACAGTACATCTTATAAATGGAAAGTTTATTCATGCACAGCACTTAAGGACAACTCACCCAACATTTTGATTTATAACTGCTTTAATTTTCCAATTACTTCCTTTGCAAACAATTTTCTGAATTATAAACAACCATCCCAAATACCAGTGATCGTAGAGAACATGACAAAAGCCTCACTGGTTTCCTGATTTAACTGTTAAGTGTCATCCCCATCTCCCATATGCAAGAGGGGAGATATTGGGGTATAAAAGACGGGAAGAATTATGTCTTTAAAATGTGTTTGCCAACAGTTAATAATTTCAATTTACCTACTTGAGTAGGTAAATTGAAACTTGTCAGGATTGGAGAAAAATCCTGTAATATGACTGTGGCTTTTGCTACTTTTACCATTCTCCAACCAGATGCGCTCTTTTACATATTTTCTTTTAACTGATTTTTTTTCTTATGATATTACAAATATAGATGAGAAAAAAGCTTCTTGTTCCTAACCAGTTCCCTTAAAGAGAAGAGATCCAGCATTTCAACCCCAGGCATTCAGCAGCTTCTGAACATCACCAGCAAGATGCCTTTTCAGCTTTAGTGATTTTGAGCAAATGTAGATAGCTCATCATTGCAGAAAGACCACAGCAACCAAGGTTCCAAACCATGCTGGCTTTTATCTATTACTTAAATTATTAATTATTTAATATTCTTTAGTATAAAATATGCTAGGTGCTTTTACTCCCCCACAGAGAATTAAGTGGGCTTTCCCTTATTCTCCCCATTTCATGGACCTTTATTCAACTAGAAAGTTCATAAAGTGGATCGAATAGTGATTCTATTGAAGTCAGCTACAAATTATCATTGACTTTGAGAGGATTTCAAGCTTCAAAGATGATTACATGCCTATATGTAACATTATCCCTCAATTTCCTGTATCTCTGTAGGACTAGGAAGAAAGTATAAACAGGTAGACTGATCTCCAGTGGACTGATCTCCACATTTCTCAGATGGTCCTTCTTCAAAGATTCTTATATCTTTGAATTTTTAACTTTGAAGTGCTTAGATTCAAGGAAGCAAATATGATTATTCTCTGGGAGACTTTAACCATCTTAAGATTTTTTTTTCTTGAAGTGTTCTACTTATAGCAGTAAACTAATTATATGCAATTAGAACACAGCAAAAGTCACAGAAAATGAGAAGCTGACAGAAAGCTATAAAGTCATAACGAAATGAAAGCATAACTATTTTTGAATACAGAGTTCCATCTTTCAGTTTTAATCTTTTAAACCCTGCATTGTGTAAAACAATTACATAATTTAACTTTGCTATGCGAACATAAATGAATATACATGTATATTCTAAATTAATTAACTGACAACTTTATGTTTGCTTTTCATGAATATTTTAGTAAATAGGCTAAAATGAGAAAAACTGCAGAAGCTGCAATGTTAATATCAAAGTTACAAAATATTAACAAAAATGCACTCATGAAAGCAAGGTCATATATATGAACAGCTATTAAAATAAATTATTTGTATTTTCCACATTTAAAGAGAAACATCTATATTTAAGTATCTGGGGTTAGATCAGTTAGGTTAGAAAGTAAGCAGGGCTCAAGTGACTTCAGCATGTTTGTGTAAATTTTTAGAAAACCACTATTCTTGTTCTTTTAAAATAAATTTTACCACAGTTTCATTTGAGCTCAGCTGAGGTACTAAATAACAGTATACATACTGTTTGAGGGACACAAATGGCCTAGTTAAGTGGCCAATATTGAAATCCTGAAAAATCATGTAAGGGTATTTATCCACAAGTGAAATTCCAGCCATTCACTTAACCCTGAAAACCTTGTGATGTTTGCTGTGCAAACACAAATATTGTCTGCCACCCTCAAAAAATTATAAAATACTTTACCAGCATTCACACAAGAGGAAAAATTCCATATGTATAGTTTCACTGATTTCAAAGAAGCAAAAGTCATTTACTCAGTCCTGTCTCTACTCCATCACTCTGAATCAAGTAGTGACAGAAATGGTACAGTAACGCTCAATAGTTTGGCTGGCCATGGCTGTTTTCAATATTACTTTTTCAATTAATACTGATCCTTAAAGTTTCTATAACATATAATTATAGAAACACAATTTTTATATGCCCACTAAGGAACAGCCTTGGGAAACACAAAGACCCTGCTGTTGACAGAGAATGTCTCTGCTGCTGCTCACTCCTTGATGCAAAGGGTGGTATTGAAAAATGAAAACAGTAGCCTGGGGGCTGGGAATGTCATCTGTCTTCATTAACCACCATCTCCAGTGCCATGGACTCAGAGATAGCCTGAGGAGAAACAATGCGCCATAGAAAAATCTCCTCCAAATAAATCACATTTTTAAAGAAACAAGTCAAGCACTGAAACAAATGGCAGCCAGCTGCTAGTGTTAAAAAGAAATCCAGCCTTTACTTTTTATGTATACCTTTCTAAGGCTTTCAGCTTTTAATAGGAAATTATTGCTATTTGGAAATAAAAAGCAACCAGGAAAAACCCTATTTGGCACTATCCTACATTATATTAGTAGTAGTTACATAGTTGTCAAGATGGACACAACTGGCACCATCAGCAGTCCTTATTAAAACTTCTTATGCCTTCTCTGGACTTCTCTCAGGCAGCTGCACACAGCACTAACTCCTCTTTGCAAGTTCCCTTCTTCTTTCTGCATGACCAGCTAACTCCAACCTGTCACAGCCACCTAACCCTGTCTGTCCCTCACACAACAGCTTCTTACCTTATCTGCCCCTTGAGGACTGCATCTCCCTTCCTCATAGCACAGCCAGCAGACTCTGGTTCTCAAGCTCCAACTCCAACTAAACAATAACCAGCTAATCCACTCTTTTATTACACCCATCCTAATTGGACGGGCAAGGCTGTTTCCACTCCTTGGTAATAAGTACAGCCGTAATTGAGGAAAATTGCCTTCTGCACTATCCTTACAAACCATCTTCCCATGTATTACAAATCAGACTTTCTAGGGACAAGTATATACTTTATTATTCTCATCCTAAATTTTAGATGTGATAGGTGTGTGTGATAAAAGGACCCGCCTTCATAAAAACTAAGCAACAACATTGTTTCTCCTAGAAGCCTCCATGTTTTGTTTGGTAAAACCTTCTTTTAGCTGATATAAATCTTGGAAAAGTGACTGCATTTTTGGCATCTCAATATTAGGTGTCTAAGTGTCTAATCCCACTGAACTGCCAAATGCCTCTGTCTGCTCATAACACTGAACAAACCTCTAGGATCCCTTTAGATCAGTTCACTGATATTTCCACATTTGAGTACCTGTGCACTTTTTACACTTTGAGGAAACCATGTTAAATAGCATAATACAACTGAATTAGAGTGCCTCCATTTAGAGAAGTGTCGACATGTTGTTCATGGTGAAAAATTATTATTCTTAGGACTTTCTGTTCTCTGGCATCCAGCAGGAGCATAGCTTGCCTCTAACAAGAAACACCTGTTGTCTCATGCACCGAGAAAAGAGTGAGCTGTGCTAAAAAATAGCAATGACTAATGCTTATTTTGTAGGCTTTAGCTGATGTGACAGTCACCTCCATATGACTGTTTCAGTGCTCTGCACAGACACAGCACCTGCTCCCACACCCAGCGTGACTGTGGGGTGGCTGCCCACGGGCTTCAACACAGCTGCTGCAGGATTGGCTCTCAACATCCTCTCATCTCCCCTGTACTACAAATGGGCTAGTAACTATCACCATCTTCGGATATACAGTAAAGTCACCACTCTTGCTGCACTAATTTATCCATCTGAAGTATCTGAAACACCAAAAACCAGCAGTTTCTTTTGCTGAATGCAGTCTTGAAGTTAATTTTAAAAATGAGAGTGGTTCACTTTCCTTAGCTTAGTGAAATGGAAGCAGAACCTGACAAAAACACAGAATTTGGCAAGAAAGGGAAGTTTTTGCTTTTGCAAAAGAACAGATGAGCTTCTAAAATACCATGCTTTTTGGATCACCTTCTCCAAACCCTCTGGATTAAACCAGGAATCTTACAGTGTGGCACTCCAGAAACAGCTATTGCTATAGCTTGCCAAAGATTTCTAAGACATACTTTTCTGTAAGCATGCCTGGCTCTCTTATAAACATGTAGTTTCTAAAAAAAAGAAAGCTTGTCTGAGAAGTGGTAAATTGATATAATTTGATCATAGCTGCATTTATTTTACAAAAAGAAGTATCCACTAAATCACATGTGAGATGCTAGCTGGGATCAGAAACAGGTTTGCCCTGGCAGTGGTGCTGCACAGAAGTGTTGGGAATGCCCAAGAACAGGATCAAGACACAAATGGTTACGATTTATTTCAAAATTATATTTCCTGTTTTAATTTAAGTTGTACTTGATGTGCAACCTTGCTTTGCAATTCGTAGTTTTTCTTCAGACACAGGTATTTTGAGAAAATTCTTCCCAACATCTAACTACAACAACAAAACAGAATTTTCATATGAAGGAATCCCAATCATCATGCATGTCACTGAGGAGCCTGCATCTTGCAGGCCATACTTGTTCCTCAGTTACAAATTGCTGCTGTGTTTAGAAAAAACTGGTACATCATGATCTCCTTACCAGCCAAGCTGTGGGATGGGTGTGGGACTGGCTTTAAGTCAGCTTGGTGCTGGTTTGAGCTCTCGAGACTTAGAAAAAAGGCTCAGTGAGCTCAAAAGCTCAAAGTGTGCCATGGAAAGAAAAGAATAGACGTGTGGCCTACCTTTAAAGGATTAGAATTTCCTTGTGGACTTAAGAAGAGACTGACAGAATTGCTTTAACCAAGAAAACCACTGATTAAGCAGTATGAGGCTGATGAAGACATTTAAAGGAGATACAATGGAGGGTATATGCAAAAAAGGATGTGCCATGCCTTACTGCAAGCTCTCAGTTTCCAAAAGTGCTATTCAGTATTCACAAATCTCTCTTTCAAAGCCTACACACCTTTTTGGACATTCCAAGTTTCTCACTGCAAAAGAAAGTCTAGGGACTCCCACTCAAGCTCTGCCCAAACTGAATCTGAGACAAACACTTTCATCACTAACACAAGGCAATCTTGTAAAATGTAATATTCATAAGACTTTCTGCTGTGAGATAACTGAAATATATATATGGAAGTATGGGGACATGTCATGCTTATGAAAGCACACCACAAACATGTAGAGAATAAATTAACTCCTAAAAACCAAAGCAAACTGAAATAACACACTACTTGCTAGATAATCTCATGGTTAAAGAGTTCCAGCTTTAGACTGTCTAAATAAGTAGGAGCAATGGGTGTGTCTGAATAGATGAACAGAAAACTGAGTTATCTAGACACGTCTCATATCAAGTGACAAGTGAGAATTCAGCATGTGGTGTCTTTAAACTATGCTGCCTTTTAGACTATGGACAAAAAACAACAGCAAAACCATGAAGTCTGACAGGCTGTCTCAGGCAACAGTTTCAGAAGTTTCCTAGTATTCTTTCAATTCTCTATCCAAAGCACTATCTGCTATGGATAGAAAAACAAATATTCAGTTGACATCTCTGTAAAAACTCTCTCCTGTACATCTCACTTTTAGATAATTTTGGGTGAAGCAGGTCTCCTTTAAACAGAGCCAAGGTGTGAGGACGGGTCATCTGCAAAAGTGAAAGAAATAGAACAAGAATTATATTTAATAGTGCAAATTAATCACAACAGAAGTATACGATAAACTGCAGACTCATGCAAAGAGTTGTTAACACAGACTGGAAATCTTTAAAAGGCTCACTGCTTTTGCCAAGCTAATGGCACACTTATTTTAAATTGAAGTGTTTTTAGAGCAATGAAACTTGCAATTGTGTTAATCCGCTTATTTTTTTTTGAGAATCAATCAGAAAGTTCGATCTTTGTTCATATGTCTAAACCAGTATAATTGCACTGACCTTTATAAACCAAGCCCACCTCAATTAATTAGTGCATACATTTCTACTAAATTAAATGAGGAAAAGTAGGCATTTGATAGAAACCACACTGCACAGAATCCTTTAGCAAAGATCCTTTGAGTCAAAATTTGAAGCTTTATTTCTACCATATTGAAAACTGAAACTAGGACCAGCCTGATTCAGGCCACTATTTATAAAATGGCACAGCAGTGACTTTTAGACATTAAATGTTGTTTATTGTCATGCAGGAAGTTATTATGCAGCACATACCTCGTCTTGACACTGTTTGTGAGAATTGGAAGATTTTGCTTGTCTCAGCTCTTTTTCAGTGGAATTCTATTCTGTAAAGAACAGAAAAGCCTAAAGTCAGTTCCTTTGCAATTAGGACACCCAGTTGAGAAAAGACACATAGCTACAGGGTGCACAGGAAAGGATCTTATTTTACTTCCAGAATGTTAGCTGTTGTTGGAATAGTCATCAATAATTACGTTTTCTCTCAATTGTGCAGGTCTTAATGCAAAGTCTGGAGTGATATTTGCAGAAAATCACTTTTCCCAAAATTATACTGCAAGGGTCTAAGAATCAGTTGTACAAATGCTTTGAAAATGGGGAGGTAGAGTTAATGTTTGATTAAAAAGAACATGACAAAGGGAGAACAAAGACACAAACAAGTGAAAAGAGCAGACTAGAAAAAGTTCCTATGCCCAAATAGAGAAGAGAATAGCATAAACTATCCTAACAGGAAATTCTAAAAAAAATACCCCTTGCTTTTCTTGCTGCTTCTTAGAAGATACCAAGTTCACAGGATGAATTGGAAACTGAGAAGCACATAGTAACTAAGTATTGATGGAAGTATGTAATTAGTTGGTCCTACTATATATGATTAGTTTAGAAAGCAAAATAAGTCATCTACTGCATCATTCTAGAATTGGTTGAATTGACCCTTTTCAGTACTAGAATCGGACAAGTTAATTGTAGCAAACATTAGTTTAATTCATTCTTTTAAATTATTTTAACAGATTAATTAATTGAACTGACATCTAAGCTATGCAAATTTGCTCATCTAAAATTATTTAGTAAATGATTTATGCCATATAATTATCCTGAATAAAGGTAAATTTAAGGTAAATTTAAGTTCATAATCTAGACACCTTGAACATATTGACTGTATAAACAGAATGACATGAATGTATCCTGACTGTTGGAAGTGGCCTTCTACTAAAATGAGTAAAGAGAAAGATTATATATTTTTCAAATTGAGATAATTAAATAAATGAATTCTACTCTAAGACACTCTCTCTATGAATGGAGATTGAAGAATGAAGAGTCTTTCTCTTTATAGACAGCAGGTATGAGATAGAACAAGTTGTAAGACCTAAAATTTGGTAAGAATAAACATCCAGGAAAGGCATATTATTCAATGCCAGAAAAATTATACTTCATGACTATCCTTTAATTCATTTCTTACTCAAATTGTGAAGATGCAACGCTTAAATACAGATGAAGGTGCAAAGACCCAAATGCAATGCTGTAGTCTGCCTGGTCTGGATTGAATCCTTTTCTCACATTGTCCTCTAATTTATTTATTGAACTATTAGACTATAAGAGATCCTCATACACTGCTGCAGCTCAGTCAGTGCTCTGGATTTCAAAGAAAACTGAAAATAGAATTGGGCCTACTGTGATTTAACTCAAAATCACCAGCTGTCTTCAAACTCTGACGTTAGGAACATATGCCATTTTTATTTATTGCAGCCACCCTTCTGGACTATGTAAGAACCAAACATATGTACAAATTTTGGCCAGGAAATTAAAAACGCTCATGGAAGAAGTTAGTGAACAAATTTGGCTTGTGTTAAACCTGCTTTTTACCTTGCACTCCTCTCACTATGCAAATTAGATAGTGATTATCTAAATAATGATGTACATCACAGGATTCTGAATGGGTGGAGAAACTCAATATATAGCCATACATGGCTCTTTCGTCAGCTTTTTCAGCAGAAAGACATCAGGTATGAGCAGGCTTGTGATGGTGTCCATCTGTTAAATAGCCCCTCAGAGAGAATCACAGCTGGATGTGAAACAGCAGTCACCAGGGAGCTCTTATTTACACATGTGATTGAAGTGCCCAGCAACAACATTGTGATAGAAAACAGTTTTTGCCATAACTGCCATCTGTTTCTTTGACAAATGTAGTCCCACTGATTCAAACGGCCCTAAAACTTACCACACTTTTGCACAAAATATGAGTCTTTCATCACAGCTTGTAGAAATCACTGAATTCATTAGATTACAATAAATATTTATTTTAACAACATGTGATTATTTCAAATTTGTTTCAAGGCGACTGCTCTATATTAAAAAGAAATAAAACAAAGAAATTGAATAAAAGCCCCAACAGTCTCTCCCTATCAACCTACTCCAGGCTGTTGAACCCAGCCAGCCCATTCTTTTACTGACAACAGCTTGAATTGAAACATGTTCTCCATATTTGTGGAGAACATTTTGTCATCTTAAATGAAGATTCTGTTGTCCTCCTTACTCAGACCAGTGAGGCACACATTGAGCTGAAGTGAAAAAGCACAGGGATCTATAGGATTGGAATCTAGAAGTCTCTATTATAAGCCAAATATTCAATTTAGTCCAGCCATCTTTTCATTGTGTAAATGCTCCCTGCATACAGATTTGACTTTGCAAAAAGAGCAGCTTTGCACACAAGTTCCCGCATGTTAATGCGGGCAGAGAAAGGATGCATTTGTGATCAGCTTAGTATGGCACTCAGTGTTTCTGGAGACACATCCTCAAAAGAAAAATGCACCAGCTTTTGTACACACCTGAAGTGTACTCTTTTCCAGTATCTACGTATGGATTTCACTGTAAAATAGTCCGCAGAAGAAATGCATACTTCACTCTGGAACATTCCAAACGTCATGTCAAAGGTATACCAAAGCCTTTCAGTAACGTGGCAAGACTATTCAAATTAGGAAACACAGAGAAGCAAATGCAGGAAAATTTTCCCATGTTCTTTTTCTAACATTTTTATTCCTCTTTTTCCTTTTTCTCCCCCCTTCCCACCCCCATATATTCTCTCCCCAC
>VXBI01013791.1:696694-725925 GCA_013397375.1 Toxostoma redivivum
TTAGGAGGAGCTCTTGCAGTATTTGGCATGGATGGGATTCTGGTTTATCTAGTGCCATCCAAACGGATCCTCACCCAGTATGAAGGAACACAATGAGATTTAAAAGTCAGACAGAATACATTGCAAAAAGTATGACTTCAACCATACAGCTTTCACTAACATTACCTGCAGACAGTAGACTGGCCATAAAAAGCAAAACCCCACAATAACAAAAAAGTAGCACTAATATTTTTGTGTTTCAGGGCATATGCACACCTTCAGACGCTCCCACAACATATCAGCCTTAAAGCAGCATCACATATTTATTTATATATGTTCTGGAAACACAGATAAATGCTAAATCATGAAATACAGAAACAGTCACTGATAAAGCACGCCACACCCTTTGCATGACAACAGTGAAATTATAACTTCAGAGAAAAGTAGCAAGACACTCTGGCACTGCTACAAATACTATGGCACTGTATGGTCCAACTTCTGGTATATTGGCTAATTCTGTTTTACTCCTTGATGGCACTGAATTGGCAAAGCTCAATGGACAATATTCTAAAGGTGGTTCTGAGAGATGAAATAGAATTCAGCTCCTACCAAACAAAGACAAGGAACAAATGTGCAAACTCTAATTTCTGCACACACTAACAACAGCACTGAGGATCTCTACATATTGATGGGTTGATGAGACAACATTCCGTTTCAAAAATGATTATTTCAGCACTACTGACTTCTGCAGACTTAAATTGTTAAAGAATGGATAGTGCTACCCTGGGCATGTATTTCTACTTATTTGACTGACACTTCTTGAAGAAGCAAACACTTCTCCCCACAAAATATTCAGCTGCTGAGCAAGTTGCCCTAGATGCAGAACTGTGTGTAAAGCAAAGGAGAAAAGATGAGAGGAAATATGTAAATGTCAAATCACATGCTTAGATGCTAGTAAATATGTTATCAAAGAAGTGTAAACCTCTTTCTGAGTCCAGTCTAGAAAATCTCCAGATGCAAGGGAACTTAAAGGTAAAGTTAATATTTTAAAAGTAATTTTCATAAAAATTTTAGCTTTGGCTGTGCTTATATTCAATGACATAGTGGTTCTTTTTATGTAACTCTACTTGACAGAAATGAACAATTTAGCTTTTTCAGTACAATAACATTGATTGTGCTTTTTGGAGAAAGATAGTATACAGCGTGTCATAAAACTGTCAGTCTGATGAAAATATTTAATAAGGGGATGTTTCAGCTAGTGCTTTTTTTTTCAAGTATCTTATTTGAAGAAGCTTACATTTTAAGTTTGCCAAAATAAGGATCAATAGTAAGGAAGAACAGTGTGAAATAAACATTTGTCAGTGCTGGAAAGCATTATATAAGTTTAACTATGCAAACTTTTTCTCTTCAAGGCAATAGACAGCTTAATTTCAGTCTCAGGATCAGGATTCTCTTTCCACATCATAAATACTGAAACATGGACCTCAGCCAGATTAGCAGAATGCTGCATAAGTGAAGAAAACTGAGAGTTAAATTTGATTTAGCAGCTCAGTAGCCTTAATGTGAGTGGCTCCCATTGGTAATATCTGATTCATTTGCACAGCCCTTTTTTGTTATAATTCTGCAGAAAAGATTTCCAGTATTATTTTTACTTCTCCCTAATTGCAAAAGTATAATCTGATAAAGAAAGAACTGACAGCTTATGAATGGACAAATACCTAAAGCCACATGGGTTGCCCCTGGATTTCCTTGCCTTCTGAGATTCTGTTGTTTACACATTTGTCCAACAGTTCTCATGTTCTCTCTGGTAAACAAGAATAGTTTACATTCCTCAGTGGAGGAAGAGAGCATCTGACTGATGGGTGAAGAACCATGAGGTCAAGAGGCTGATCTTCACCTGCCCAATCCTCGACCACGGTTGGAATTCTATAAATGGTCATGTTATGTAAATAAAGGTCTCTTTTCCTGTTCATGTACTTGCAGTCAGGTGTGTGCTTGGTGTTCTCTCTCTTGTGTGCATCAGCCACACCCACACTACATGCTCTAGACATTTTATTCCCAGAAGTTATTGGCTTAGACATTTTACAATATCAGTTTGGGATTATAAAATCACATAAAATCCTTCTCTCTGTGCAATGCAGAAAGGTCTACCTTTATTCTTGCCAGCAGGCCTTCCACACCACCTCAAAATGACATCTTACACAGTTACTGGGAAAGATCTACAGGCTAAGCTAGGGAAGGAAAAATTAGATCAGTTTTTACCCTCTTCATCTCCTGCCATCTGCTGTATTATACAAAACTTCCACAGATCTCACAAATTTCAATGCTTTAATTCAAAAAGGAATGTGATTGAGGGCAAAATTTGTGTTAACAGCTTCTCACAATGTCTGACTGTATTGCTCTTTTTTCTGATAGAAATATGGGTACACAGTAAGTAAATTGTGGGATTTTTTTCTTTTTTTACTATATTTGTACCACGTAAAAAGACATTTTAAACACATTTCTTCATCTTCTACAGACCAAGAGAAAGTAATATTTGCCCCAAGGAATTTGTAAAAACAAAGTCTGCATTACTGAAGGTCTAATTTCAAAAGCAAGAGTTTTCATAGGTTATCTCAAATACCTATAAACAACCCTGCAGAATACATACCAAAATTTGAAAAACAGTAAAAGTAAATCCTTTCCAAAGGGAAACAGCTTTAAGGCTAACAAGGACAAAGAATGATTTAAGCTCTAGCTCTCCTAGTGAATTAATTTACTCCTGTTGGTTCAAAGCAAATTTTTAATGTAGTTGTGTCATAAGTTTTTGTTACCTAATACAAGTAAACAACAACAATGTTAATTTTAGCTTTCCAGTGTCCCATTCATTTTGAAAAGTCTAAATATATCAACTAGACATATATATATTAATATAATTCAATAATCTGAACATAATTTCTTATATGGCAAGTTATGAAGAAAAGGAATTAGCAAGGTGCTGTTTTTCTCATTGACTCAATACTGTTCTGAAAACCCAGAGTAATTTTATGCTTGATATTTTTCAGAGACACTTTTAGTTAATGAAATAAACGCAAAGAGAAATCTAATGAGAGATTGTATCCTGTGAGTCAACTTAAAGAACATTTCTGCCATCAGGGCTGTGACTGTTGGTAAATAGTTTATGGAGTGCCATTGTCAAGTACTGCGGAATAAAATCTCCAGTCATAGGGGCATTTGTATGGCAGTGTTTTGATTTACCAAAAACCCTCCAGAATGAAGAGGATAGTGATCCACTGCTACCTCTCAACAATTAAAAGCTTTGGAAAGAGAATAAAAAAAATACGGTATCCTGAGAACCTTCACAAAGGCTTAGTGTAAAACAATTTCACAACTATCTGGAAATATTAGGACAATTCCTGGCTGAAAGAGCAAAAGTGGAGATGGTTACAGACAATCTTCTGAAACTTAATTTTTTAAAAATTGACATAACTATGCATCATATTTCAGCGGGTCTGAGTATGAAATGCTGGAAGACAAACGAACAATGAGATAATATTAACCTGCATGTTCATCAGTAGACATAGTGTTTTAGAAAACCATAATTGTGTTCCTGTTAACCCTTTTCTGAAGTAAATTCAGAATATTTAGCCATGACAGTTTAGTCTACAAGAGTTTTCATACCTCAAAGTTCATCTGGTAAAATTTTAAAATGGATATATGACAGATAGATCTGTCACCACCATTATATGAAAGAATTTGAAAAATCATGCGAACAAAAATCTGAGCTTAGACAGAGGCATGAGATCCCCAAAAAGGTCTGCCTGAAGTACTTGTGCAAATATGATCACACCCAACAATCAATAGAGCATTTCTTTGCTTGAACATGTAGATTAGAGGCTGACATCACAAGTGCAGGATGTGAAGACTGATCTCTTGGTTCTGACTGATTGCTTTTGGAAAATTGACTATAAAACGAAAATAGAGATAAGTAGCTTATGTTTGATGAAAGGGGAAAGGAAAGGCATACCAATAAAGTTATAGGGTAAGGAAAAACATATGTGAGGCAAATTACTTTTCATACTGGTATTCTGGATAACTTCATTAAGTGTTTTAGGCCAATGTAAATTACAGCAACTAGATGCCAGGAGACTGGAAAAAAGCTCTACTAATTTTATAGATAAGTGCTGCAGTGAGGTGGCTGCAACAAACCTCTATGTTTCCCTGACTTCTGGGTGAGAGTGGCAAAAATAAAGGAGCAGGAACATTGGAGTTGCCCCAAAAAGAAACACTTTAATTGAAAACAAAACAGGGATGGTGCCCAGAAACCAAGTGCATTATAGGGATAAGCTCCAAACACCAGGAAATGGGGTAGGCACAGTAATATATAAGGTAGGTGTGGGGAGGAGCTGAGAATAAGAGACCAATCACAAACGGGGATTAGGAATATGTAAAACAATGTGGCAAATAACCAATCAGAGGAGAGAACTGGGACTACTTAGCATAACAACCTCAAAAGACTTCTGGGAGGAAATCTCAGGGTTGCCCTGACTTGACAAATGTTTCCCAAGGCTTTAAGTTAATGCCTGGTCTGTTCCAGGTGAAGTCCTGCTGACTCTGAGTTACAGGCAGGCTGATTCCCACAAATAAATAAAGTCTATCTTATAGATGTCACATTGTCCATTGCTGCTGGTCTAAAAGCTCCAGCCTGAAACTCAGCCAACCTGTAAGTAGGTAGGGCCCTCAGTGAGAATGATAGGATGGATTTGAACAAAACTGAGAATCCCAATCAATCCACTGAACCCTAAGTGCAGATGTATCATTGGCCAAGGAAATGAGTGACTGGGACTGTAACTAATCACATGTGTGTGCCCGGGAAATTCAGATCCTCTTTTTAAGGAGAATGCAGAACAATAAAGAGAGTTTTTTGTTACATGGATCACAGAGGGTTGTGCTGTGTCTCTCTCCAGCAACATCCCCAGTCAATGTTATATATAGATCTTGGTTCATTATAATCATAACAACCTAAATGCAAATGCCTTGATAAAAGCCTGAGCAAAAGAGTGATGCACAGGAGACAAATCAAAGAGTTGCTGTCTTTGAGAAAGTAGAAAGCAAAAGGAAAACATGTACGTTTTTGTTGAAAGAGAGAGTTGTGTGTAAGGACAAGTCAGAAAAACATGCCATGATTTTCCATCGAGCAGGTGGAATCATGTCACACTGTCATTCTAGAGGTGGGTTGAAACATCTGTGCTTGTAAATAAGAACCTCCATAAATCTGGCATGAAGCTAGAAAATAAAATAGCAAAAGTTCTGAGAAATGTGAAAAAGATGTTGAGGAAATGAGTGGCAACAGATCAAAGGTCAAGAGAAGAGGACAATTACAAATAGCATAATACATTTTTAGTATGGAAAACCAGAAACTAATAGAATTTTTTCTCTAACATTACTTTACTAAACTACTGGGATGCTTACTTATGCTGGCTATAAGACAAGTTGCTTCCTACCAAGTGACTCAATTTTTCCACACTCTTCAATTATTGCTGAATGCTAGTAATTCCAAGGCAGATCATCCAATTTCTGCAAAAATCTAATTAAAGACTCTCACTTGACCTTCTTTTGTGACATTAAATATTTTATGCTGTTCTTTTACAGAAATCAGTGATGTAAGATGCATCATCAGTCCCTGTGTGAACATTCACAGTATCAACATTTATTCTTGCAGATGTGTGTACAAGCTACTTAACACCTATATAAGTGGATGTATACATGAGAAATACACAAAAACCTTCAAACTAATTATTGTGAAACATTTTATTAATCCTAAACATTTATAAGAAATAACTGTCTGATTATTCTATTAAGTGTTTGTCTTCAAGAAGAAGTGAAGGGACATTGCCAAGGGACATACATTGCAAATGAAATGGGAATGGCAGTGGCAGGCCAGGCTTTCAAGAAAAGAACCTCCAAATCTCTTCACCCAAAAGGATATTCACAGAGGGTATTAACATATACTCATATTTAGTGATTTCATGTTCCTTAAAAAAACCCAAACATCCCATACGACAACCTCAGCATTTGGTAGAAAGGTTACATTAGTCAGGTGACAACTGAAGAATTGGTTTTCATGAAAGTCTGCTGGAACACTTAATTCCTTGAAAAACATTTTGACAGCCTAAGAGCTCTTTTTTTCTCCTTGAAAAACAATGCTGGTAAATACAATTGCCAAGTTAAGCTAAAATAAAAGAGAAAACAATAATACTTCGAGAAATTCTTATGAACAATTGAATCCCATTATAAAAAATATGAAAACACAAATAAAGAAAAAGTATTTAAAACCACACAAAAACCTGAAATCTCCCAGCAATCCCATTTGTTACCATCTTAGAACAATCATATTTGAATTAGGTTGAAAGATGCTGATCTCACTCTTGCACATGGACACAGACACCTCAGACACTGAGATAATTTTGCAAAAGGAGTGTTAAGTGTTCTAGTGGCGAAACATAATCGTTTATAAACCTAAAGGAGATGCATGGGATCAGATCAGATGCAGCCAAATTGCATCTGCTATGGCCACTACTATCCTTAGACACCAGTAATGGATAAGTAGAAATTTGCTGACCCTGCCTGTATAATTTTGCATGTCCCACTTGACTCTGGTAGCAACACAAAGTTTTAGCAAGTGCAATTCCATGTAGCTTGGAGACATAAATCTTACTGTTTTGTTGCAAATGACCAGAGGCTAGATTCCAAAGGTATTTAGGGATCTGGACATAAATATACATTTAGTGCACTTTTCAAAGCACTTCTCCTCTCCTGGTGCACGATTACTTGAGCCATCAGCAAACTCAAGGACTGATGTGTAGCTAACTGCAGACAAGTGATACTAATGAAAGGTACTTTTCAGGACCATAGAAGCAAAACCAGCTCATATTTATCTTATATTGACCTTACAATTCAATGAGAAGGAGCAGGTGATACATTTGTGGTATTATTGCAGGCCTTTCAAAGGACTCAGATGCAGAAGAGAGTCCACGCAGAGAAGAAAGTTATGCCCAATGTAGTTGTGTCCAGAATGAGATTTCTCTCTTCCATGTGACTATCATAGCAATCATAACTACACAATTAACTTGTGTCATACCAGTCATGACTGGAACTGACCCTACACTGAAACTCTAGAACACTAAAGAATAAATTTTCAAGACAGATTATTTTCTTCTTATAGTACTTAATCATTTACCCCTCACTAAAGTTCTGTATTATTAAACATTATTTATTAAATGAAATCCTTATCCAAAAAATTTATTTCTTGTTTCCCAGTCTTGTTGAACTTTTCCCTACCTTTGGATCATTTCCATGTTAAGTGGCAGGTAAAAATATTTTTCCCCCAAGTCTTTTCATTAAGTTCAGTGAATAATTACATCCAAAGTATCCTAGAGGAGCACTTATACAACTTGTCTTATAAATGTTTAATATTTAATTAATAATTTAACTTTATGTTTATGTATTATGACAATAATCTGGAAAATACAGAAAAAGTCCAAAGGATAAGCTAGTCACTGGAAAAAAAATTCATCAAGAAGTGACCTTTAATATCTAGTGATGATGGCCCCCAAAGGAAGCTAAATTTCATTTTAAAAGTTAAAGAAAAATTAATTAAAATTTAAAGAATTGTCTCATTGCATGCATAGTTTTATTCTACCAAGAACAACTTTTGCCAAAGGAATGAATGAATCAGGCAGACACAGAAATCAAAATAATCTTTTGGATGTCTATTATTTAATAGGGTGGAATGTTGTCTTGTCAAGGTCACCTTACTGCTGTATATCATTGTTGAAGGGGAACATTAATCAAAATCACTGATGATGAATACTGCAACTTTAGATATTAATAAATGAGGCTAAATGCTTGTTAGATTTCTCAGAATTCAATCACAGTTTTAAAATAAATATTACTCTAAATACCTG
This sequence comes from Toxostoma redivivum, assembly GCA_013397375.1. NCBI lineage: Eukaryota > Metazoa > Chordata > Aves > Passeriformes > Mimidae > Toxostoma > Toxostoma redivivum. The sequence continues at coordinate 704,620 of VXBI01013791.1, forward strand.
AAACAGGAAGAGTGCTTTTCTAACACCAGTATTAGAATACAAATTAAACAGAATGGTACATTAGTATATCATTCTGAGCTGATTTTTTAAACTTACGTTCCTTTATTCATTTGAATAACTTTATTTTAATATTTTTCCCTTTTACATAATAGACTGATCGCCATTATCAATATTTCTCATGAATCACATATCTAAAGAATGGTATGTGCTTTTTAACCTTGGGCACAATATTGTCACATGGGATGTGATATTGCTATGGAATACCCTACAATTTCCATTTATGCCCCCGATCTTAGAAAAATAAAAAATTAGAGCCAGTGCATTTTTCCCTCTTACTTGTTTCTATTCAAGTCAAGCTTGCAGAATTTTTCTTCTGGTTCCTTGTATTTTTCTTCCAAGATATGAAACATTCTGTGGAGCTCATCAAATTCAACCATTCCACTTTTCATGCAGTTCTTGGTTGTGCAAAGTAAGGATTTAATTTTCTACAGCATAAGCAGGTTTCTTACCCTTGCTGCCACATGTGCAAGCCCAAGAGTCCCAGGCAATGACAACCCAACAGAAGCAAATAACAGGGTTTAAAATAAATAAACCACCACAGTTAATATTTAGAGGTTGTGTCTGTTCACACTAACACTGTGTAGCATATTTCTTTCATGCTGCTTTCCTCCAGTGTTGCTGTTTAGAATTCAGAGGAAGGAACTGGCAGTCAGGATATCAGTTTATTCCTTGAGGAGCCTGATCTCAACTACATTCTCTGCTACTGACTTGCTGGTGACTGAAAGCAACACACAGGCACCAAAACCCAGCCTGTTGTCTAGCTCCTATTGATTTCAACAGATTAATAGACTACCAGATGATGGTATTTCCAATTATATGGATTTACACTTTAAAAATATCCATTTTCCCTGTGACAGACAGTACATCCCATTCAGACACACAATTTATTAGGGTTCTGGAGCCCCAGTGAATGTTGACGGTAGTTACTTTCTCAGTTCCTAATTTTTCATGTTATGTCAGTACTTGGGACTTAGAGTCAAATCTTAATCTAGTGCATATCAAAAGATAGGTTCTGCCTTAACAGGAAGATATTGTGCTCTGAAATGCTTTTACTAGGCTTTAAGAGCTTTAAGTGCCCCAAATTCTTAAATTTCCTAAGTAACTTTCAGTGCATCACTTTGTTCATCAAGGTTGTTATGCAATGATACAAAAATATTGTGAGATTTTGTATAGTGATTTGTGTCATTATGAAAATACACCATGGGATCAATATAAACAAGAATGCTAAATCCAAAATAAAGCATGAACATGAGACACAGGAAAATCTAATACTTTCATTATATTTGTTTAAATCACTTTGCTGTAAATTGTTGGCTTTTTGCTTTCATGTATTTTATATTATTTTGTCACTATAATTATGAATTGTATCCACTTTTTATGTACAAGGAAGTGTGGGCTTGTGTTGACATGAACAGACTTGTCGCTGCTGTTACCTGCTTGCCAAGAGTGTAACCTGACAACATGTTCGAGCCTTGTCCAGACCTGGTGGGGGCTTGTAGCTACTGCTACCTGAATGGTAGCCAACGTGTTCGGGCTTGCCCAGGCTTGGACCCCAGCACAGTAAGCACGACACGACCCCAGCAGAAACTGCCTGTAAAAGGGGCAGTGACCAGGGGTAGGACGGACGTGTTGGCGGAGCACAGACTACCCGCATCCCCAGCACTGCTTGCCTGTTCCTTATCAATGAATTAATAAATTACCTTATTGATTGACCTAGCCGATTGTGGTGAGTAAATTTATAACAATAGGATCTATTTCTAATTTCCCTACCTCCCCAGCTCTAAATAATGGCTCTAAATCAATGAGGTTCACCTCCCTCATTAATGCAGCTTATCTCATATCCCTTGACTATTCAGCCTTCCATTCTATTTTGTTAGCTTTCCTTTTTTTTTTTTTTTTTTTTTTTTTTTTTTAAAATATATTTTTTTCACGTGGAACACACTTCTGAANATTTTAGTGTTTTCCTTTTTTCCCCTCTTCCTCCTCTAAATGAGGAAAAGCATTATTATTATTTACCCAGTGGTATCATAAAGCAAGCAGTTAATTGAAACTGTCTGCAATTTAAAGACCATTATCAAACACTACATTTGCCTTCCTTGTACACCACCTCCCAGGTTCCAGCAAGAATATTATGTGAGTGCAGTACAGCTGGGCAACTTATTCAGGAAACTGTGAAGGGAGAGAAAAACTGTGTATGATATGATGAAATTGCACTTTCTGCAGGCTGGACTTGCCTCAGAGCATTGTGAAAATAATTCCTATTTCTGTTTCAAACCCTCCAGTTAAAGGAATACAATACCTCAGGATATTCAGGTAGAATATTTCACTCATGTTTATTACTGTAAAGTAGGATTTTTAAGAAAGAACTCATGAGTAAACTCTGAAGCAATTAAAGTTAAGGAGTTTTGCCAGTTCTGTCACAGCTGTACACAAGTCTTCAAAGCTTATCCATAGTCCAGGATGTCAATTCTCAGCTATGTAAAATTTCCAAACTGCCACCTTTTACTACACTGCATCAGACCTCTGGCATCTGGTCCCATACTTAGGAATTAATCATTTTCAACAACAAGAGCTGTGAAATTAGGGTAAAAAAGGCGGAAGTTGGCGGAAGGCAAAAATAAGTGTCCAGATAGAGCCTCTTGGTTTCCTCCATCCTTTATATGGTCACCTGGACATTGTAAATGGTTTTTTTTTTCCTCTCTGCCTGTGGAATTTCTTCCCATGACATGCTGAGGGACATTGATGACTGGGTCCTTGAGACCTTGAGATGGGGGGAGGGAGAGCCTCCCTGATTTTTTGTGAGTGTCTCTCAGAGGGTGGAAGGAAGGGGAACTGTTAGAAGATTAGAAGCAGGTTAAAGAGGCTGGGAGGCAGTTGCTTGCACATTCGCTCTTGGAGTCAGAGGAGGAAGGCCGCAGCAGTTATCCCCACCATCCCAGTGCTGGGAGCCACCTTTTCCTGTTGTTGGACTCTGCACTTGCTATCTCCACGTATCCTGTTGGAGCACCGGGACCAACGCTGCGAACAAAGTCTCTCCTCCATCCCTTTCCCATCTGGGACACAGCTGCCATCACCCCCAGTGCCCCTGCAGATGCTCCTGTCCACTCGGGAACCTGCCAGAACTCAATGCCAATGGTGATGGTAACTGCAGCACAGGGAAGGCTGCCTGCAGCTGAGAAGGACTGGATTACTGTTCTGTTTGTTGTTAATTTCATAGTTGTTGTTTTTGCTTGTCTTGTTAGATATACTAGTAAAGAACTGTTATTTATATCCCCATGTCTTTTACTGAGAGCCCTTTAATTCCAAAATTATACTAACTCAGAGGGATTTGTTAGCTCCATTTTGAGGTAAGACCCTGCTTTTCCCTAGCACACCTGTCTTTTTCAAAACAGGACACCTTGCAAATAAGAATGTTTTCCTTAGTGAACTGCAAATGTGGGATCTTGTCAATACACACGGAATGATGTGCTGTTGAGTTTTGCACCAGCTTGCCCAGCTCAACTCTTTTTCCATACTCGCATCTGGATATCCTAATGACTCAAAACTGGAAAGCTATTGTGCATTTAAGGAATCTTGCACTGTCATCCAGGAGAAGCTCAAAATACCCCCATGAATTCCTGCCTGAGGACAAGGCACAGCAAGAAGGACATCTCAAATGTCTTCATTTCCTCACTCACTCCACAGGAAGAAAAATAGTAAGACAGAAAGACCACAAGTTGTTCCTAAACAAAATGTGATAGAAATGAATGAATGTCATTGTCAATAAATTATCTGAGCCCTCAGATAAGTCACTGACCATCTGGCAGCTGGCAACCAATAACTCATGAAACTACTTTAGGGAAGCTGTGGATTGAAATAAGACACTCTTGATTTATTTTGCTTTTAACTGACACAGAAAACTGAACATCTTACAAATTCCGTCACAACAAATGTAACAGCTCCTATCTTCTTCACCATCTTAAATTCATTTTTAAGTAGTACTTTTCAGCAATCCACAGTGACATGCTGTAGGTGGGCTAGTGGCTCAGAATAACTTTTACATACCCCTTCTGATTTCATGAAGCATTTGAAATAGAAGCCTGTAGGAGGGAAAACCCTTTGCTGATACATTATTTGCAGGTCATACTGTATATACCCCTATATAATTTCAAGATGACAATGTTAACAGTGCTAAACTTAGGTATAACATTTAGAAAAAAATATGCATAAGAGGTTTAGCAGTTTCAGCTTTCCAGAATATCATGTGCTTGGCAGTTGATACCAAGAATGCAGCAGATAATTTTAAACATAATCTAAAATTGAAATTGAGCTACAAAAAGAACAATCAAGTAACAGACTGCTGTGGACTTCTGAACAATAATACTATGTTTTCAGCCAAAAGAACAGAATTTATAATATGCATATGTTTCTCTAATTTTTAAAAGAACTGATGAAGTTAGATATTGACTAGTCAGCTCTGAAAACATAGACATAATAAAGCACTTAAAATTGATAGAAATTTTCTTTGATTAGTATGACAGCATTTGTCATTTTAGGAATTCCTTCCATAATTTTTGGAGTTTTCCAGAAGCTTGTGTTGAATACATCACTAAAAATAAAATTAAATTACTTTAAGGCAAAAAGCAACAAAGGCTGAGTAAGCAACAGAAATACAAACATATTGTAATTGAAATGTATAAACGGAGTAAAGATATTCAGACTAATGCATAATTCAGGATTATGTGATATAAAAGGAAAATCTCACTGATAAATTGAATAGATCACTTGTTTTCTTAAATTCATCAAATTTTATGTATTTACAGCATGATATACATTTCTTTCACTTCTTACTCAGGGTCTCTGCACTGCTGCATTGTGTGTAAGCCTTTGACTTGATAAAGCTGGAATTCCTTCTGACTGTACTTCTGGTCTGGAACTGCTCCACTCACAGACTGTTGGTCCCTTTGCTTACCCACTCTCCAGTAGGACCACAGACTAACAGGGAAGCATCTCATCCATCTTCCCTGAAGGATGCAGGAGCTGATATGTTGGAAACACATGAACCACATCAACCACAACTGCCTTTGTAAATATTCTTGTAAGATGTAACTGGTGTGTCAGGTATCTAGAAAAGGGGCAACAAATGTAATCAAAATCAGACTCCTCCTAGTGCAAACAAGGCCAGAATTTTATTCCATGTGTTCCATTGTGAGATTTCTCAGTAAGAATTTGAACTGAGGATTTGAAATAACTTCTTTTTATAAAACCAGAAATTCTAGCCTTTCCAGCAAAGAACAAAATAAATCCATCCAAAATATAGAATATAGTGCTCAAATAATATAAAATGGTCACAAATGCTCTTCTCTGTTCTCTGCTAATAAAATATGTCTGGTTTCCTTCCTTCTATGATTAAATCTTACCTGTCAAATTAATAAAGAGAATTTATCATTGTAGCAGCTGCAGCTGTTTATTTGAAGAAAGCAAAATTTCCTCTCTTGCATCAGAAAAAAAAAATAAATTTGTGCTTGAAATGTCCTTCATAATCTGAGTTGCTGCTATTTCTCACACGTCTGTTACTAGGAGGGTTAAGAGATCATATATTTTGTGTTTAATTAAAATTAGTAATAAAAAGATTTATTAAAGATCGCATAATATCAATTGCCTCTTATATTTTCATAAGATCTTCAATCAGATTGAACAAGAGGGATAACAAAATAAGACTCTTCTTACACTGAATGGCATTTAATTTAGTGTGAGAAACATCTGAGTCTGAGACGTGAGTGAAAAGCATTTCTACTGTTTGCTCATATGATGCTTTTAGAATAAATTTTTAAAAATTTAGATATCACCTGATATCACAAGGATGGTTGATAACTCCAAAAGGAACCAGTACTACCAACTTTCTCAGCACATTCACCTTCACGTTCTTCTGGTCTGACTTGCAAAAATAATTATTCACAGTTATTGTCAGAATTGCCTCTGGGAGCAAAATAATTCCTCACTACAAAATAAAACCACAGAGAAATACATACTACGAGTGATGGAAACATCTTTTTAGCAGATAAAGAAGGAAGTAAAACTCCAGACAAATTTTCTTACACCTGGCATAAATGTGCCAAGTAAAGAATATTATGTCTTAATTTGAAAGCTTCATGAAAAAAATAAAATTATGTGCTTGTTGTGAAGAACAGCTCATTTAATCATCAAAATTACTTTTAAGTGTCACTTAATAATGCAACCAAACTGATAGAGGAAATGGTGATTTGATTGTAAGTGGCAAATCTGCATACAGTAACTCCTGTCATGATGTCGTAGTGTTATTAACAGGATCCAGCTGGATTTTGAGCTTAAGGGAGAGCCAGTGGGATACAAAGCATAGGAGGAAAACTCAGATGGTTAGCAAAGATTTCTATGGCACTTATAAGCCTAATCTTATTTAAATTCCTGCTATTTAATTGATCTCTATTGCAATAGGACTCATCACTGAGAACAGAACTGGCACATAGTTCATGTGCATCACACACAGAATCACAGAATTACTAGGTTGGAAGAGACTTTCATGATCATCAAGTCCAACCCATGCTCTAACATCTCAACTAGATCATGGCACTGGGTACCTCATCCAGTCTTTTTTTAAACACATCCAAGAATGATGACTCTACCACCTCCCCAGGCAGACTATTCCAGTACTTTATTATTCTTTCTGTGAAAAACTTTTTCCTAATATCCAACCTATACTTCCCTTGACACAGCTTAAGACTGTGTTCTCTTGTTCTGTCAGTTGCTGCCTGGAGAGAGATCAACCCCACCTGACTGCAACCACCTTTCAGGAAGTTGTAGAGAGTGGTAAGGTCATCCCTGAGTCTCCCTTTCTCCAGGCTAAACAACCCCAGCTCCCTCAGTCGTTCCTCACAGGGCTTGTGTTCCAAACCCCTCACCAGCCTCGTTTCCTCTGGATGCACTCAAGCATCTCAATGTCCTTCCTAAACTGGGGGGACAGAACTGGACACAGCACTCAAGGTGCAGACTCACCAGTGCCAAGCAAGGGGAACAATGACCTCCCTGCTCCTGCTGGCCACACTATTCCTGATCCAGGCCAGGATGCTGCTGGCCTTCTTGGCCACCAGGGCACATTGCTGGCTCATGTTCAGCCGGCTGTTGACCAGTACCCCCAGGTCCATTTCTGCCTGGGCACTGTCCAGCCACACCGTTCCCAGCCTATAACATTGCAGGGGGTTATTGTGACCAAAATGCAGAATTCAGCACTTAGACTCCTTAAACTTCATCTTACTGGACTCTGCCCATCCATCCAACCCTTCCAGGCCTCTCTGCAGAGCCCTCCTCCCTTCCAACAGATTAAGACACGATCCCAGCTGTGTCATCTGCAAATTTACTAATGAAAGACTCAATCCCCTCATCCATGTCATCAATAAATATATTGAACAGAGCTGGCTCCAGCACAGACCTCTGAGGGACACCACTGGTGACTGGCCACCAGCTGGATGCAGCACCTTTCACCACCACTCCCTGGGCCCAGCCAGTTCTTAACCGAGTAAAGAGTGTTCCTGTCTGAGCTGTGGGCTGCCAGCTTTTCCAGGAGGATGCTGTGGGAGACAGTGCCAAAGGCCTTGCTGAAGTCCAGGTACACAACATCCACAGCCTTTTCCACATCCAGCAGGTGGGTCACCTGGTCATAAAAGGAGACCAGGTTGGTCAAACACTACCTACTTCTCCTAAACCCATGCTGACTGGGTCAGATATCCTGGCCATCCTGTAAGCGCTGTGTGATGACACTCAGTATAAACTGTTCTATTACCTTACCAGGTACTGAGGTCAGGCTAACTGGCCTATAATTACTGGGATCCTCCTTCCCACCCTTCCCTCCTTCCCACCCTGACACCCTCTACCAACCCAGGAGGACAGTTGTCTAGAGGACAAGCCGTCTTCCCACTAAAGACTGAGGCAAAGAAGGCTTTAAGCAGTTTTGCCTTCTCTTCATCTGCAGTTACTAAGTTCCCTCCCTCATCCAATAGGAACAAAGATTGGTCTTACCCTTCCTTTTACCATTAATATATTTGTAAAACCATTTTTTGTTATCCTTTACAAAAATTGCCAATTTAGTTTGAACTAATCTTCGGCCTCCCTAATTTTTTTCTTACACGTTCTTAAATACTTCCTGAGAGATCTGACCCTCCTTCCTAAAATGATACATCCTCTTTTTATTCCTAAGTTCCTTCAAAACCTCATTGCCCATCCAGGCCAGATGTTTGCCTCGTCAACTCATCTTTCGGCACACAGGGTCAGGCCTTTCCTGTGTCCTCAGGATCTCTGTTTTGAAGCAGGCACACTTTCCCTGAAATCCTTTGGTTTTCAGGGCTGCTTCCCAAGCAACTCTATGAATAAGTCTCCTAAATAGGCCAAAGTCTGCCCTCCAGAAGTCAAATGTAAAAGTCTTATTGATGTTCCTCCTGATTTCACCAAATATTGAGAATTCTATCATTTCATGATCACTGTGCCCCACGTGGCCTCCAACCACCACATCTCCCACCAGCCCATCTCTATTTGCAAACAACAGATCTAACATAGTCTCTCCTCTGGTGGGCTCACTCACCAGCTGCAACAAAAAGTTATCCTCCACACACTATAGTTGTCGAAAATGAAAAATCCTTGTAGTTAATTCACGTCTCCCTTGTTTTCATTATTGAAAAAATCTATTCAAAATAGTGGAAAAGAAGCTATTTCTAACAAACCTGAATTATTACCAAGGAAAATAAAAATATGACTGTGAAAATAAAACTAAAATGTATGTAGGAATTCAAAAGCAACTGGAGAAGAAAAACGTAAATGCAAAGACTCAATACATCGGTCTTGCTGCGGTTTGTTGTTTTCTTTGATTTAAACCTATTTTTCGTATCTGTTTAAAAATGGTTTTTCCCATATTACCCCCCCTGGTTCCAGGTTTTCTCTTCCCACCCTCACCCCTGTCACTCAGCCCAAACCCCTCCCCTTGTTCTAGATCCCTCCCTGTCTATCCCTGAAATCCCTACCCCTCAAGCCATCAATCTTCCCTGGCCACATCTCTTTTGCTAGAAAATTCCATGTCAGTTACCGGTTTCTCGTTTAACGATTGTACCCCTCAAGTTGTAACCCGCCCATGTTCCCCCCACTGGTTTGTTGTAACCCCGTCCCCACCCTTTGGAGCGCCCCTCAGTCCTCCCCATTGGTTCTTGAGTTGTACTCCCCCATGGGGGAGGGCCCCTATTTAAGCTGCTGTGATTCCCTGGATCCTCGCCTTTTTGGGAATCTCTTCAGTGACACTGGTTGCGTCCCTTTCTGCCTAAATAAACCTGTGGATTCCCCGAAAGGACCCTTTAACCCATGACTGAAAAGAACAAAGGAGTTGATTAGGCACAAGAGAGATTTTTGACTGCAGCAGCTATTTGATGGATTTGCACACAGCAAAAAGTTTTAAAAGCTTCTAGGACCACAGGAACCAAATATACATAAAAAAACCCTAAAAAACCTTCATGGTATGCTTTTTACTCAGTTTTATGCCACTAGTTTTTTTGCAATACCTATCCAATCAAAGGGAATAAACTGAACTAAAATTAAAGAATAGTGTGTATAGTTCCTAAACTACAAGAGAGTTTATAAAAGAACTTTGAATGTTATTTTAAAAATATGATATGAATGGTCTATGGCAGTGAAGCTCTCTTCTCAAAAAGCACCTACAATAACACAGTTCAGATGGCAACTTTGTGGATGATAACTGACCAGTTAAAGCTCATTTTCTTCTCAGACCCATTACTGGATCAACAATACAATGGTAGATTCTTCACCTTGCCTTGAGGCTTGTTTATTGTATTCCCACACGCGTTTTTCTTTCTCTGATAGGATTAACATATATTGCAGGCTCAGCAGAGCCTGAACAAAGTTTATGGGAACATTTAAATACAAATCAGTTATATTTAACAGATAGTGTTATTTTGTTCAATTGCTACAGGAAAAATATTCTCTCTTGACTTCAGTTTTTCTCCTCTACCATTAGCCTAAATAGGAATCATTTTGCAACAAAATAAAATTGGCCTCCTTGGAAATAAGTCATTAGCATTATTATGGCCTTCTAGGAGGGGAGCATGTGTAGATAAAATAATAATTGAAAACATATATATTTGTTCTAATAATTATATATTCCTGTTATAAACCGCTATCAATAATAAAATAAATATGGCACACAGCTAATAAATCAGGCCAGATGTGAAAATACATTTAAGTTGTACAAAAATTTATTATGGTCAGGTTTATTTATAGATTTTTCTAGAATTTGATTAAATTTGATCACTTTGAGACATCACTGATAAAAAAGAGATATTTAAATGCTACACTACAGTATTGTCTAACAAAGTGGGAATGAGTATAGAAAGAGAAGCTTTCCAAAAAGCTGCAAAGAATAAAAAATCTTTGGTTGAGTTTAGGGAGCGAGTGGTGTACTTTGAAAGGTTCATTTCCTAAGGTCTTTCTTCGTATGATACTTCTGATGGAATATAAATCCTCCCAAAAATTAATGGTGTGGTGGATTCTATCTGGATGACTACTTTTTACAGATTCTTGCCTGGTCTTGAGACAGTAGAATATTCAGAGAAAGCTTTAGGGAGAAAATAAGAATTTATTGGAGAATTATAATCCAGAAAATCACTGGTGAAAGTGTAGTCTTGCTCTGAACTTACCAGCAGAACTCTTTCAATGAGTAGGCAAGAAGGCCAATGAAAAGTCTACAAGAAAGATTATGGATACTGTGAAAGGCAGCTAAAAACTGCTCGAAAATCTGAAATACCCTGCTCTTACTGGGCTAAAGCTTAGAAACACAAGGTTCAGTTGAAGTGATGCCCTGGCTTTAGCCTGCTACAGTAAAGCTACATTTTATAATGTATTTAATTTTAGTTCTTAATGTATCTACTAAATAAATCAATGAATATATATACTTAATCTGGATGAACCCCTTTGCCTGTGTTTTATCTGAATCATGCTCTTATCAATGTTTGCTTATGCTTTACACAAATGGCATAAATAAGCAAACACAGAAGAAATAGTTTTAAATTTTTTTTCCTGGTATAGACAAAGCTTCTAACAGAAGAGATGGTTTCTCCAGGCATCAAGAAATGTTAACGATGACTCTCATTCACAGCACTCATTAAAATCATGTTATTTTAAGAAATGATTTCATTTTATTACCCATTATGTATTTGAAAATACTTCTTGGAAGATATATAATACAAGCATGATATTAAACATAATTAAAAAACAAAATATAAAATTACATAAATAATTTATGCGTTCATTCTCATTGCACAGATGAACATAACCCAACAGAGCTGCTCACAGAAGTACTTTGATTCCCATGACATTCTGACTATCATTGCAAATGAGAAATTCTTGGGAAGGCAAAGACATCAAAAGGTAAAGGAAAATGACTTTTTATAATGTAGGAGAGCATTACTTTGTTCAAAGCCATGAATATAATGACACTATCTGATTTTTGATATGAAACAGGTACAGTCATAAAGAGGATTATGGCTAAATTCTGACCAGCTATTCAGATTTTATCTAACTGGAAAGATGTATTGTGGCCAAATGAAATGGTTCAGTGATACGTGTTTAATACTTGTATTAAAAATTGCTTTAGACAGGAATAGAGAGACAGAATGTCTTAGATTAATAAGTAGAAAAATTTCTTAGCTAATAAATTAGTGAAGAATATCTGACTTCAGTACTCGGTTGACCATGTAAAGATGTAACTTATATTGTGTTTTGGGCCTTAATGGATTCACAATGCTCAACCAATGGTAGGTAAATGCATATCATAGAACTATCCTTTTTTAATTTTACCCTTTCTTTGTCTTCTGTTCTTAATTATACCTTCTGTACATTTTGCCAGACCCATAAAAGGATTCAAGGACCTTGAAGGAGCATTGATTTTAGGTGGGGGGCTCTATGTTTTTGATAGTTGACAGTTGACAGCCGTCATTCTGCTCCTATGTGACTGGAGTGGGACCCAGATACTGTCACAGCAGGAGAGTCCTGATGCTTCTTCTGGTTCTGCATTTCTCCCAGTGCCTGTTTGGACCATGCTGACCAGGCTGTACTTGCTCTTCCTAAGCATCATCAGAAGAGCACTTTATGTCCTGCTCCCAGTCTCATCCTGGGTAATCACACTGGTAAGTGAGTTTGGGGCACAAGTGGGGAAGGGTGTTTTGAGAAATCTCGGATATGGCTGATTTCTTCTCTAATATTAAAATACTTCAGCTTTAACAATTCATTTCTGCTACAGAGTCAAGGCCTCTTATACCTAGATAAATTGAAATCTACATTGTATACTTCCAAAGATCATATCCTAACCTGCTGTCTAAATACTGACTACTTAAAAATACTACAGGGTTTTTGATTGCTACTTTCTCAGCAAAGATGGGATGATTAATCACTCTCCCAGATCATTTTCAGAAACATTGCATCTCTGGGACTCTCCTTTACATTTTCAGACATGACCTATATTCTTTAATCTTATATATATAGTTGTGTTCTAATATGATGCCAGTGATAATTTAACAGTCCCCTGAGGATGTATCCAGGTTGCACATACTCACACACATATAAAAAAAGCTTTTGTCTTGTCCTAGCCAGTATGTTGAACAATCTTTCTCTGTTAGAAAAAAAAAAACAAGTGAATATACTCTGTTTTTCTTTTCACACAATAAAATAAGAAGTACTGCCAGCATTCACCTGCAAGTTTCTTGGCAATGTTACAAAAGTTTGGGTAGGAGCTGAGCTCCTAAATAAAGAATCAGGCATTGGAGAATTCACACATGAAGTGTGGTAGACAGCTTCAAGCCAGAAACTGCAGACACTCGTTTGAAGACACTGTGGCAGAATGACTCTGAAGAATATTATTGTGCATTTAATTTGCAAATCAGCTGTACAGATCTCATCATATAAAATAATAAATGTTTCCTTTCAAAGAAATGCAGAAGTCTAATAAACCATGGAGATACTCATACTTGTTGTAGGTATCCTTACATTTCCGATTTAAGCAATTAACCAGCTTAATGTTGAAATTTGTACTATTTAGCAGTGTGGTTTTCAGTTTTCACATCCATACAATACAGAGAGAGTATCAACAGAACACTTCTACTATTAAAAAGGTTGGTATTTACCTTTTTAGTTTCCCTCCTACCACTTTATGTAATATAATATCTAAAAATGCTAACTTAGGCCATCTGTTCTTATTCCTGTTTCCAGCCCACTCCTTTTCTTTTTTTTTTTTTTTTTTCTTTTTCTGTTTCATTCCCCTAGTTAAACTGATTTTAGCAGCATTGGAGCTCATTCTGTGACATTTTGCTACAGGGAAAATCCATGTTTATTTCCATAAAATTTAATCAACCAAATCAAACAATGAATATGCAAAATCCAAAAATAGCAAGATTTTTGAAAAATAGCTATGAAAAAAAGAGAAAACTGTCTACTTAGAAAAACAGAACCAAATGTTAGAGAGCAGTTGTAATGGATGTTACATGGAACAAACAATGGCTCTAGACCCTACAAAGGAATATGAGTCACTGCCCAGATCAACAAATAGAATAAAGAAAAGATGTTTTAGTTTCATTAAAAAAAAATTTGAGAAAAGCACTAGAACTCTGTGAAGTTTTACATATTAATAGTTTGTTCGCTGCCAAAAGGAGAACAGAAGTGATGAGATATATCTGCATATGTGGATGGTGTTGAAAGCAAGAAAAGGGAGAATTCTCTCAACATTTTACTTTTCCATGTTGGTGAGAAGGACAAGGAAAAGTGGTAAAAAACGTGGCATCACCTTAGCTGGTATTACCTTTGGGATCCTGATGCCAAGAATTCCCCAGCTGCTTAAGCAAATTTCTGCCCATACTTGAATCAGTGCAAAAGAACCAGGGCTGGGAATATTATCTGACAGAACCAATCTGAAAATTCAGCTAAACCATCCATAAAAAAAGGGAAGGAAGTAACTAAAAAAATGTTGCTGTGCATAAATAACTATGGGCAGTCATTTGCCTGTTAAAAAGAGCCTGATTTATTTGTTTTCCCAGGATTTCCTTTTACAGATGCTGCAGAGATTTTTTTTCTCCTCCGTCTTTCTGCAGCATTGTCACTTCAATGTCCATTAGGGAAGATTATTTTGAGAAACAGTCTCCCCATCTGTTGTCTCTTTTAAATGCTGTTAAGTAGAATTTTGGCTCCCTGGAAAAAAGCTGTCCACATATCCCATTCCTGCTGTTCAGCAGCAGCAGCAGCCTGGAATGAACACCTGGGAAGTGCAACTGACTGGTGCAGATTCAAAGAACAACGTTTGTTTAACCAAAGGTGACAGTGGTCTTACATTATAGGACTTAATACTCATAAGCCCAAAGAGTGCACTGTTCCCTCTGCCTGCAATCCTATCATACCCCAATGATGCACAAATGCTGGGGTAGGTGCATCTTTCCCTTCCTGAGCATTTCAAAGCCAAACTGCATAGTGGAGTGAGCTCATCTATTTCAAGATGGCCAGTAGGATAATCAGCATTAAAAGAAGCTAAAATTTCTGAATTTTGTTGTTTCCCATATCTCCTCTGAGGTCTGTGAAATTTCAGTTTTGATTCTAAACATATAATACCACACCTCTCTGTATTCCTATAACCTGTAACATAGACCCTGACAAATCCACATAAATAATGTTTTGCTTGTGATAATGCAAACTTACTAACTTGGAGGCATAAAAAGCTGATTCCATTTTTTTTTCTCAGTATTGCTAGGAAACAATATAAAACTTAGTTAAGTATCTCTTAAAAACCCAACTGATATAATATCTATTTGACTTCTAGCTTAAGTGATGCAGCTAAACTGCTCCAGGCAGAAAAGCAGCAGGCTAACCTCTATTTCTGGATTCACCCTGACATTCACCGATGTTGACATCATCTGACAAAGATCAAAGTGTGTGGTCCATCAGTTTCTTGGCTTGTTCTTTTGGAGGAGTATGAAAGATTAAATCAATATTTGCTGAATGGAAAATCAAAAGTTTCAGTAAAATAAATCTTGGTTTTCAGCTCCTGAGACACTATTCTAAATACAGAGGAATGTGTAACATCTAACCAAATAATTAAAAAGCATTTGAAAGCCTCCTTTGAATGATTGCTTTCTGTATCAGTTCACTGGTGGATTCACTGATACGTCAGAGTGGAGGACACTTCGTTTTCAACTGGATACATTTTTGTATTCTCCTAATTTAATTTCTGCCGGGTTCTATATATCTGACAGTGACAATAGATAGAGGAATAGTCAAAATGAAGCTTTCTCATAGTATCTGGTTTAATTAAATTTTTCTTAATTAGCTTCGTTAATGATGTGGGAAATGCGGGCACAGAGAGGTCTCAGGGCCTTGTGCATGCAGGGTCAGAGATAGAGATGCATACAATATTTGACCTAAGACCTTGGAGAAGGCTTGGAGAATTAGAGCATTAAAAGTGAAACAGACATAAAGCAAGAATATAAGTTTGTAGTTTAAGTAGAAATATATTTTAAACAAGCATAAATATTTATTATGTATGCAAAGCAATATGTTAAGTAAGATAGAAAAATATTTTAAAGTTTAGCAATAGAATCTGTTAGAAAGTTAGTTAGAAGCTTAAGAAGTATCAATGTAGGTTTGTGAAGTGTTATATGATTGGTTGAAAAATGATGCATTGTGGTAAAGCCACAAAAAGCAAAGCAATTAATGATTGGTTTAAAAAGACGCTAGCAAGCTTTGTAGAAGTATTTGATTGGCTAAAAAACAAACATAAGGCATTGTAAGTAAGAATTAAGTGGCTTCTGATACTATGGCATTGGATGTAGCACCTTTAATGTCTCACCTTTCTATGAGACTGATGCCATGAGGCAATAAACCATCTTTTAAAACATCTCACAGTTGCCCCACCTCTTGTAACTTTAACCTCCCAATAATTACTATATAAAGTCATAGTTCAAGCCCTTAGATTGATAGCACACACATAATTTCAAACTAGACAATGCTGCCTCATCATGATTATCACATGATCAACTTTAATAATAGCACAATTTTTAAATAACTATCATTGCAATAATAATATGTAACTTTATCTGATTTTGTGTTCAATGTTTTCTATGTTCAAATTTCTTGGAACTTTTTTTTCAGTTATTTTTGCTTTAAAATGCAGTTTAATTTACTGAAGTGCTAATGGGATTGTGTTGAAACATGAGCATAACACTTTATGGTCTCATTAGTTGTAACAGCCTCTCTGGTAATAAAGCCTTTAGTGTAAAAGAACCAGGAAACTAAATGTGCATCCTTTGAAAATAAAGGTATTTAAGATTAATTATTTTAAATATTTTTTTTCCATGAGAAGATGTACAAACAGGTAGCATTCAAAGCAGACAAAAATAAATAAACTAAAATATACTCTTGAGAAGCTCCCCATGATGGTACTTCGCTGTAATTTTTTTACTTTTAATTTTTTAGTGTGAAAGAAAATTAACATAGCTATTATCCATCTAGTTTAGCTACAGCCTTTAGAATTTGCATTTTGTTGTTTATAAAATTGTGCACTAAAGGAAGCTGGATGCAGCCCCATCAAGTTTGTGGATGGCAGCAGCTAGGGCATTGTGTCAATGTGCTTGTGAGTAGGGCTGCCATTCAGAGAGCCTTCATTTGGAAGGAATAACATGAAATTCAGTATGAATAGCTGTAAAGTTCTGCATATGGTATGGACTAATCCCTCCCCAAATAGTGCTGGGGACTGACTGGCAGGGAAACAGGAGTCATGGCAGGGATGAAGGCAAACCTAAGGAGGTCATCACTCACCTTTACCTGGCCTTCATCAGACCACATCTGGACCATTGTGCCCCTTTTGGGGGCTTCAAGACAAGAAATTGTACAGTTATTCAACTGATAAACATGAATGAGACCTCAGAGGGCCATGGAAGTGGCTGCACATGGAGCAGCTCCCTGGGGTCAGGAGGAGGGGCAGAAGGCAGTGCCAGAGATAAGAGTCATTAATCAAAGGGGGAGTGCAAATGACTCACTGTCAGCACAATTAGAGATTAGAATGAATGCACAGAGAGGTTATGAAATCTCTAACCTTGACGCTCTTCTAGACCTGAATAGCAGGGTCTGATTTAAATTCAATCAGCACTGACACCTCTTTTGAGTAGGAGCTGGATGAGGGATATCATGCCATCCCTTCCTGCCTGTCTGATTCCCTGTGTACATCCCAACAATGTACCTAGGCCTCAGGCTTCAGCCTGGTGATGCTACATTTTTCTATGACAGGTTTTTAGAGAGATTTTGTATTCTCTGTCCCAGTTCTGAGAGCTTCACAGTGCTGAAAAGAGTCAAAATACACTTTAGTATTTATTGCTGACTGTGCACATGGTATTTCTTCCTTATTACTAAATAGACAAAATTTACAATTACAAGTTACATGCAGGTAAATATCCAAAACAAGATGCAAGTAGGTTGAATGGTCACGGACAATAATCATATTTATGAACAATAGCATTCAACTTGTCCCACTGAAATTGCAAATTATGTAAAAACGGTTCCCTTGTTCCTTCATACAGAGATTCTGTCATCACTCCAGAAAGAAGCCCAGCATTGCCCACCCTCTCTCCACCCCAGGAGTAAGAGGTGGACAACTCCAGCATTCTTCTTTCCCCTTCAGCTGGTGCTTGAGTACAGGAAGCAGAGTCTGGCTTCCTGGAATGGTTTTGAAGTGGTCTTAAACTTAGAGATTCAGCACAAGACAAGTATGGGGAGGAAGCTGTAGTTTGAACACAGGGTTTAGATCTAAGCTCTTAGTATAATGCATGTGGAATATTGCACACAAGACTGATATATGTGAATACACATCAAAGAATGACTCCTCAAAATCATGCTTCTTCAAAATTCTTGTGAAACAGAAACTTCTCCGAGGCATTAATAAAAATATTCAGGGAAAAAAATATATATTTCTCAGACAGTACCTTAGCAGTGATTTCTTCACATAAAAATTTAGTGTTAAGGAACTGGGCCCTCTAGGTAATGTAAAAGGGTAAGGAAGCTTAATCAGGTCAGTAGCAGGGAGATGGGGAATGCAGTTTGCTCCAAGAGTTTTGTGATAATGGAAACTTAGATGTTTTCAGTAAA
Source organism: Toxostoma redivivum (assembly GCA_013397375.1). Lineage (NCBI taxonomy): Eukaryota > Metazoa > Chordata > Aves > Passeriformes > Mimidae > Toxostoma > Toxostoma redivivum. The sequence goes on from VXBI01013791.1 coordinate 722,863, forward strand.
AAATAGCATTTGGTCTTTTCCTAGCAGAAGCTTGTAAATCTAAGCACAGTGAGAGAGCTGTTAGCCAGCAACTTGTTTTCTTTACTGTTTTCGCACAAGATCAAAGCACATATGCAAACAGAGTATTTTAGGGTTGTGTTTCAGTTGTATTAGGCTACTAGAAGTTTTTCTTTTAAGTCAAATACATGGAAAGCAATTGCTTTGAATAGAAACCTGGTTATACAGATTGAATAATATCTGTAAAAATGTTCACTTTGTGTTAAATCCTGAAAAACCACTGTATGTCTGTCTTAGGAAACACTTCTCAATTTTAATCACTAAGCTTTAAAGTAATTATTTGAAAATAATTTCCCAAGCAGCACAAGATTTTGGCTTTTTAAGAAATGCAGGAGGTTAATACTCTAAGAAGGTGACTTCAGCTTGAAGGGTTTCTTGAAAGAATTACTATTTTTAACCTATTTAGTAGTTTCTTAGTTTCTTTTTCTTTTATGGTAACAGTTTAAGTGGCTCATCTTCCATATAAACAGATTGAAACAATACTTAAACAATATTTTTTCAGTGAAATAATTTAATATATCTTTGAGTCTAATTTGAAATTCTGTGGCATCTATATTCTACACAATGATAGGCAATATTTCTGACTCCATGCAATATTTACCAGGGAAAAGTAGCAGTGAGATTCAATATTAAGATGGGACTATTTTTTAATACTGTAACAGTTATATTTAGGGTACATTTGGCAAAATAGACAGGATTATATTTGGATACACTGTGCACTATACTTTTGAGTTAATCTACTTGGTACTAACATGAATGTATGTTTTTATGTAGATGCAGTAGTGGTATTGGACTTGGTTTACAAAGCTCTTTGAAAGGTTCAGATTTCATGTTGATTCAGTCAATAGTCATCTCTAAACTATGATTTTAGTCTAGCACTTATCTAGTGCAGTTTTTGTTCAGCCCACTTCCACACAACTCCTTCACAGATTCACTGTATTTGGAGCACATGGATTAAAAGAGAACTAGGTGTCTGGGTGTTCTAAATGAAAGCCTCCCATGCACAAACATGAACACACATGTACAGTAAAAAATGTATAAAACCATGACCTACCTTTCTCCTAGAAGTGTTCAAAGATTAATTTTTAGGTTTTCCATGTTATAATGTACATTTATACACCTATTCTTGACGAGAAAATGTGTTAGAAAATAGACCATGGGGAAAAAAAAGACATTATATCAAATCCTAGAATGCCATCCAAAAAATGGTTTATATTGTATGCTATTTTCCTCAGGAATTCAGAATTAAGATATTTACACAAGGCTGAAATATGCTCTGAGAATCTTGAAAAAGGAAAATGTTATCAAAGTTATAACTACTATTATAAAATATATATTTATATATAGCTTTATACAAGCTATTTTTATAAATATGTGGATTCATGCAGTTCAAAAGTCTTTTTATTTATAAGTAGGATAATTTATTTCAGAATAAGAATAATTTGAAACAGTAGTTAATGTGTTTTTATAAGCATCAAAATACTTGATATGTAATAAATAGTCTCACAAAGCATAATTATAGAAAATTTAATTACCTAGATGTTTCCTTCTTACAGCTTTGAGAAAGCATCCTCAACATGACCCATATAAACCAGTTACCTCTACCCAAATCATGTGCCATTTCAGACAGTGAAATTAGCTCTTTATTTTTGGTGGCTTTTCTTGTTTTTTTCTAAAGTAGCACAAAGAATAACAAGCTGAAAGAGAAAGAACTTTTAGATAGGAACATGTGATAAAAGACAATCTGGCAAGATATTGACAGGGTCCTTTTTTTCACTTTATGCATATTTTCTAACACCTCCTTTTGCATTTCCTTTATTACATGTATCTTTTTCTTCTTCCTTTCTGATGTGTGGTCTAATATTTGACATACAGAAAATGAAAAATTTTAGGATAAGGAAAAGTCATGTTTTCCTTGGGCTTAAGGATACAGACACATACAGAAATCGTCACTCTTGTTAACGAACAACGTGTCTAAGACAGTCTTATTCTAGTCTGATACAGAATGCATTTTTTTAGAACAAATACTTCTGTGTTTAATTATTCTTCATAAGACTTTTTTTTCAAAAACTTGAAACTTTTGTTGTGAAGATACCACATTTGTGCCCAGGGACAAGTTATGATGTGGGATTGGTTTATCACACAAAAGTGTCAGGAAAACATTTCACACTGGGCAGTGTCCTCATGTAAATTTGATCCTTTGTGATAATTTATTAAGACGGTATCTTAAAACATCAGTGTCTGATAGAGCTTGTGGGCACAGAAAGAACACTGTACTTCAAAGGCAATGTGTGTTCAGAGAGAAAACAGCCTGGCACATTTTTGTTTTCTACAGCAGTTCTTCCTAGCAGAGGTTATAATATAATAATGAAATTCTTTAAGCATAAAATGTGGATTTACTTTCCCTTCCTTCAGACCGAGGTTGCAAAGAACTGCAAGGACAAATTTGCATTTAAAATTATTTAGAGCCAAAATTGATATTGCTTCATTATTGGTGGATAAGTTTTATGTATTGGGGTGTCTTGGTTTGAAAGACAGGTATTTGCTACGGAAAGGCAAGAACCCTTTCCCTGAGATGGAGAGTGCAACCCCCTCCCTTCCAATTATTATAGTTTGAAATCAGAGGCTTTCAGGCAGAAGTTATGGGGATAGGAATAACAGTTCTTTACTAATATATTTAACAAAGCAAACAACAGAAATAACAACAGCTATAAAAATTGACAACAGAATAGAGCAGTACAGCTCAGTCCCAGTCCCTTTTGGCCGCAGGCTCCCTCTCCCTGCGCTCCGTTCCTGGTGCTGTGGGCAGGGCAGGTCCCATGGAGCTGAAGAGGGCTGGGCTGATGGCAGCGGTGCCCAGGGCTGAGAGGGATGGAGGAGCGACTCCCCCTCACGGTGCCGGCCGTGCTGCTCGGCAGGAGGCAGCAGGATGGAGCGGGAAGGCAGCAGTGCCATGTCTGACAGCAGGGAACGTGGCTCCCGGCGCTGGGATTGTGGGGAGGGTGT
>VXBI01013792.1:0-33748 GCA_013397375.1 Toxostoma redivivum
CCCCCGCGCCGCCCCGGTAGGCTGCGGGCTGCGCGCTTGCCTCCCCGCCGGGCGCAGCAGCCGGGGCGATGCGGAGCAGGAAGTGGCCGCTGCGGGAGCCGCGCGGTTCCACGTGGCCGCCCCGCACCGGGGCGGGAGCGCCTCGCCCCGGGCCGCCGCTCGCTCCTGCCCCCGCCCCGGCACGGCGCCGGGCGTGCACTCCCGTGCACCTGCTCCGCCCGGACCGCGGCTGCGGCCACCCGCGCCTGCAGCCCTCCGGGAAAGGGGGGAGCAGGAGGACACCTCCAGTGGGCTCTGGGCTTTCCCAGTTGGGTGGGCAGCGCTGCTTGGGTACCGTTTTGTAAAAATTAAGATGCAAACGTTTAACTTCAGGGGTTGTCATATAGACGAAGGATAACGCAGGCCCGTTAATTGATGTGTGCACCCTAGGCAGAGTAGAATTGGAAAGTCAACAGATTTTTCTTGTGGATAGCAGATTAAGTACAAGATTACAGAGATGCTATCAGCCCCACAGCTTGTGTGTTGTTACTAATTTTCTGCACTAAAAGTTAGGTATCCTGTTTCCTTCTTTGAAGGAATGTCACGCGCGCACACACACACAGAGAAACCTGATAATGTAAGGTCTCCAAAAAACCAGAGTGATGCAAAACCAGCACTTCCAATGTAATAGGACTTCTGTCTTTTCTGTGTATTCAGTACTATCCCCTTGCACCGATGTTTTTAGTTCTATTTCTTATGTGCACTGACAGGGTTTCAGATCCATGGATCTTGAACATTGACTTTCAATGATAAGGACTGCAGAAACAAAACAGGATATTACACCTTGAACAGGATAACTTTGAAGGAAAAAACTGCCCACACCTAACTGACCTTTGTAGTTGGACACACCTAGACACAAAAGTCTTTGTTTATTCATATAACTTATGCTATAGCACTGTGTGATGTTTTTTTTTTTTCTTCCTCATTCTGTAAGATCAAGATAGGAGATGTGGAGAAATGCAGTGTTTAAGGCATGAGCAACAGCTCTAATCCTTACAAGTGTTTGCACAGCCCTGTGACAGGAGCACAGAAATGGTTTCCTCAAAGCTTCCCTCCTGTCTGCAGTTGCAGCAACCACACAAATATCCCTACACAAAGATTTAGGTGACTGTTTTCAGGTAGATAACAACATTTGCACAGGGCTGGGAAGGACTGTTAGGGGTTGAGATGCCTAGCTCTGAACAGATCCCCTGGCTTGCTGAGCCCAGAAGGAAAAGGCAAGTTGGGGCTGTAAATTCTGAAGGTCGGTAGGCTGTCAAAGAAGTATAGAAGCATCTCCGCAACTCTTCCTTCACTCCTTAGTGGAGACATTACTGCAGCAAACAGTGCTCTTTTCTTATCTTGTTTCATTCTTCAATTTTGGCATCCTTTTTTAATGTCCTGTGCTGTTGCTCTCAGCACACTCAAGAAAAGTGAGAATTAAAAAAGCTAATTATAGCACTGCATGGAGGGTACAACTATGGGATGTGATACCGCTCTGCTGCTGCTCTTCAGAGCTGAGAGTGATGGGGACAGAGTCCTCTGCGTGCAAATTGGTATGATGAGAACTCATATTTGTAAGGCTGCCTGCCAAAACCATTTTTTTTTTCACATGGAGGTGTATGTTCTGCACGAAGCCATAGGGAAAGGTAAACCACGCATTCATGATTTCATAGAGAGCTACACCCTTGGAAGATCATCAAGAGCTTTGTCGTTTTGGTTTTAGATACCTGAAGTCTTGCTATGAGTGAACTCCCCCATTAGCTATCCGAGGACAATGGCTTCTGTACCAAGAATTTTAAACCCCCCTGCGTTTTATCCCGAAAGAGAAGTAGCTGATGCCCACTGGGAGGCAGTACGGGCCAATGGACAGGGTGTTCATGCCAGCCAGCCCCTCTCTCTGCTGGAACCACCAATGACAACAGATTGGGGAAGGCATCATGTTTCTGTTTGACCATTATACCTGCCTGCCCTGATTCCTCAACAGCGAGCATCATCTACCTTTTTTTCTTCTCACACACAGGCCATGCAGTCTGACTCCAGAAGTATTAGGTTAATACTGACTTTGGAAGAAGTTTTATTTCAGTTGTATACTCGTTAAGGATGTGCTCAAGTTTCAAATTCTGCACTTACAGTTTCTCCTATGTAGTAAAGTGCCTAAAAGACCTACAGAGCATATTTCCACCCTTGTTGAATTTGTATCAACTAAGACAGAAAATTCAAATTAAATTTGGCTTTGGATTGCCTACAGTACTATTCAAAACCACTTTTCAAAGTCTTTTACAACCTGGAGAGAAGAAGAGGGAGGGTTAAACACAGGCTTTAGTCTCACTCAGTTACAACATGTAAGTAAATATAAATTTATATATAAAAATATAAATATATATAAACAGAAATACATAATAGATAAATGTGTAAATATACATATATATATACACCACGATGCTTTTACTATACAGGCAGTATTAAAACAAAACACAATTCTGTTATTAGGGAATCAATCAGTGTTTGATATTCAGTAGTTCAAATCTTTCAAACAGGCTGGCAACTGTCACAAAGTTTATATCTGTATGTGGACATCACTGCTTGTCACGCAGAAATCATATGTTCACTTCTTCACGTATGACTCCAAATAAATATGCAATGGCATTTAAGTCATTACAAAGCCTTGCTGCTCTTGAACCAGAGACCTACGATGACCTGGAGGTGAGGTATCCGATTACCAATCCCCTAAGCCATGCAGTTGCCTTATTGCTGGGGATTTGGGGGATGGTGTCTGGAGCAGGGTCACTAACCAATGTCAAAACTTCATGCAGTTCCTCGCATGGGAGAAGTGTCTGGATGTGGATCTACCCCTTAACTCTTGTCCTGAATATCTGGCCACAAAAAAACATTCTGCTTGTTCAGAACACAATGTCTGAAAGGAAATTCCTACAGACTTTTTTACCTCTCCAGGTGGAAATCGTGTTCCATAATACAACAAGCTGCTGTGAAGGCTTTATTCTACATAAAACCTCACATTTTGCTCATTTGAGGGTTTTCTTCTGTCAATACACAGACAATCTTTGTAAAATCTGCAGTCCAGAGACCAAATTTTCTTTCTACTTAGTGCAGAGAGCACAAAACACAAACTGGGGTTTTTTTGTCATGTTTGAAATTACATCTTTGAGATAAGCAATGGTGTGCTGGTTTCGGCTGGGGTAGAGTTTATCATCATAGTAGCTAATATGGGGCTACATTTTGGGTTTGTGCTGGAAAGGATAACACCAGGATCTTTTGGTTGTTGCTCTGCAGGGCTTTCCCAGAATCACAAAGCCTTTTGTGCTCCTTACCCCATCCTGCCAGAGAGGAGGTGGAGGGTACACAAGAAATTGGGAGAGGACAAGTTGGGATATCTGTCCCCCACTGACCAAAGGGATATTCCAGACCATATGGCACCATGGTCAGTATATAAAGCTAGGGGGAGAAGGAGGAAGGGGATGACATTTGGAGTGATGCTGTTTGTTTTCTCAAGTCACCATTAGGCATGATGGAGCCCAGCTTTCCTGGAGATGGCTGAACACCTGCCTGCCCATAGGAAGGGGTAAATGAGTTCCTTTTTTTGCTTTGCTGTGTGCATGGCTTTTCCTTTACTTATTTAAATGTCTTTGCCTCAACCCAAAAGTGTTCTCACTTTTACCCTTCCAGTTGTCACCCACATCCTGCTGGGGGTGATGGGTGAGAGGTGGCGTGGTGCTTAGTTGCTGGCTGGGGTTAAACCATGACAAATGGATTCTACACCTCAGAGTTACACTTTCCTTAGATGTTTCCAGATATAACTACCAGCCCTTCATTAAGTGCAGTATTTCCCTACATTATATACTCCAGGCTTCATGTAACAGTAAACTTGGTCATGCTTTGGTTAAAGGAAGTGTTGGAAAATGCCAGCTGGCAGAAAATAACTTGCATTCCTAAATGGAATTCTCTCAACACAAGGAACACCTTTGCTCCAGTGAAACCTTCCAGCTCCATGTAATCTCTTTTCCCATCCTGACCTTGCATTTAGATGGCCATCTCTGAACAAAGACTTTGCTTTTTTCCACGCTGTTACTTTGGATCTAAGGCAAGCTGGCCATTGACACTTATGGAAAGCTTGTGCAGTGTCTTAGCCCTACAGCAGATTTATTAGTACTGCATATTGGAGTCCTGGGGTGTCCTAGTGGAATCCAGGACACACCTTCCCTAGTTGTCATCTGAGAAGGTAGGAACTCAATGTGTGGCTGAAAATGCCTGGCCAGATTTCCCTTACTTTATGTTAAGCTCATATTCCCTTTTGACACCATCCCCAGCACTGAAGGATTTGAAGAAAGATATTCTGGATTAATGAGGTGGTCACTTCTAGGAATAATCCAAAGGGTACAGTTTGGCATACATTATCATGAATATAAAGTTATGCCCTAAATATTTAAAATGTGTGTATATTTAACCTCAGAGTTGACAAAAAGGAACTGATTTAAAAGGAATTAAAATTCTTCTTAATTTCTGAGATTGTTTAAAAGTACTTTAATCAAATAAGTGCCTCTAGGGAGTACTTAATATATGCTTTTGCAACTTAGACTATGATTGCTTAATCTTCACTGCTTTGTGTTCATGATCTCCAGTCTTTAGTATCATCCTTCCTGTAATTCTCAATTATCCTTCTTTTTTTAAGCCAGCAGTTTAGCCATGCATGTCCAACCAAAAATTATCCTTCAGTATTTCAGCATTTGAATAGATGCTTTTGGCAGAGTGCTGTTCGCCTCCTTTGCTTTTCCTGTCACTCTTATGAAGAATGTGTTATGAAGTTCCTGTCATTACATTTAGCCCCCATACTCCTGTCATGCCTACTTAGTCTGTTTTATTCCTGCAGTATCACCTCTAGCTCCTCTTCTCTTTTCCCACACAGCAACAGTAAGCAAGTTCATTATTTTGTACTGGTCTGGATTCTACCAATGTCCTGAAGATTGGAATGTAAAATTATTTTTTTCCCAGCTGCCCTTTCTGATAATGAGTACCAGTCAATGTTTATGAACTATGTTGTATTATTAATACTGCTTTTGTCCAAAAAAATTAACTTTTTTTGCACCTACAAGTCCTTAGAATATTCACGCTGATGAGTGTTGACAATCCTTGACAGATTTAGATCTCATTAAAATAGTGGATGGGATAGTCTGTTACGTGGGTGTTTCATTTAAGTATGAGAAGAATTGGAAGGATTCTGAGCATGGTTTTGCCATTTAAAAAGTAAAATATGTATTTTAAATTACTTTTCAAAGAAACTCTTACCTGAGCCAGACAAAGTATGAGTAGTCATATACTCAGATCAGTCTCAGGTCTGGAAAATTTCCTTTTCCAAGGTGCCATATTTCTGAGCATTTCAAACAGAAATTAACTTTGCATCATTTCCTGAATCTAGGGCAGAGAAAATTTAAATAGGTTGCTGCAATTTCTGTTATGTTGAAAAAATGAATGTTGTAAACACCCACAATTTCAGATGCTGAGCTATTTTTCTAAAAGACTTTTCAAGTATAGTAAATTAGTGGAGTTAATTTGATGAAATTGTCAGTCTGAACAAGAACCACAGTGCCTTTGAGAGAAAAAATGGAAAATTTTATAACTGTAAATTTATTAGATTTTTGTATTTCTTAGGAATTTTTTTATTTCATGATAAACCATTGACATCTTAGCAAATAACTGGCAACTTGAGTATTATCAATTCAGTATCATTTATCAGCTATAAACCTTCAATATGTCTGACACAATTCTTTTCCCAATATTCTGCCATGTTGTTCAAAATTAAATAAAAACTAACTGCTGAAGATATGAAGCATTTGTAAAGCATTAGAAAAGTTAAATAAAACCAACATGTCAAATCTGCAAAAGATAAAGCCTTATGAAGTTTCACAGAGAAATAAAAAAAGATACTCGAAACTGGTTACATGGAAAAGTGTGGATGTACAGCAGTTACTAGATGCTAAAACCAGGATATGTTTTTTGTTCCTCAGCTTAGTCACCATTTCAAAAAGAGTGGCCTGCCTCATCTTACATAAATGCATAAAAGGCCCATGAATAATTACTGGAAAAGACCGGTCCAGTAGATAGATTTATACACTGCAGAGTTCTGCCTGACTGATTTTCAAACTGGGGTCCTGGGGAATGCTGTCTGCAACACAGAATGATAGCAAGACTATGGCCGTTAGCCATATAAAGTTTGTGGTATATATCACAAATTGTTAACTGGAAGTTAAGGGTCTTAGTAGCAGTGAATCACAAAAGCATTGCTAGGCAGCTCTGAGCTCTCTTAATTTGCAGATTTCAAAAACTGTTAAGTTCAATGTTATTAGTGGTTGGAAACAAACACCACAATGCTGAGCAGTCTCTTTTCTTAGTAAGCTGCCATTTGGAGAGAAATTCTCAAACAGTAGATTATTTCTATTATGTATCGTCTGACACCAAGTTGTATTGATTAGTAATTCAATGAAATTATTCCCTTATAAGAGGCATGTTTTGTGGGAATTGCAGGCAATAGCAGCTGTTGTATCATAACACTGCACACATTCAAGTCTTCTACTAAATATAACCACAATGAAATAGATTTCATAAGAGGTTTAGTACACCATGTAGATGTAGAATCCTGTGGCAGTTTTACCCTTTTCCAAAGCTACAGATATCCCCACTTGGTATGAATTAAATGATTTCTAACTTTTATAGCTTTATCTCAGGTGTCAATATAGATAATTATTTCAATTTTTTTTAGTGTTTTCCATATTTTTCGCAAACTGAGAGCTCAACAAAATAACCCAAAAAACAAAACAAAACACAAACCACCCAAAAACCCCAAAAAATCCCCAACCAAACTAAACCATACAAAAAACCCCAAACCTAACCAACTAAAGAGTAAAAATTATTAGACAGGTCAAAAAAAACATTGAAATGAAAGTAAAGAATTGTAATAAACTCATCATCTTGGCAAGTCAAACTCCACTGCTTTTCAGTCACCCATGACAAGTAAGAGTGATAATGGCAGGATTTCATCCATCTTCAAATATTGCAGGTTTCCAGATCCCTCAGATCACTGATCTGAGATCACTGCCACTCACCCTCTCCCATTTTCTAATACATAACATTGTGCTGGTTTTGGCTGGGGTAGAGTTAATTTTCTTCCCAGTGGCTGGTATGGGGCTGTGTTTTGGATTTGTGCTGAACACAGGATTGATAATGTGGAGATGTTTTTGTTATTCCTGGGCAGGGGTTGCACAGAGCCAAGGCTATTTCTGCTTTTTGTTCTGTCATGCTGAGGAGAAGACTGGGGGTGCATGGGAGGTTGGGAGGAGACACAGCCGGCCAGGGACCCAAAATGACCTCCAGACCATACAACATCATGCTCAGTATATAAAGCTTAGGGCAGAGGGATAAAGGAAGGTACATTTGGAGTGATGGAGTTTGTCTTTTCAAATCACCATTAGATGTGATGGGGCCCTGCTCTCCTGGCAATGGCTGAACACCTGCCTGCCATGGGAAGCAGTGAATTAATTCCTTGTTTTGCTTTGCTTGTGTGCTTGGCTTTTCTTCCCCCTTAAACAGTTTTTATCTTTTTATTATTTTGTACATGAGTTCACTGACTTTTCCCATTCTGATTCTCTCCATGATCCTGCTGGTGGGGAAGTGAATGAGTGGCTGTGTGGGGCTTGGCTGCTGGCTGGGGTGAATCCATGACAAACTGCAATGATTTAAAAACTAGTTAGCTGAGTAGTTGAATTAAAAACTTTTCTAAATTCCCAGGTGTGTGCAATTAGCAAGAAGCAGATCTCTAGACTGTACTCCTATTTCTACTCTGATACCTAGAGGAGTTGGAACAGAGGCTAGACAGAGTTAAGGGGAATAAAATGGATATTTATCGAGAGGCCTTCAAGGCCACACCCTGGAAGTACCAGTTGTGGCCCCTGCTTGGATGACTCCAAGATGGAAGCTAAGGAGGGCTTGGTCACGAGATCTCACATCTTTATAGGTTTTGGTCCATTTGCATGCAGGAGTCAACTGTCCAATTAATAGTCAAAAATTGTGACGTTTCATCCTGCTTGCTTGCTTGCCCTCCTCTTTTCATGTTGTTTATGATTAGGGCCTGAAGTCTGAAGAAATTGTCCTTGAGTCCTTAGCTAGAAGAGGACTGTTTTGTCTTCACCACTCAAGCACAACAGAAAAGCACACCCAAGCAGAACAGAAAAACTTAAAACTTAAGGCATCAACTCTGGCTTAACTAAATCTTTGTTCTGAGTAGTTTGATCAAATCAGGGACAACCCTTAGGTTTAGATGTTAGAGTTTACAGGATAAGTGGGAAAAGGTTGATTTACAGTTTTGTCCTTAAAAAAAAAAAATCACTCGTTTCAACTTGCAAAACATATTTATAGAGCAGACTAATCCAATTAACATTATTTCAAATTAAACTGAAGAATCACTGATTTACCCTTATTTCCATTCACTGATCTTTTGAGTAATGAAAGCTGCTCCTGTAAACCTTAGGCTGAAGTGAAGTTTATTTCATTCCTGATTTACTATCAACAACTCTGACATTTATATATATCCCAAAATGAACACAGCATCTGTGTAATTATTTTTTTTCCTTTTGCCTGCAAATGGTGCTTTGGGACAAAGCAGAAATGACAGGAAAAGTTCATATTCAATTAAAGCATGGTGATTTAGCACAGGACTTTTTGTAGACTGTTGGCTAACTGTTTGAAAAACCTGGATGACTTCTTACTAACCTCCAAGATACAGAAAACATGTCTTCAAAACATTTTAGATTTAAATGAGCAGACTTATAATATGACTCAAAATGAGTGTAACAATTTGCCTCTCTTTCAGGTTTATATCCAAACAGTCTCTCCAAACTTGCCCTGCTAAGTCATTGGTGTCAGGGCTGATTAGAAGAAAGCAGGAGATAGAAGCCCTGTTCCTCCCAACATTTAGGTCAGCTCTGACATTCTCTCGTGTGTATCTAGGCCACGTCTAATTAATCCCAGAATATTCCATCACTGCTGGATTACCTCTGTCAGCTTCTCCCTCAGAAACCTGCAAGCAAAGATTTTACCTTAGGTGAAGGTTTTTCCTTTTCTAAAGGCAAATGGAAGTGGTTTTTTTCATTGTCTAACTACATAATGTTTATGCAACAACTTACAGAGCCCTCAGGATGTAAAGTATTTAGTAGAGGTGAATAGCTTCACTTGAAATTACTGGAATGTTGCCAGACTTAAATGGAGCCAAGATTTCACTCCCAATTGTTTTAAGGATGAAATTTACCAGCCTTCTCATCTCCAAGTTTGATGCTACTATTCAAAAGAATCACATACTTTTTTTTTTCCTAAGCCAAACGTGAATACAAAGTGCTTAATCAAACTAAGTTCAGAAAAGACAAAAGATCTAAAAAACACAATAAAAATTCCACCTTAAAACCTGCTGGAGATCAGCAAAAGTTAAGGAACTAAATTGTATTTTTGCACTTTAAGCTGCAGCCTGCAGTCTGCCACGGTCATTACTAGAATTACATAAACAGTCTGCAAAGACGTGTAACAGCTCCAGGAGGTGCTTAAATCAAGATAAGCCAACACTATGGAGCAGTGAATATGCAACTGGTGGCTGCTGAAAAATAACTCAGAGCATTTACTCAACTAAGCACACACTGCATCTGTGTTCTGTGTATCACAATAGCAAAGCACAGAATCACAGCACTAAAAACAGACCATTAATTAGCAATGCAAAATTTATATGCAATAATGCAAGGTGCTGGCTGTCTCAAGCAGCACCACATTTGTATACCAAGGGTGAAGTACTGTGACTTTTGGAATCAATGCTCTGTAAATGTGCATTCATCTACGCAAAAAGCCAGTGGATTTTTAATTATACCTGATGATAAAGTACTACATGACAAGACAGCTTACTACTTGCAGAACAAGAAATACCTGTTATTTGAGATCTATTAATATGCACTTTAAAACACAGCCAAAGAACAGCCCAGGCATTTTGCAGAGGGTGAGGTATATTCTTTAACTTCACCCTCCACTTCTCAAATTATGTCCTTGCAATCTCCTTTAGTTAAACATCAAAAGGATATTCTCTGTATTTTGTACAGGATTGTTGTCAATACCTTCATTTAAATGCTGCTACTGATACCTTCAGAATTATGTAATATTAAAAATGTAAATAAGATGCAGATCTGTCACACACTCATTTTCCTTTCCTATGTAAGTTGATTACTAAAGCAGGAAATGCTATTCATAAATGCACACTAAGGCACTAAAAAAATCCATATAGCGAAACATTTTTTTTAAAACGTCACTAGAAAAATAGTCAAATCAGTATCAGTCATGAGTTTTGCCTGACTTAAGATTTACCTGCCCTCCAGATGTGCAGTTGTGGGTCACTGACATACTTAGCACCTGCTAAAACATTTTATGTTTTAGCTCATATTAGAAGCAGGAAGGCAGATTTTCTGAGATGTAGGATGAGTGCATCTGCAGCAAAAGTGCAATAGGGGTATTGCAATCCATAGCCAATGCAGGGAAAGTGCCAAATCCTGTTGTCTTGCATTTAATGTCTTAGCATGAGCACACAGATAGGTAAAAAAAATATTGTCATTTTGACAGGTGAAAAATGCACACTGGCTGGTGATATGATATTAAAAACACTCCAGCTTAGAGTAAGCCCTCACAATTCACATTTCTCTTCCACCAAGGTCTCCTACTATCATACTGGACTTCACCAGAGGAGGACTCTTATCTTTTCTGTCATGGCCCAAATTTCTGGCTGTATCTAAGAGTCCTTCAAGTATATGTATCTCTGCCTAAATTCTGGTTATGCAGCTCAATTCAGAGCAGAAGGATGAACTAGATTATTACTGGTGTTTTTAACTGTGATAAGCTTCCTGATGCTATGCATTAAGTAAAATACCAAAATAAGCTTGATGGTGCGGGACAGTACCATTATTGAGAGATTATAACATTTTTGTCCTTTTGCTTTGGAGATTTATCCCTTCTTGTGCTTCATCACTCAGTTCAAACTCTGTACAAACTGTGCTTTAGTGGTAGTAGCAAGATAAAATGCTCTTGCTCTTGTAGAAAGCCAAAATGCTTTCTAATCTTGTAATTCCCCATCATGTACAATGCCCACTAGGTTACTAAATTTTCACCATCTTTTTTGTGGCCAGCATCTCAGACTCATCAGCCTTAAGTAGCACAATAAGAGCTACAGCTGTTGGAGTTATCAATAGTCTTCATGATAGCATCTTGATGAGAGAGATAGAGAAAGGCATGTTATTTGTGCAGATTCTACAGGGTCTAAACTTGGAATACCATTGCCCTGTATTAAGCAGAAAAATGTGAAGTTATTATTCAAAAAGTGTATCAGACATGTTAATTTAAAAATACCCTACATTCAAGAATGTGGATTTTAGAGTCAGCTAGGCATAATTTTCCTTGTAACACCTACAGAAGTTAATTAAACTTTGCAATCCAGACAGCGATGCACTATTAGCTCAGAAAAGAATGATAAATAACTTGCACTCTTAAGAGAGTAAGTACACATAGTACATGTAAAATGCATGCTATTATTTTAAAAAGAGCTTTTAAGTTTTTATGAGTACCTGCACAACTTGCATTGTTGTTGAAAAATTTAAACAGTTCATTGTATGTATTGAATGCTAGGAATTGCTTCATATCATAATAGTGTCCTCTCTGGCCATTCAAAGCTTTCACCTAATTCTTCCTTTCCTTTTACTGCCCTTTTGTTAGTCTGCCATTCTTTCCGCTCCCGAAAAAAAAAGAAAAAAGAAAAAAAAGAAAAAAAAGGAAAAAAAAAGATAAAAGGAAAAAAGAAGAAAAAAAAGAAAAACTGTTTAATATATTATGAATTCCTCATTAGACTCCTGATACCAGGATTCCAGTTTCCTGGTCAATTATCTGGGTACAGTTAAATGATTCTCTTCATTCAATTATCCACAATAATTGCCAGTAGGATGACAAGTGTTTCACTGTGCACCATGGTGCGTGGAAAGGACCAGCAATAGCATCAGCATTTACACTTATTACACAGACTAATATAAAGCCAGACCGTTCTAAAGCTGCTGTCACAGCCTTCTCCCTGCTACTTGCAGGTGTAGGAGGAGAAGCTTCTCATAATGACCAAACAAGTCTCCAAACAAGTCACTTTGGGTGTTGCAGTGTGTCGCTGATGAAACCTGAGATCTGGTATTAAAAGGCAAACAGCAGGCAGAATCACTCAGGAAATGGATATCATGGTTCAAGAGCTTCTGACAGTCTAAGCCCTCAACAAATACCTGCACTCTGCCTAAGTTTATGACTTTGATGTTTCTCAGCTCTGCATAACAACACATGCCTTCACTTCAACAATCTTTGTATTGTGCACCAAAACTTAAGCTCTAAAGAAGTGGCAGAAATCAAGCTAACAAATCTTCACATAGTTGTCTGAACACACCCAGCTTTCCACCAAGTCTAAGCTCAGGGGTTCTGGGGATGAGCATCCTGATGATATTTGAGCCAAACTAAAATAAAGGATAGAGCTTCTCTTTTCTTTTGACATAATAAAGGCCTGGTGTCCATTGTTGGTTACCTCAAATCTGAAGCACTGTCCTGTTCAACTTCTAAAATAAAGAACATCATTACGTAAATTGATCTGTCCAGAAATCCTTAGCAGATGCATCTGGTTTTCTTCATTCTTTTGTAATGTTGTGTTTCAAATTCAATACATTATTTTATATATCCTGCTGACAATGTTTATTTTTAAAAGCATGAAACTCTCAGTGCTCATCTATTCTTCCTGAATGCTGATAGTGCTCTGAACATGGCACTGGCTCTCTGAAGCAAGGGAAATGAAACAGGAGTCTTCTTAGAAATTATTCTGCTTAACATCAGGACAGAGATTACCTTGCCTTCTGGTTTTGAAATTTCAGCATGCAAAATGCAAAAAAAAAAGATCCTAGGAGCTCTGCAGGCTTAGCAAGAAGTACAAAGTTTGGGTATTGTTATGCTGACCTGGTTCACCTCTCTCTTTATCTTTGTTGTCCTTTTGCTTGGTACATTGTCTATTGTGTATCCTTGTCCTGTGTTTGCTCAATTGCCTAGCACTACAGGATGGGACTTGTATTTGCAGTCTCTTAATCCTGGAAGAAGTTGAGACCTCAGGCAGGCACACACATGCACACACAACATACATATCCGGGATTTCAATATGTTTTCTATAGATACAAATTCCTGTGGGGTTTTTGTATCTGCACTAATTGGAATCCGTATGATTTGTGTGCTAGAGCTTTACTCATCACTTCAAATTGCCTTCATCCACCCCAATTTTAGCATTCATATCATCCTACTTTATTGTGAAGACATTTGAAAATGAGTTTCAAGCTCACAATCCATCTCTACAGCAGTAATGAATCCTGTGACAATTTTTGTTTTCAATAAACCAGCTTACATAGCAAGTCACAGCTTTTATTACTGTCAAGTTTCTTAATTTTGTAAGACTCCTAAGGCTGAAATACCTGCAGCTGGTCAGGACCACCGACTAGGTATTTAATCTCTGAGAGTATAAGAACCTTTTGTGCATCAAATTCTACATACTGCTTTTTTGGGTAGTATTTTAATAAGCTTTCATCATTATTGTTGCCCAATCATTCTTAAGGTCCACAGGCCAGATGCTGAGTATGTATAAATCATGCATGTCGGAATACATGAAAGAAACGATATTCATTTGTCCCAGGATTTGGCTTCTTACTTCCAGTTTTACCAGGCTTTTCTTTAACTAATCTTGTGAATGCCTTAACCACATCCACTTCCTACTGCACTCCTCTCAATCCCTTTCAGTTACCTCCTTCTTTACTTATAACACCCCCTCCCCCAATTATTTCCTTGTAAATCCTTTTAAATCCTAATTTTTCTTCTCCTTTCCTTTTTTTTTTTTTTTAAATTAGCTAATTGTTAGAAGCATTTGTAACTCTTTGAAACTGTACTTCTGAATGCATTGTGGTATACTGACTCTAAGGGCTAAAGTTTCTAAGCAGCTTTCAGAATAATGAGATTTGTGGGCATGACTCCCTTGCACGGCTATAAAGATTTACTCTTTAGAGCTAAAAGATTTTCAAAAAATCGGTTTCTTTGTGCTGCTAGCTTGTAAACACTGTGCTTGGAGCATGGATCCTTTACAGTAGAGTTAGCCTTTTCTCTTTCAAGTTACTTACTGTGCTTGAGGAGCTTGAGAACATCTACTCTTAACTTTATAACCCAAGGGTGTGTCATCCTTAGCAGCAGCTGATACACGCCGCAGTTTTTGCCCAATTTGCCTCCACTCTGCACTGTGTGTGTAAAATATTTGCACTACACATTTCTTTAACAGACATCTTATTCTCTTTCTTTGCCTGACCACATTTCCACTGATAAGTGGCAGCGGTTGCAGATATCTTATGGAAAGTCTCAGTCCAATCAAAAATGGTAGACTCGCGGGCCACATTTCTCAAGTTAGCAATGCCCAAAATGTTAATCTAAAATGCTTGGGTTTTGCAGACAATTGTTCCTGACGTTTCATAGTTCCTTATACTTTCTGTTATTAATTCCCATCAAGTTTCATGACAAGTAAGCCTACCTCACATATAACTATTGTCTGCAGTATGCCTGACCTGGTGATTTGGGCTGGGTTTGCTTTCGGATACCTTTGTTTGCCTTCGCAGTGATGCTGCAGCACAGGTCTATCAGCGTGCCAAACAGGGTGAGGTGGCTTCACTGATTGCACCTCCTGCTGCTCGAGTGTTTGCATAGCCTGAGGCCAGCCCGGCACTCCTGCACCACACCCGCTGCTGTGTGTGCTCTCCCTGGGTGCTGTGGGACATTTATCAACCTGAAATCCAACTTCCTGATGCAATCCAGGATGCAGCCACGTATTACTGCTTTTTTTTCCTTCCTCCACCTCCCCTGGCACAATGAAACCACATCTCATCTTGCTGTTTTCTTCCGAGCTAGTCAAAGCATGTGGTGAAGCCCCCTGCATACCAAAAATGCATATTGTGCTACTGCTTCCTCAAGTCATCACCAGATTTTGAGCCTCACAGTTTTTCCCCCATCAGCAGCTTTTTGCTTAGCTGATGCTGTTAATAATGAGCCACGGGAAATATAATTACAAAGAACTGGAGAATAAGAATGCAATGCAAGTCTCATGGAAGGGATGGAAGGAGAAAAAAAAGCCCGCTATCTAGTACATGTATAGGTTTTCACACATGGCCTCATTTGCCTTCCACTTTCCTCAGGAATTACAAATTAGTCAATTTATGATGACCCTGTTATCATAAAGTTATACTTATGCCTAAGTAATTTAATAACCAAGATACTAAGGCTTGTGCTGTGTCTGTCATGCTGCCCAAAGCTGCGTAAGTATATTGACTTTTCCATAATTAAAACAGCAATATCCATTCGTTGGAATTAACTGTTTGCTGAAGAAAAACTTAACCAGAACTATTAGCTGCAGATTTTACAGACCCTGGAAGATCTTAAAGTTACAGGAATAACATGCATAGACATGAAAAGCTGAAAGGCAGGTAGAAACGTAAGGAATTTTAAAAAGAATTTTTAAAAATTGTAAGAATTTTTTAGTATTTCCACATGTTAAAGTGTTTAGAAGGCTTCATTCTTACCTATTTCTTGTACCAGCTATGCTTTTATTTTTATTTTTTAAATCCTTTATGCCTCAGTAATACAACAAGCATTTGTAGGTATCTTAAAGTGTTTTCATTTTAAAGAAAAAAAGTCTCCTGCATTCAGAATCACCTCCTTGCTTAGCATGCACTGGGAATAGAGAAGGTTGGAGTACCAAGGATGTGTCTGAATCCTCAATACATGTTCCCATCCAGCACCTTTTAGCTTATCCCCTTTAAATACAGGGGGTATGGGGAGAGGTGTGGTGGTGGCATCTTTTCTTTACTTCATTGTACTGCCCAGTGATGTGGCTTAGCATGGCTACTTTAGGGGCGGTAAAGGAAAGGTGATTGGAATCAGGCTTTTGTTCCTTGGCCAGCACAATGTTTCAGGTCAGTGAGCCAGGCTGCCTTTGCTGCTGTGCATTCACCTTCTTTCCTGTATGAACCCCAGCAGCCTTAATACACCTTTCCTTGGGGAAAAAAAAAAAAGCTTTTCTTCCCAATGTAGTTGTTTTCAGATATAGTTTTTACAGGTTAAGCATTACACAAATGCTTTAAGCATGCAAGAGTGAACTCCTAGAATCATATACAGCCTTAAACACGAAAGGATGCTTCAAGAATTGTAACTTTTAAAAAAGCTTTCCACTTAGAAGGTGATCCAGCCTGGATCTGGTAAGTTGATCCAACAGTTCCTACAACTCCAGGATGTCACAAATGGTGGGACCAAGTTACAGTACCCAGATTAGTACTGTAGCAAGCACTCCCAAAAGCAGCATGCTGTGTTTTGCATCTGCTCTGCCAAATGCTGGACTGGGACAGTGCAGAAAAAAAGCCAAAGGCAATGTATTTTCTCCTTTTTATGCCAGCTCTTGCAATTCTGGGGCTTTTTCTGTAAGGTCTTGTTCCTTACAGCTTTGTATATAAATTCTAGCTGTGGCAACTGAAGAAAACCACAGTCTTCCCATCCTTGCTCCCCAAGCCATGTCACACTTCAATCCCCTCTAAAACCATGCAGAGTGCTTAAATAGTCCTAAAGGCAATAAAAACACATTAAACATATGCTTTATGAGATAAACTGGAAATTTTGTATGCTCACCATTGGCAAATGATTTTGGCTTTTCAGCTTCAGACTTGTGCCTCTTCCTCTTTGAGGATAAAGGGTTTCCCAGGGTTTCTAAAGGACTCCAGTGACCTTTTCTGGACTCAGCTGGCTTTTTCAGCAGGCAGCACTTCTGTTGCCATGGCAGTGTGGGAGCCAGGGCCCCAGCTCTAGGCAAAAGCATTGGGGGATTTCTTCTGAGGCACCACTGACACAAGTAATCAAGCAATTAGGTGAGGATATATAGATGCTGCCTGGGTTATGTGACATGGTGCATTTTGCTACAGATAGGTAGCAATGCCATTCGTGGAGCAAATCACTTCTTTGTGAATTTCCTCATGCAAAAAGTCCACTTAGGGACCTCTTCTGTACTTAACTTCACTGTGGCCTGAGAATATGTGCTTCGAAACAGTGAGTGGTGGTGTACTGTGTAAGGGGAATTACAGCAGTTCCATCTTTCTGGGGAGAAGCCAAGTGGCAATAGTCATTCTTCTTGTAAATTGTATTTCATTAAGAACTAGGAGACTTCTTGCCCCCTCCACATAAGCAATTGCTGTTCACAGTCTAGACACCAACCATCCAGAGCCACAGAACTTTCACTAGTGTTTGGCTTTGCAGATGAGAACATCTCCATGCAAGTAGCTCATATTTGACCCTTGCACACAGCCATCACCATTACAACCAATAAAGCTTAGAGAGAGGTCTGCAATACAGTTTTGTGACCAGATGCACTCTAATGACAGCAATACAAAATTCCCTTGTGCCAGTTAGTTCACTCAGCTCACAGGACACAGAAGGATCAAGAGTCCGCCCCAGGGCTATGCACTGACAGGGCTCTTCCTAGCACTTCTTTACTTCCTGCTGATATCTCTCCTCACTTCTCCATAATCTTTGGGAAAATAGGTGCTCTGTGGAAGTATTTTTTGATTCTTTTTTTCCACTCCAGTCAACTGATGAGATCATATGTTTGGGTCTTTTGGTGTTGGGTTTTTTTGGTGGTGGTGTTGTTGTTTTGTGTTTTTTCAAGAAAACCAGAGAAAAGAGAGGGACCAAAGATCCATTCTCAGTAAAAATGTTCTTCTTTGGTGACTGTTAGCAAATGGTGTAAGACCACTAAACTAAAATAGAGGTTAGATTTTTTACATTGCTTAAAAGTAGAACACTTACGAGCTTATGTTGGTTCTCCCCAGAAAAGCAAATAAAAACTATGATCTATTTAAAACAAAATTTAAAAACATCCACAACAAGCTAAACACACCTTACATGCCACATACTATAAAAACTCGGACCTAAATCATTACTGCTTTTCACAGAATATAAATTCAAAGATGCCAGAAAAGGTCTAATCTTTTTACTTACAGAAAACTACTTAGCACACAAATAAAAACCTTTGTTAAAAAAAAGATGAAATCCTTAAATGCATACACAAACTGCTGTTAAATAGTTTGTAAATTGCTGCTCTTCTGAGCAAAATAAATATTTGTGATATACTGTTGTCTCTTCATCTGCTATGCAAACTGCTTTCTTTATTACTGATGTAATAATGCTTTTTTAAAAGATGAGCTGCAGTATTTGTATATGTATGTGGTCAGACACCAAGTAAAGAATATTCCAGCAGGCAAATAATACAAAAATATGTAGTTCCCCTTCGTCAAACATGTGCTTTAGAAGGAAAATAATTTTATTTCATGGAAGCTCTCTAAGGGAACTAGAAGCAGTGACCTTATTCATGACTGGACTTCCCTTAATTTCATTATATATGCATTGACAAGACTGTTCTGAGAATCACCACAGCTCCAGCCTTTAGGTGTAAGCTAGCTGAAGATTACCTCAATAATGGGTCAGGTGAAGACCTAATGCAAGAGAAAGGTTTTTTCCCATGGGACAGAAGTTCAGCAATATTCCCTATACCAAAAGTAGCTAGCACACAGGACATGAAATTTATTGTCATTACTTTTCATTTACTGGAAATTAGGACATGGCAGCTCCTAAACCAGCACATGAATTTCTTAGCAGAAAAGCTGTGCCTCCCCACCTTCCTCTCCCACAAGCTTCAATCTCAGAAAGAGTTAGACAGTTCTTGCTCTCAGGACTACAACTACAAATGACTTCATGAGCTCTCTTCTGATACTGACACTTGACTTGTCAACATCAAGAAGTTTAATCACTGACCTGATTGGTTGGTGTGGTCTCATGTCAGTTGTGTGTCCCAGTCCTTGAAGAGCCAGGGTCATACCTTCTTAAAGAGCTGCAAATGTAGGTTTCTTGTCATGAAAATGGAGAAGGCTCAGCTGGTCACTAAGGAGGAGGTACAAACAAGACCCCAGGTCAAACAGCTGAAAAAACCCCAACCCTGAGCATGTACTTGTAAAGGTTTTACATAAATCTTTGTCATGGTCTGTTGCTTCGTGGGATTGATGAGGAGCTGGTAGCTCCTGCCCCTGATTGCAGTCTCCTCTGCTGGTGGTATTAGTGTAATAAATGTGATTCGTGCTAATTAAATTGTAACTATATTAACAAAATTGTATTTAGATCAATAGAAGGTAATTGTTACAGAGTGAGGGGGGNATGCTTTGGTATGTGAGGAGGGATGAGTCCCTCCCTGTATTCCTGGTCGGAGTGGGGGCCTCTCCCGGTTCGTTTTGCTTATGCTTTATACGAACCCAAATTATACTCAATTTCTTAATGCCAAATTTTGTATATTCTCAAATATATGCACTTTGATTGTATTCATCTCCAATACTTTAATTGTATTTATTTATAATTGTTACTATTAAAAATTTGCTGCTACATTTAATCTTGTTGTTTGATAAATTGGGAAAATAGAACAACATTTATAACATTAGTATGGACCCTCCTGGGTCACCTGAAGCATGTGGGGTGGCCTAAGGAAGCACTTCAGGAGGATGTCCAATGTTAACTAGTTTCCTGGTCTCCAGTGGAGTTCTGGGAAGCATCGAGGAGATGACAATAACCAGATAATCCAGACAAAGTGCACATCTCCTCTAGTTCAGGCATTAGCTACAGAGCCAACCTCTGTGTCAAAGGGCTGATAGATTAGTTTGCAGGTGCTACTACTGGGGTTAGTCCCCCCTAGCTGCACTTTTGGAACTCTTCCCACTTCTCTTTTAGGAGACACTATCCTTCTACTTACCAGTTTTGCTTCCCCCTGCCAAAATGAAAGTTTACCCTGGCATTTCCTTGAAGTAGAAGCTCATCAATTCTAAATGGGGAGGCATGTTTAATTAAAACAGTAGTGAATACCACTTGAGAATCACTTAGGCAGAAGAAAAAAACACTAATAAAAACTCCTGTGTTTTTTCCCCTCATCTTAAAAGAAAAAAACAAAGAGCTAATTAGAACAATCATCCAAATACAAACATGCCACCACCCACCCTCTTCTGCATCTACTCACCAAGGCTTCCAGCTGAAGAAGTCACTGCAATTTCCCTTCAAAAACCAGAGGGCAGATACTGGTGCTGACCAGGAGTGCAGACACATCTCCTCCCCACGTGGCTGGGGCAGCATGTTGTCCAGACTTCAAAGCAATTCCTACTGTGCAGACAGGCAACACTCCTACAACTGGTGTGGGGGGAATTACCAGCCAGAGAAGCAGGGATGTAAGCACCACCACTGAGCAGTGAATGTTCAGAGCTATTACCCAAGCTGGTGGTGAAAAGGCTTTTCATAAAGGGAATTCAAGGGCAGCTGCCCCATTCAAGCCCTAAGACAGAGCTGTGTCTGTAGGCTGAGTTCTTGTCGCTGACCTCCTCTGTCAGAGATCTCTGCTACCTCTGCAAGGAGCCGCCCAGGGAGCAGGATCACAAAGTGCCCTCACCCTTCCCCATCCACAGACATTGCAGAGGAAGGAGGGAGGCCAGGAGGTAGGAGCCTTGGATTCTCTCCTTGACTATCAGGAATACACGGCAGCATCTCAGCCTGGAAGCAAGAGTCAAAGTAGAAACCTGCCTAGTCTCCCTGTCTCTCTTCCCAAGCTTAGAAGCTGCATTTGGAGATGGTGAACATGCTCCAATAACCGTTGTGTAACTCTTGTCTCTCACACTCTTGCAACCAGGGACAGGACATTCATTTCAGTACAAAATGCAGTTCTTTCTCTTCTCCCTGCAACAAGTCTTATTACTCTTCTAATACACCCGTAACTGCAAGAGCTCTTTAAAGCTTTTTCCTTGAAGGTTTGCACCTGATGTTATCAAGGTAGTTAGATAATTGACACACAATTCACAGAAGGCTCTCTGGTTTATTTATACACGATATTTTTCTTGGGCTGTGAACTTTAAATGATGCAAATGGGAAAATTCTCTGCTGTTTTACAGCTTTTAACTTTAGGCTATATTAAAACTAATCCCTAATTGATCTTGATGTGTCTAAACCACTTTATTGTTCTTCTAGTAATAATTCTTCTTTTTTCCTAGTTTTTCTCTTGCCAAGGGTCGTGCCTATAATGTTAATGACTCCAGTCTCTTTAGGGACTTGATACAAGATTTTGTTATTTGTCAAAGCCCCCGACTTACAGTTTGTTTTGTTTTTATAATGACTATTTCAGTGGGAAGATATTTACCAAGGTTTGTTCAGTAGAACTGCCTGTAAGAAATTAGTCCCGAACAGTTTAAATGGAAAGGTTAGAGAGAAAATCACAATTCTTTTTCCCTGATTGAGCTGTCGTCAGTTTGCATTTGACTATAGTAGCCTTTAAGCTCTCTAGACAAGGAGAAGTCACATTTTCAATGCATGCTTATAGTTCTATTAGTTTTGCTAGTTTTGATGTTCAGAGGTCTTTGGAAGCAATGTTCAATTTAACTGCTCCCTCAGAAACAAATAAAAATTAGATTGGGTCCACTTAAATCCTACCACAGCCCTGCCATATGCAGTAGATGTCAGGGATGGATTTAATTAACAATTTTTGATTAGAAGATTTTTGGACAGATGTACAGCACTGAAGAACTGAAGTGCATGAGTATGCATAAAATTAAGTTATAGGACTTAAAGAGACACAAATAAAAAAAAAAAGAAGAAAAATAATTCCTTTAAAGATAAATAATATATAATAACTCTTTCTTCCTTAGTCTTTGAAGATGATTGATTGACTAATACTGTTCTTCTATATGACTTAAAATTTTGTAGTTCATCCTCTTTATGAAGATGATGTATTTTATGTCTTACCAATTGTAGGTAGAAGGACTAGTGTTGCTGGGAATTTCTAGGGATTTTTTGTTACTGCTTTGTTGGTGTTTTTTGTTTTGGTGTGGAAGTGGGACAAATAAATCTTGACTTACATGACTTTTTACTGGAATCAAGTCCTTACAAACGTTTTCAATGCTTCCTTACTTGTTACTTGTGGACCATAATGTGTATACAACTGTTTTGTCCTCACTTCTTTATTTCTCTATTTCTCTATTAGGTGACCATTTAAGACATAATTTACAGCATTGCCAGAGCTTACAGTGCTCTTTGTTAAAGGAGAGGACTTTGTTTTCTCCTTCTGGTGATATTACACAGTTGGCATGGCTGGAGCTGCGGGAATGGGAGCAGCAATATGACCCTGGGCAGCCCTGCAGCTGATTGGGTTTGCCCAGTTCTTCACCCACCTGACACGGCAGATTATTTTAGCAGCAGGAGATGTACAACAAACTGAAAAATTTATGCTGTAGCTTCTGAGAGGTATTTATTCTTTCGGATCCTGGTAATTTTTTGAAACTGCTGTTCAGCAATCCTTTACTTTGTATTCTGTAACATAATACATCCAAATATAAAATAGGACAGGTGTACAATTTTTATTCCATAGTTCAGCTTCTTAATTACAGTCCAGAAATTTACAGGCATGTGCTCTCTGTAAATCCTTTAAGCATGTCCTGAAATATTATTTTAATGCATTAGTAAGTTGGTCAGTTTCTACAGCTGTTGTTTAATAACATCTAAGCCAACTATCTCAGACTAGTCAGCACAGAAGTGTATGTTTTCATTTTACTTATTATAATGTATATATTACTAATTGTAGTCTATTGTATAATACTTCAAATGCACACATCTGAAAATATCTCCCCCATTTTTTTAGAGAGTTATATTTCCTAAATCACAATAACCAAATATTTTGACCTTGTTTCACAGAAAACAACTCCATCTTACTTTTGATTGATGTCTACTATAGCTGCCTATCAGCCCAGCTCATTTCTGTCTGTCTTGCCTACTGGGACATTGGACAGGGGTTACAGAAAGTTATCTCCAGTTCTTCTTTGCCTTTTATATATTGTTTATAATAGTTGAATTGTCAGGAAATGTTTTGTCCTGAATTTTGTTTAACAGCAAGTGAAGGCTGTTTTTCCAGACTCTCAGAAAAGTGAGAGAAATGGTATTTTGCAGGATACCTGCAGGAAAGTATGTTTATTCACAGAGATGCCTGGAAAACACTCTGACCACCAGAAAGACTAGTTGATAAGTAGAAGCATTTAAGAGGCTCAGAAGGGACCACATATTTCTATTTTGCTACCTAGTACTTCTTAACCATATGTGCGTGCATATGTGTGTGTGTATGTGTGTGTGTGGACTGGACTGCTGTGAGGTGTTGAGAGATGTGCAATGAACCACATTACCTGGAGAGCTGGGCAATATCAAGCTACTTCAACCAACAGAGTGTGAGGTGGAAAACAGCAGGTCAGGCCAAAGTTAGAAGGAATGTACCACTTGCCAGGATAACAACTGTGCAAAACAATCTCCAACCCCAAAGAACAGGTTTATATAGCCATGCTGCAGATTTGTATGAAAAACTGGCAGCAGAGGCCTGATGCATCACTATCCTTCCAGGTGTAGATTACCATGATATGTTTTGATATAGAGCAGTAGCTGCAATTTGGAGGCAGCTATGACAGGAATAAAGGAAAACAAACTTTAGAATCATAGAAGCATAGAGTGGTTTGGGTTGGAAGGGACCTCAAAGATCACCTCATCCCAACCCCCCCACCATGGGCCAGGGACACCTTCCATTAGACCAGGTTGTTCAAAGCCTCATTTAACCTGGCCTTGAACACTTCCAGGGATGAGGCATCCACAATTTCTCTGGGCAACTGATTCCAGTACCTCACCATCCTCACAGTAAAGAATTTAGCCCTCTCTTTTCCAGGCAGGACAATCCCAATTCTCTCAGCTTTCCTCACAGGAGAGGTGATCCATCCCCCTAATTAACTTGGTGACCCTGCTCTGCCCTCGCTCCACCAGGACCATGTCCTTCCTGTGCTGGGGACCCAGAGCAGGGTGCAGCACCGCAGGTGGGGTCTGAGCAGAGCAGAGGGGCAGAATCCTCTCCCTGGCCCTGCTGGCCACGCTAATTTTGGTGCAGCCCAGGACACGTTTGGCTTTCTGAACATGGCTGGGTCATGTCCATTTAGGTCTTATTTTTCTTTTGTATGAAACCCCCATTCCTTGGCTGACAATCCTTTGGACAGCACATTTGTACAGCCTTTACACTGGTACTGTGGCTTCCTAGGAACTTGTTTAGTGAAAGGACAGGGTATAACTTTTATCCATATGTTCTGGTTACAAATAAACCCTGGAGGTGCATAAAGACATACAGGAAACTGGTGAAAGGATTCTCTTCTAGTAGGAAGGAAAATGTGATGCTTTACTGCCATCTCTGCAATTGTTGCTTTGACAATGGGAATCATTATAGATATTGATGTTGCTGACATGTTGGGGAATAAACTAGAGCCCTGTACATCTGTAAGCAAAAGGCTGCTGCACATTGGACAATCTCTCTCTCTTTTTGTAAATAAAGCCCCTCTGAGTCTCTGCAGCTTGACTAGAGGTTATCCTGTATCATGCATTCATCACAGATTACATATCCACTTCAGATATGGAATAATGCCTTCAGTTAAAGTTGTTATAACCCTTTGATGGCTTATAAAAAAACCTTAAAAAAATAATTCTACTCAGTTTCTTAGCTCAATAGGGATAACCAGAAGTTAAAAACTTGAAGTCAAGAAGTTCAGTTGCTTCTAAATATTTGTACAAAGTACAATTAAACATTAAACAAAGTATAAAAATTAAACTAAATATATCCACTGAATAAGATACTTCCTGCTCTTACATACTCCCCTCTCTGGGCAGCACTGAATTTTGAAAATGGATGAGAAAGTAGATCACCAATGCAATAATTTTCCCCTCAGAGACGTTTGTCTGTCTGTACTATAAGCTATAACTCTTCCATGGAAAATATCTGCAGTGAAACTGGCCCATAACAACAGACCTTCTCCCTTCTCCTCAGGTGCTCTTCTCCTCCCCATCCCTCTGCTAGAACAAACCGGTACCCTGAGGCAGAAGGGCTTGAGGCTCTGCCAAGTCAAGATCAAAGCAGCTTTAGTTGCCCTTATCTCTAGGAAAGGATCTGCAGAAGCAGAAGCACCTTTGGCACAGACCAGAAAGGTGGGAAGAAAGAGGACCAGGATTCTGGCAGATAGTGAGCTAGCAGAAAGGAAGAAACACAAAATAGAAAAAAAATTCCATAAAATAACTGAAATGCATAAAAGAGGTGAATGCTGCAAGGAGCCATGAAAGCACAGCCACAAGAACTGTATGAAATGTCCAAAGAGAAACACTTATCTTGATCCTCAAAGGGAGTAGGCAGAGCTACTTCACACCGATCCAAGTTGACATTTCCTAGGAAAATTTAGCTAAATACTTTTCTTCTTTCAAAAATGCCTGAGACAGAGAGAAATAGTAAACTAAAGTTAAAAAGTGGACCATAATGTTCTGCTTCTATGTACTACCTATAAAGTATCCTCAGGAACACACACACATACCTTTGGTGGAAAACTCAGAACAAACTTGGGGTCCTGCAAAGCTTTTCTCTGTTCTGATCATGTATTTCACAATCAATATATTCCAGATTAGGCAGTTCTCCTTATTCTAAATTTAATTCCTTGTAAAAGGGCTTGATTGCCTATCAGTTCCTGAATATCTGTTATGGAAATAAACATGCAAGCTCTGCTATGAAGAGGTATCCAAAATTATCAGTAGCTGACCCTTGTGGGACATACTTCCTTCATATATGGAATTAAACCTGATTCCTACTTTTTCCCTTTTACCACTTATTTCCTCCTTCCTCTCTCAATTAAACTGCCAACTCCTAATCTCACGATTTGGCCTTTCACCTCCTTGAAAGCTCACAATTCTTGATCTTTTTAATCCAGGATCATTACCATCAATCACTCCTTTAGGCAAATAAAACCTTTTTACCACAGAGGGATGCCAGAGGCCTACAGATCTTTTGGGCTGATAATATTGTTTTAGTTTTGGTGCCAGTTGGGGTTTTTGACTAAACTGTACCTAATGGTATCTTTTGTCATTTAGATGCTCCAGAGTGATCAGCAGAAATTTGCTTGGACTGTGGTTCCTTCCAGGTTGAGTCATTTAGTGGGGAGATCAAGGATAAACTTAATTAAATCAACTAATACTTTGATAGTCTTAGGGATCCTGCTAAGATTAATGAGGAGTAAGGTTAATGAGGACCAAGTCTTCATTTCCTATGTCTTACTATCTTTAAGATAGTACCACTCACCAGACTTGCCTCACTGCAGCTGCCTTCACATTCTGTGCACTTCCCATGATACCAATCTCAGTATTTTATTCATCTGCTTCTCTAAAACAGATAATTCTGAGTTTTTCTACATCTTTTACTGAGTACAAGCTTTTCTGCTGGCCCACTTTGCAAGGTTCCTTCTCATTCATCTATTCCCTGAAGCACCTACCAAAGTGGCTGCACAAAATAAACTTATCTTTGTATATAATTAACCTACTGGACAGTGCTGTGATAAACCCACCTTTAGGTAACGACAAATTTTTATTGTTTTAACCCATGTCCTCTTTATTCCCCTGTTGGCTGCATTGTTTTCATAAGGCCCACTGAAGCACCTACTGCACTGCCAGGTCCTGTAAAAAAAAAAATATACTAAGATAACAGAAACCTTAGAAACAAGGAAAATCTTAAGGCATACCAGATTGCAATGTTTGAATTCAACATTTTCAGAAGCTCTTCCTAGATTTTTCCCCCTCTGGCACCATGCTGTCCAAATGCTAGTAACACCAGTTACAGAAGTCCTGCCCCAGAAGTAGTACCACCGATATTAATGATACACTGAAAAAACAGAAAACCACTGCACAGAGCAAATGTATTTTCTGAATGCTGCTGAAGCTTTGGAAATGTGATGCATTTCTCTGAACTTCTCTAGCTAACCTTTCTCATTAATTGTTTTTGCCTATGTTTCTTACCTTTTACAAATTTTTTCATATATTTAGATTTTCTTAAATCCAGTACATTCAGAATTATAACAAGGAAATACGAGGAGAGAAATACTTCAGGAGACCTAAGAACAGATTTATGTATTACATGTGGTTAAAAAAAAACCCTGTCAGCAACTAACCACACAAATTCACTACATTTTTTAAAAATTAAAAATCTTAAATATAAAGCACTACACACTGAAGACTTAATAACTATCACTTATTCAGCTAAAATTTTCCAGTTGAAAGATACTATCTCAGCAAACTTTTAACAAAGTCTCTTGGTGCACTAGATATAATAGGTATTTTTCTTTGGGTTTTTATATTACCTTTTGGTTAACATTTCCTAATTTTTTAAAGACATTTCAAAACTTTCAGACAGGGCAAGATCCTGAAAAAATTATATAAAAGCATTCTTGGATCCTTGTGCTCTTTTTAGGAGAATATGGAACATATTTGGGAGGGGGTTAAACAAAGGAATAAATTAACATCACTATAAAAATATTACTTTTGATCACTTCGTGTTGTTTTCAAGGCCTTTGAAATTACTTCCCTAACAAACTTGATGGATTAAAAAAGAAAAATAAAACCATTATCATATTCCTTTTTTCTAACATACATGCTGTGTTCCCTTGAAAGACACCAGGTTATCAGCAGTACAGATGCTCTTTAAATAGCAAATGGATGCACTCCTAGTGTCAGCCACACTGAAAGTTTGCCAGTACTGCCTTCCTAAAATGCTCCATCTCCAATCCATCCAGACAGGCTAAAAGGGTCTCCCTCACTCAGTCCCATGCAGAAGTTATCAGTAAAAATGCAAATGAATTGTGATTATGACTTTTTTTTTTTTTTAAACAAAGGTAACATCCACTCCTGTACAAGTGCCACCTATCTAATCAATTTGGTCAAGCTATTTATACACATTTCTTCTATGTGGCATAAGATTTCACTAAGGTCACTGGAGACATTGATGCCTGGTAAATTGCCAGTAATGAAAGGTTGTTAAGTGCTTGTCAGCTTCCTTTCAAGCTTAGTCTATCTTTATCATGAGACAGACTTAGTTCAGCAGCTAGAGACCATTTATTCATAAAAAGATCACACTCAGGAATAATGCATTATATCATTAAAATATCCATACTGCTGCAGAAACATTTGTTCTAAAGCAATCTCACTTTTCCAGAATGAGACTGTGGCCAGTGAAAAGTGAAGTCATGTCATATCTCTGCAACAAGGCTACTCTCCCACACATGAAAGACTTTGTTTCCCAGGTCCTCCTCTCTCCTTTGAGCCCTGTCCCCCAAGGCCTCTGTTTAGTTTGGATTCTGGAATACATGCAGGGAAAAATGTGTTATTTTGGAGTTTTAGTTGCACTAGGAGTTTATTTCAGTTTTTCCAGTTGCTCTCTCCAGTTGTAGTAGTTTACTGGCCACAAAAAAAAAGGTCAGTTAACCTTAAATGGAAAACATTTAGGGTAGATGCTGATGAACTCTTGAAGATACAAAGACCTTATTTTCAGACCTCTTGATTAAAGCCATAAAATAATCAATTGAAAAAAACAGAAGCAAGTAATTAGTTGGGGAAATCAGTATAGCTCCACTGAAATGATGAGCTCACATTAGTTAATGCCACCTGTGCACTAGATTTAAAATGTGTTCAGAACTACCTGATATTTAAAAAAAATTCTGTGAAAAAATTTCATAGTCTTTTGAAGAAACACATGTTAGAGTTAAATGCTCCTGGAAAAATATGAGAGGAAGATACATCTCTCCAACCTATCAAATTTTACAGAAGTTTATTGGCTGGAAAATATACGGTTGCAGGAAGAATTAAAGAAATTCTGAATGGTAAATTAGTAATGAAATACTCTAATCAGTGGAAATCTTTGGAGAACACCCAAGACAGACTTGAACTGAAAGGTAGTGATGGTCATTTATTATTAATAAAACTTTTGTTGAAGGAATCCTGTGCAAGGACTATTCTCTTTCCCCACAACATCTGACTGTTAGTCTCATGGATTGCTTGCTGTCAAGGACTGCAAGAGTTTACAATTTGTTATCAACTACAAGCAGAAGGCTTCCTTTGGCAGTGTAAGGGGCAATACAACTCAGCAAGGGCTGTGAAAGGCATAGAATGTCTTTGCCCTAAGAGCAGCCTAGTTCCCATCAGACATCTCAAAATCAGACCATTGAGATGCAGTCAGACACTGAACGACATAACCCTACCAATCTCTTCTGGTTTAGCAATCCTCTGCTTCTCTATTTTGGGCATACAGTTTTGCTTCCAGGACTGACAGTTTGGGGGCAGTTACAATCAGCAGCTTGAGGGCTGCATTTATATTTGAGGCAGCCATTTTCTTCTTTTCCCAAACCCTCTTTCCTCATGATCAGGCTGCAAATAAATTATGCTGTGAGCACCCCATCTGGGAAAGCTGACAGTTTGCAGAAGCTAGGCTGGTTCTGTGTACTGACAGCTAAACAAACCTGAAGTATCCTCATACCGGAGCCTTACTTCTGTTCCTGAGCACACTGTATCTTCAAATTAAATTTAAACAATACCTAAACAAGCTCACTTATTTTAAAATAATAAAATGACAACTCTATTGACACATCCCTTTAAATTATTTGAAAGATATGTCCAATAACTTGCAGAAATTGCTCAATATATTGGGAATTTCACAATTTCCCAAATGCATGCATCTTGAATGCTACAGGACCTCATTCCCCTTCTAAAACTTTCATATGACCTGCAACTACAAGATGCTGCTATAAAATAGCACACTGGTACTAGAACCATCTTCTGGATGCAATCAACACTCTTTGTGCATAAACAGAGTTTAAGGAGAAACAAACAAAACACAGTCACTCCACTCCCTTAAAACAGGGTAGATTGCACATTAGTATTTTGGTTAGTCAGTCACCTCACCAGCAATCAAAATTAGCAACTTAATTACAAATGTTATTTTTGGAACCTGAAAGGGGTTACAGCACAGAAGATGTGATCTATCTGCATTTATGGTGCTTTCATCTGTAAATTCATCTTTCAAGCAAAAGCCATGTATTTACTTGATATAAATTTATACACACTCTTTCCTTGAACAATCTCAAAGTTATCAGTCACATTCCACACATTAGTATGAATTGAGAAGAACCACAGACATCCTACCTAAAATGTTTTAGAGGTGTCTCTCTCCAACAGCCTGATAGGTCTGAGGGACCCATTGTGACCATCAGTGTGATGGAAGTCTGTGTTACCCTGAATGGTGTCTGTGCCTAAAGTACCAAAATACTGTAACATGTGACTTGCTTGCACTTCTTGTTTCTTCCCTCATGACATCTACAATACCATTCACTTGCTCACTGTGGAAATTTCATGATTTCCATCAAGATTTCAAAAACTCCGAAACCACCCAACTGATTTCCTGTCAATTTTTCTCTCCACTCCTGTGTGTCAAGATCACTGCAGGATCTTTTAAGCTGCACTGCAGGGAGTCAACATGCTTTTAGGTGATGGCAGCATACCAGTATTAATTTGACTAACCCAGTTTAGCATGCAGTATGCAACTATTTCCCACTCTCCTCCTGACTTTTTTCCCCAGCCTATTTTCAATTTAATTTATATGCTGGTAAAGATTCTACCTTTAAAAAAGACAGATAGTCCACAAGCCTTCTTTTACGCTGCAGCTGCTGCTATTTGTCACTAAAAAAATCTCACCTTGTGTGACAATGGGATTTGAATCACAACTGCTAAATATATCATATGTAGAAATTTGATTGCTTTGCTTTATTTTTCCTGAAGGAGGAAAATGTGAGGGCAAAACCATACAGTTCATTTCATGCTTCACTACAGTGTAATTCTAGACCCTAAGATTTCTACCATTCCTATTTTGGTAATGAATGGAATGTAAAAGGGAGGTATTTAAAATTAATTGCAGCAGTTCTAAGGGTTAAACCTGCTTAACCCAACCTTTTATTAAGAGAATGTCAACAGAGCATATATCTTGTCTAGGGAATGCTGGGACATCATTATTCTTCTACCAGCATGTTTAATTCTAAAACCTGGGATTTCTTCAGGTTCCTGTAGGCATCATGCACTCCATAAGCCCATCCCAAATCATAGTGTCTGTTCTGAGCTAATCACTACAGCAGGATTTGACCTGAGAAACTCTAGAATTTTGTTTTACTTTATTAACTTGGAGTACTTTTAAACAGTTTTTAAACAAAGTTTTTCCCTTGACCAGC
Source organism: Toxostoma redivivum (assembly GCA_013397375.1). Classification (NCBI taxonomy): domain Eukaryota; kingdom Metazoa; phylum Chordata; class Aves; order Passeriformes; family Mimidae; genus Toxostoma; species Toxostoma redivivum. The sequence goes on from VXBI01013792.1 coordinate 31,353, forward strand.
AAGGGAATTTTCAGCCTGAAGTTCTCAGCAGCATCCGGTGAGGCTCTTGGCCAAGTTCTCCAGATACTGTATATCCACAAGGACAGCCTGCTGGCTCTTGCTGTGGCATTTTCTTAATCCTCAGAACAGATTTTCTGGATCTAGGAAATTTAATTCCTGACTCCTTTGACCCAGATGCTGGCAAAAATGTAGTCTGCAGTCTGTACGTAAATAGGTGTGTTCATTTTTTCTTTTTTTTTTTTCCTTCTAGGAACTGGCCTTGCTGTTAAATTTTTCTAAAACAGTCATATTAATGTGTTCAAAAATCCACTGTTGCGTTTCAGATAAAGGATCACATCTGTTCATGAAAATCTTCTTCTCGGCTGGGTTGCAATCTATGCAGCTGCTGCTTACCGGATGGAACAAAGTTTTGTCCTACAGGAATGAAAAAAAATAGAATTAAATAGCAAATGCCAAATCATTGGAAGTGTTCTAATTTTACAGAACATGGATTAAAATGGTTCATGATCTCTGTGCACTAACCCTGTGTAATAACAACAGCTATTATTAGAAAGCTGTAGAGAACGGAGTATTTTCTTCCCTTGGGCTATTATCCTTTATGAAAGTGGGGATTCAAGAAAGAGGGAAACATCATCGGGTCTTTGACTAACAACCGCAAAATATAATGAAAAATTAGAATGTCTTAATATCTTTGCATACCATGTATTTGCTTGGAGCCCATTTAAATATCTGAACCTGAAAAACTGATTTATTTGGGTTTTTTTTAGAGAAGTCTTATTCTTGACAGTGTTGTGTTTCTTGGCAGGGGGAGCTGTGAAATCTTCAACTTGGTGAAGATGTTAAAAATGAATTATTAACTGAAGTGGTGGAAAGATGGACACAGGATTGATATTTTCATCCTATTCAATGCCTGTGGCCTCGCTAAGACCAGCCACTGAAATACACTCTCTCTCCTAATAAGATGGAAATACTAACACTGAGTTAGCTCCATAGGGAGATTTTGGGAGGGTAAGCATGGATTAAGTTGCTTTAAAAAGCATATTTATTATGATCAGTTTTATTAATTTTACTTCACAAAACTGGAGTGAATATTAAGTAACTTGATGTGAATCTTTATGAAAGCAGTCAGTTGAGCAGGTGATGAGTTGGGTAGCTTCAATGCACTTAGTTCATGTGGGCAAGTGTTTTGAGAAAGACAGATGTGGGAGTCATTAGATGATTTGAAAGTTTCCAGGGACTATACTGCATCTGTTGAAATAAATTTCAGATTACTCTTGGTAAACCACATTCAGGCTTTTTCCCTCCCCTCAATGATGACCTGACAGTATTTTTATACTAATCCAGGATGTGCCTGCATGCCCAGTTTGTGAGAGGGGAAAAAAATTTCCTTGTCAAATTGCAATTGATTAAAAATTCACACAAGTACTCTGGGTGCTGAGCAGCAATCATAGAAACTTCTCTAAAAATACCCTACATTAAAAAGAAAAAAGTACGAAAACAAACAGAAACAGCAGCTATTCAAAACCACTTTGAAAAATTGTTGTTTTGTTTTTTTTTTAATTTAGGAAAGATTAAGTTAATTGATTTGTGGTTTGTGAAAAAATGGTAAAGTACAATGTCTCTTTTTAAAATTAATATATGCAATAGAGGACCAAGTCAAAAGTACCTTGTGCTCTGGCTGAGGGGGATGGTGTTACATCTGCCTTTCACACTCTTTTACCTTCAGCACTGGCCTTTCCCCAAAACCACTGGATGAACATCTCCCCCACTCCTCCCAGCAGACTGATATTCAAAGGGATGCCATCAAAGCTGACAGGACCAAAACAAATGAGTAGAGGCCTTTCTCTCGTGTTCTACAAGGAATGCAGGCAGGATACTCCAGCATGCAAGAAGGGGGTAACTGTACTGCATACAAAGGGCTACTATGTCCCTGTTAGGATGAGGTGGGCCTGCAAGAACTGCCAGGCACCCTATGGGGTGGTGCAGGCACACATCTGCACCTTGGCAGCTCCTCCTGTACTAATAACAGCTTGATGGAGTGGCACTGCCTGCAATCAGGGCACAGTGATTGTGCCATGGCCACCCTGCCTGAGATGTAACCTTGAAGGAAGGGGGCATATGGTTTTCCTTACAGTATAGCTGAGCATGAGGGCCAGCCAAGCTATTAGGAAGCCAAAGTCACAAAAAGCTGGCTATGAAAAACATATAGCATTTCCAGAAAGCTGGCAGTCTTTCGTATAGAAATATCACAGGCAGGCAATTTTTGAGTGAAGCATTATGGGTGCTTTTGTTTAGAGAGTCTGTTTATTAGGAAAGAAGAGTGCCTTTTAACAATAGGGACAGAGTTACCACTCTGGAAATACTTCTGGCTGACTTAGCTATATATAAATATATAA